>CM062866.1:2513006-3012131 GCA_031772225.1 Eubasilissa splendida
TTTTTATTTTCATTAATTTTTAGTAATGCACAACTTTTTTGCTTGCATGCAGTGCACGCCCCTGCTGACGTATCACCAAAAGAGTAGGTCTTCATCCAGTAGTGGAATAACGAGAGCTGATGATATATTCGTGTCGTAAACGACTTGCCCAATTCAGTGTTGACATATAGCGGCCTTAATCAGATGAGACACGGCTCGTAAAGCATCTCCACAAGTCTAGGCCATGGGTCGCCTTCATTACAACACCATTGCGATGTACAGACATAATTTCTTGTCATTTTGATTAACGTTTTTTTTTCTGATATTTCACACTCTCGAAAGTATATATGTGTGTTAGTGTTTCTGGGCTAATCTGCCGTGAATATTTGACCTTTCTGGCTGACGTTTCGGATCCCATAGCGGGGATATTTAGTTTAGTTATCACTTGATGAGTAGTGTGTGTAGTACAAAGTTATATTTTGAAAATTAAAATAGTCTTAAAGTAAGCTTTTAAATAATAATTTCTAACCAGTCGCAATGCACGCTACATTCCACTTCACCACCAAAGAAACTAAAATTATTATCATAATTCTAAAATATTCAAGCGGCCATGTGTCTTTCCATTTTTGTATGGAGCGCGCATATTTCTCTGAGATTGCTTTAGTTCAAAATTTTTTCTCGACTCAAAGTGTTTACATATATAAATGTTTCCAAGTTTCGTGGCTGGACAACGTCACGGAATAATCTATGTATATAAATAATAACAGCTGTTGGTTTGTTTGTTTTTTATACTAATCTACGGCTCTATTCGGAGCTTGACGAAACTTTGTACACATGTCCTTCAAAACAAGAGGAAGATCACTGTCTAGATGATATTTCGAAAAAACCACCTACATCCCCCTTTTCCACCCCTTACAGCAGAATTTGGGTACTTTTTGGTGAAATTTTGCATACTTGACGATTAAATCAAGAGGAAAATTGCTGTCTAGATGAGATTTCGTAAAATCATCCCCTTCCCTTTTTCCACCCCTGTTTTCGCACACTTGACCATCAAAATAAAAGCAATGTTTACATCTGATTTAAAAATAAAAAACTTTATTTCGGGCAACGTCGGGTACTTAAAAATACATCAATTGAAACATGCTAAAAGGAGGAGAGTGGGATTTCTATTTTGGACCATTGAACAAAATGATTTTTAATGGCGTGAGGAGTGATGTGAGGGGAGTGGGTGGCGATCGGAAGGGGAGCGGGAGGGGAGTGGGTGGTGAAAGGGGGGAGAGCGGAAGACAAAAGGGAAGATCACTGTCAACATGAGATTTCAAAGAACCACCCTGATCCCCTTTTCCCACCCCCTTAAAGTAGAATTTCGGTTCACACTTTTCGCTCCAAATAAGAGCGATATTACTGTCTACCTGAGAATTCCAAAGCCCGGCCAACGCTGGGCACTTCAGCTAGTTAGTATATAAATTGTGAAGTTGTATTGTCTAAGTTTGAGTTGTAAGTGAGACGGCTCGTAAGCCGCAGACAATGTATTCGAATGACAACATTTAAATAAATTAGCATTCCACGTTGTGTTAGAGTAATGTATGCATTTCGGTCCGCGCTCCTTGCGAGCACGTCTGGTATTATATCCTCTGTGTGCACTTGCACCGTCGTGTACCTGCAATATTCAACACATGACAATACCCATACGTACAATAGAAACGATGATGAAATTGATCGATTTTTTATTTGACGTTGTAATTTAAGAACACAGTTTTTGATTCCATTACAAATGTTCACACTGGAAAAACTGCACATAATACAAGTTCACACTAGAAAAACTACACACACGACAAGTTCACACATGGACAACGACACACATTACAAGTTCACACGTGGACATTTGCACATAATACGAGTTCACACGTGGACAACTACACACAATATAAATTCACACATGGACATGTGCACACAATTCAAGATCACCTGGCGACAACTGCACACAATACAAGTATACACGTATACGACTGCACACAGTGACTAGGGCACACATACACAATTGTTGATATTTATTACACTGCTGCTGTGACATTGTACTAAATAACCAGACCTAACCTAATTTACGTTAAGGATGTGCACTCGTCACCGTGTGCAGTTGCGTTTGTGTGCAGTTATCTATTCACCCAGTTCTTTGATAAATAATTAAAACAAATTAAAGCTGGATTGGAAATCGTGGCGTCATCTAGCACGTGCTACTCGAAGATCTTTGAGATTCATTGCAAATAAAAAGATAACAGGTTGTTATATAAACGAATAGATGTCTCACTGGACTAGAGTGCAAGGTCGAAAATTAAAATAGAGAAATGTCGCGACAAGGTCCGCTATAAGAAGATAAAAAATAACGAAAAATGAGAAATTTTATTTAAAACATGTTTGTATTGTGGTGAATATATTATACAACTAACGTCACGCCAGTGTGACGCTTCGTAGTTTAATGTATAGATAGTTATATATTGTGTCGATAATATATTATACAACTAACGTCACGTCATTGTGACGCTCCGTAGTTTAATGTATAGATAGTTATATATAGTGTCGATAATATATTATACAACTAACGTCACGTCATTGTGACGCTCCGTAGTTTAATGTATAGATAGTTATATATAGTGTCGATAATATATTATACAACTAACGTCACGCCAGTGTGACGCTTCGTAGTTTAATGTATAGATAGTTATATATAGTGTCGATAATATATTATACAACTAACGTCACGTCATTGTGACGCTCCGTAGTTTAATGTATAGATGTTATATATAGTGTCGTAGTAGTTTAATGTATAGATAGTTATATAGATGAAATCTATATGATTTTTGCAAGAATTTTTCAGTACATATGAAATAATCTTAATATATAATACTATAAGAACACAATTCTTATTGTGTGAAGTTGTAATTATTCAGAACAGACGGTCTGGTCACCGCGGGGGTAGGCAGAGAGAATAGAGCGCCACACTCTTCTGTCCTGACACACAATTCTCGCCTCATCCCACATTCATACATCTTCTCATATAAGCTCGCCGATTGTTGAGGCTTCTAACAGAATCATCCTCCATTATCTGGTTTACCTGGTCGTGCCAAGTCTTCCGCGGACGTCCTCTATGTCTGGTGCCATCAACACTTGCCTCACATATCTTTCTTACCATTCTCTCCTCATTTATCCGTTCCATATGACCAAACCATCTAAGTGATATTTTCTTAATCTTACTCACTATACTAACATCAGCTTTACATTATTTCCTTATTTTGTTCATTCATACTCTGTCATAAATAGATTTGCTACAAATACGCCTAAGTGATCTCATTTCCACTGCATTCAGTCTACTTTCGTTCCTTTTCTGCCAGCTCCAGGCCTCACTTCCATACATCAGTGTCGGTACCAGGATTCCATTGTGCACCGCTAGTCTTGCCTCGGTTGACAAATTCCCGTTAGATATAATTCCATTCAAAGCGCCGTTCACTTTATTTCCTGCAGTCACCCTCCTTTCGATATCATTCTCAGCCTTTCCGTTTCTATCAAACATACTTCCCAAATATACAAACTCATCTACTTGTTCCAAACATTCATTACCTCCAAGTATTTAGCGCGGTGTCTCGCTTTCCTCCTTCTCGAATACCATCACTTTCCACTTGTTAACATTCATCATGAGGTCGCTTTCCTTGCATACATCGTACATTCTACTCACCAGATTCTGCAGTTCTTGTTCATTACTCGCCATTAGTACTGCATCATCGGCGTACAATAAACAGCATACAATCAAATCGCCCATTTTTGCTCCTACATTCATACATCCTAATTAAATGTATTAATTAGAAAGATATGCATGTAAAATCAATTTTAACAAAAAATATTGTACTTTTAAAATTAGCAATATTATCTTTGTGGTTAAAATTCATATTTTTATTTATTATCTTCGTTTTATTAACCACTAAATTGAGTTTAAATACATCTACCGGTTTCGAAAAATACCATTTTCTTGTTCAGGATGTATTTAATTATTTTTCCAAAACAAAGATAATAAATAAAAATATAAAAAATATTGTTGTTGCGCTACCGGTAATCGAACCTGGATCTCTTTCCAAACCGGGGAAGGTGCATTATCCAACTATGCTACATTATTTTGGACGACAAAAGGTTCGAAACAAATAGGTTCGAAAATTTGTCTACAAAAGCATTGTCGCTGTAGCGTAATTGGATAATTAATTTTCTAATTATTCTATGTTCTATTCTACGTTGTCTCATTAAAACAATTTTCTAATCGAGTTTAATTTTAATTCAAGTTTTTATAAATATTTACTTATCATACTAAACCTATTTGTTTTCTACTAAAAAATTTCAATTGAGAACCAACCATCTAATCGTAATTCATAAAAAATTGACACTTCTATTTCCTTTCAAATTTCTCTTAATTATTATTACATTAACACGGAAGAATATTTCTAGAATTATATACGATTCAATTATATTACGTATTTTGTCACGCCACTCGCTAATATACTAAAAATGTATTTTATGAAACATGCTTAAATATAATACTCAAGCTCTGTCTTAATAAGTTGAAAATATAAAATATTTAAACTAACACATATAAATATGTATAATTAGTGACATATCATGTCGTCCCTGTACACCAATGATTATTAATATATTCACAGGTCATTAATTACTGTGTGAATGTGAATTGTGTTTAAGTCAGTAATCAAAACTAAAAAGAGACATAATCTTGGCACTAATCCAACACGGTTATGCTATCATCATGTTATACAAGCGTAATGTTGGCATCATATCAACATGATACAATAATTACTGCATTATTAACAGTTATATATGATACTACGGCACACACTGAATATTGGCACCAAACCGACATGACCCTATTACAGTTCACGTAATCTTAACCTTTACCACACCATGCTAAAAATACGCAGCCACGTTGTCAACTCGTGTTACTGCAAGAAATTTGAGTTTTTTTAACACTTTAAATTGGAATAAAATGCTTTTACAAGCTTAAATGGCTTTAAAATAGTTAATGTCATAGTTACTTTAATAATAATAATAAGAAATAATAAATATAATAATTAAAAACGTTCATTTTATTCTCAAACATTATTCTTGTAACGCATTCGTCAAAAGACCCATCTAACATGATCTTCATCTACATCTGTTATCATTAAAATTAATGTGTGATCTTTTTCACGTGGTATTTTTAATGTATATAGCATGCAAAGGAACAATTTTATATAGCATTGAATTCAAAAATGATTATTTTTATTATGATTCGCTTTACATAATTGGTTTTCTACTACTCATTTATAAGTGAAAATGAGTTTTTTAGGACTAGGTAAAATGTAAGTTTAACATTGTGCATATTTATAGAAATTCGATTTAATTGGCTTGGTAGACCTGTGTTACTGCGTGGCTAGGGAAGGGTTAATGCGTGTTTCTTAATTTGGTTAAGCCTTCCATAATCATTCCGTACCACAACAAGACAACAAGACGTGCCACATTATTTATTTTTATAGTGAAAATAATAACAAACATACTAATTTAATTGGCAGTGTAAACATTATAAATATTTAACATGTGATAGTAATTATGAAAATCCAGAGAAATGTTTAGATACAAGATATACAAGAATACAAAAAGGCGGGAGAAAGGGTGGAGAGGTTGCAACAATTGTTGTGGTAAAGGGAGAGCAAAATATGTTTATAGGTAGAATGATTGGTTAAAACTGGGATTGTGGTGGTTCATAAAAAGAACTCTTTAAGCGTTGTTAGCGACGTTTAAAATTAATTAAATTTTTTGGCGTTTGACTTGTTGCCTCATGCATACATTCAATAAGTCTTCTAACTGCTGCATGTTCAGTGCGCTTGGAACTTTTGTACGGATAACTACCGTCGCTTCACTCTGCTAACGTCAATCTTGCCTTAATCCCGCTTATACATAAAAATTATTTTCGCTAGTGTTAGTATACACCCCGCAGCGCTTGTATTTGTGGTGGAGAGGAATAAACAAATAAACGAAAAGTAAGTGTCTACCATTATTTCTCATATTTAGCGTAGTAAGGCTAATTGTTAAAAAAGTCAATTTTTGTTAGTTTTCGTTATGGTATTTGCATGAACGGTGAATGAATGAATTTTGTATGAAAGATGTTCTACTTCTAGGAATGTGGACGAGTGCGGACTGCCGGGTCCATTGTATTTTATACGAGTATATAGAACTTGATGAATGCTCCAAAATTACAATACAGGATGAATATTATGTTCCAGGCCGATTATTTTTGTCGGCAATTTTAGTTTAGCAAACATGTGTCAGTTCGCAATTAGTATTCATAAAGAATAGTTAATTACAATTTATTATAGAGTACCTAACGCTTCAAAAATGTGTTAAAGTCAATTTCTTGGTGGCCGAATTGGGTCGATTGGGCCTACAACACGTGTGGTTTTAACAGGACGGTGCCACCTCACAGAGCTACGCTTGAAATTTTGCGAGAATTTTATATCGGCCGCATAATGTCGACAGGTGGTGATATCGTCTGGCCTCCTCGAACACCTGATTTGACGGATCCCGACTATTTTCTGTAGAAATACTTGCCAATAAGCCAATAATTCTGATACCACAGAACAATTTTCTAAATTAATTTGCCGAAATAACACGCGAAGTGTGCAAGAATATTATGAAAAATATGGTTAAAAGAGCACGCATATGTGCCGCTGCCAGAGGTGGCTACTTGGCCAATATTATATTGTATACATAATTGTAATAAATTTTTTAATTGATAAATATAAATTAAATTATAAAACTATATTTTATTTTCTAGTTATTTAAAAATAATATCGACCTGGAACATAATATTCACCCTGTATTTAGAATAAATGTACGATATTAAATATTTTAAAGACATTCAAGCTAATAAAAATATGTATTTACATAGTTGTTTGTTGGTCTAGTGGTTAAGACGCTGGCCTAGTGATCTAGTGGTCGGGGGTTTGCGTCTCGTTCCAGGAGACCCACAAGTTAGTAGTTTATGGTACAAGCGTTTAGCTTATAAATCTTGATGCGACAAGTATTCCGTGTAACGTGTTAAAAAAAAAACTAATATCTTACGGTAACATGAGTTGACAGCATAGTCACTTACAGATATTTTATATCACCGTTTGATAAAGGTTATATATTATATTCAAGATTCAAGAGAAACTCGTTTTATCTCAAGAAGGTTGAAGAATTGGTTTCATCAGTGATCAAATCATTGTTCAGTTGCCACCAAGTTCAAATAGCAGTGGTGATTTCTAACTTCTACAGGGGAGTAGAACTTTGAAAAGGGAGAAATATATTAAAAATAATATTATAATGTGTGTATTACTTACCAATTGTCAGCTGGAGAGAGAAATGTTATCCAATGTGAAAAGATTTGTCACCATAATACAGTGTTATGCCTAGTAACTGTTACACATATTAGATGCAATGATTATTTTCAAATGATTTCACTTTTCTCAATAAACATATTACTACGTTTATAGAACTTCATTTTATAAAACGATAAATTAAATATTAATGTTTATATAATTTTAAATATTTTTATTTTCTCTGTGAAAATTTATCTTCACCAAACAGACTAATCTAACTATGAGTACACATTTTGAACTTTGTTGAATAAACAATACATTAAAATTACACAATAAAAAAATTAAAAAAATCAAGTCTAGCGCGGCGGTGACACAACAATCTAAGTGAATTCCCACGCGTGTCGCGATATCGCGTCGCAACGATCAATTGTATCGCGTGCGCCGCGCGCACCCCGGCGACAATTCAAATTGACCGATCGCGGCAATTTCATTCGTTGACGTCTGTTGTCCGATAT
The DNA here is from genome assembly GCA_031772225.1 of Eubasilissa splendida. Lineage (NCBI taxonomy): Eukaryota > Metazoa > Arthropoda > Insecta > Trichoptera > Phryganeidae > Eubasilissa > Eubasilissa splendida. The sequence goes on from CM062866.1 coordinate 2,520,892, forward strand.
CGACCCGAGTCGACTGCCGATTGGCCGAAACGTTGACGGCCAACACCCTGATCGCGCGCCAAACAATTCGGCTGCACGCTACACACTCCGCCGATGACGCGACAGGTGATTAGTATGTTTACCTTAAATGCATGCGACGCGCGACTGGTATCCGTACATCAATCCTCTGCCAAATTAACGGGTCTGTCATCAACATCACTCACAAGGGCATTTGACACTTAACCCTGGAATGTGCCTTTTTAAATGCTGCCTGGGGTCACGCGTTACCCCGGATTTTTAATTAATTAGTAAGTTTTTCAAGAAAAGATAACTCGGAATGGCTTGTTGTGGACTAGTGAAAGATTACCTTAAGATCTGCAGGATGCTGGGAAAAGTGGAGGAGCATAGTCAAGAGGGCGGTAGTTCATGATGATCATGATCCGACGAGTGACTGACGTAGATGATGATCAACAATATTAGTAATAATACAATTAAACATATATCAGGTTTGTTCTTTGGACAGAAAGCAGAAAAGACCCACCCTAACCCAGAGCCGGTACAAGAGTTTGCACTCCCTTATCAGCTCCACTCATCAACACTAATTAATCGCGTCTTTAAGGTTTACTGTGAATTAGGGTCCATATTTTAGTAGAAAGTAATCACTTTGTATTAAACCACGAATTTTATCAACCGGTTTCTATTACCTCAAGCTTCGTCAGAGCTTAGTTAAAACTAGCAATAAATACAAAAAGAGTGTAATTTTATATTCTGTCTCTCTCTTTACATATAGACATGTACATTTAGACAGAATATCAAAGGAGGGGAGAGTAATGTTGATGAATATTAAATTGATTTAAAAGAAAACACACCTTGTATTGTAATCATACCTCCATTATTCCCAGAGGGGATGAGAGAGAGAGGACACCGCCCCATGTCTTTCGAACAATGAAAATAATATTAATACATAAGTGAAAATTCTGAGAATAATACAAACATTTGATGACAGCACAGATGATTAATACATCGCTCGACGGTTTTGAAATACAATAAATTCGATCTTCAACATTGACATGAAAGTGGTCGTAATGCATCTCCAAAAGCCGTCCTCCATCGTCGCATCTATCCACCGTTGAAGCATTCTTCCAGGTCTGCATGGAGCCAAGGTTGTGCCGAGGATAATCTGCCTTTCTAGGTTGTAACCTAGATGAATAATGATGCCAGAGAATACGAATAGTCTTGTGTCCCCCTGCTGTGGACAGAACTGGCTGCGGTTGGATTTATCGATCTGTGGTTTATCAACAATCATTAATTTATATTACTGATAGAATCGTCGTTGACTTTGTACAGTTTCATCATAATGGATGGATATAAATAAAACAATGTTACAACTCTACTTAAGTTTATTTTATTGGGAAAACGCTAAACAATAATTTAAACGCTTACATATTTTCACAGAATATACAATGTACTTTATACAGTGAGAACAATTTAAAATTTAAAGAAGACTATAATGCATAAAAATGTGAGAGAAAAAGTTGAGAGTAAAAATATAAACAGAGAGAAAAAAGGATAGGGAATAAAATCTGTGTGATAAAATTAAAAATACAGGCCGTTAAAGTTTACGTGTTGAATTTAAATTTAATTGAAGTAACTGGAATATTGAAAGGTGTGAATTGAAATAAAGGGGTACTCGGTAGAAATATGGGTTTTGTTTGGCATTGGTGTTGCAATGTGGAAGATTGAATGTAAGATTAGCTCTGGTTGAATTAGCTGGCACTCGAATAGATAGAGTTGGCTATTTTGTGTTGGAAAATGATATCGGCCATGTTTCTTCGAGTTTGTAGTGATTAATGGATCACCATCGACCAATCATCAACTTCAACTTCTTTATACATTGTGTGACTTTAATATTTAGAATTTTCTGTAAAAATAAGTATTCAAATTTCACGAAAGTAATATGGGTCAAATTTGTCCGACACAGTCTATTCAGCGTTGAGAAATATATCACTCGCGGCTTGGAACAAAGCGTGGAATACAAATAATAATTCGGTCCCAAATTCATTGATGACCGTGACGTCACTTTTGTACAGCCGAGTCTGCATAATGTGACGATTCTGAAATTATACAAAATATTCCTGAAAAGATACATTGGACACGTGAATGTTTTAAAACAACATGTTTTAATTACACAGAATATATATACAACAGGACATTCTAAGACATGTCCAACTAGATGGCTAAAATTGCTATGACCAACTTACGCGAATATAGAAAGACAGTGACATTAAGTAAGTAATTATGTTATCATTAAGGAGAACACATTCTAATTGTGAAGTTGTAACATAGGTAAGCAAAAAGATATACATATAAAATGAATAGAGATTCCGTATAAACAAAGTAGATGGCTTTCAAATAATGGAACGATAGATGTATTAATTTGTAGTTAAAAGTACTGTCGCTGTAGCATAGTTGGATAATGCCCCGGTTTGGAAAGAGATCCAAGTTCGAATTCCGATAGCGCAACAACAGTATTTTTCTATAAAATTGATTAATTAATACATTTAATTAGTATTTAAATTATGTTATCTTTCCAAGCATCATGTATGCGGAGACTTGGACTGTCCGCTACTGCCACAAGCCCTATCTATGGTAGCGAATAAAAGATTCTGCCAATTCGTGGCTCACGTTATGCATCAGAATGACAATCTAGAAAAATAGATTATTCTGGGCACAACTTTGAGCTAAAGAATGCTTGAATAGTGCCTCAACGGTAGACAAATCTGACTGGAGATACCCTGAAGTGAGCGGTGAAGTGACCCAGGACCGGAATTTGTAGAGATTCATTTCAAGCCAAGTCTTACCTGATTGAGGCACTATATATTGTGATATTTTAATTTGTGCGCCGAGGTCTGGGTAGCCTACTAAGTAGACGAATCAGAGACGAGAATCCGTCACTTTTGGGTGGGAATGTTCGAATGAGAGAGAGCGGGTCGGTGGAGACTAAGAGTGAGATTACCGCGGTGAACCCAGAAATGTATGGGCCTAGTCCACCCGTGGGTTGAGGGACGGCATGCGAGCGATGGCCGATGGATGGCTGCATCGGCACCCCACGGCCGCGTTGACTGATGTTAGCTAATAGTTCAAACAAATAAAAGTGTTCTTCCTCATAGGAAAGTTGACCTGAAGAAAGATGATCTAAAGAACATATTACATGCATCCAATGTCTAGATTAATTGTGTTTTGTGAATAAAAATGCAATGCAATAAGCAGAGTTGATTTTGAATCAATTATCATCCCATCCGAGGTAGCAAGCGACACCAGAGCACATACACACATCAGAAGACCCAGACTGAGCTAGATCGGTGGCAGCCTTTATGGCTTCTGATTATCTAGGGCCCAAAGGCACTGTAACAATATTAATATGAAAAAAAAGTAAAAGAGTCAGAAAAGGATAAGTATATATATTGTCTCTATACCATTTTAACATATATACATGATGAGAAATTCATAACAGTGGAACAATGGAGATCTCCAATCCCAGACACATGGACGATACAACTTTGATTACTACATCAGAAGAAGAAATGGCTGCACTACTCTAACGCAATAAAGAAGAAAGTAGAAAATTGAGCCTTGCGATAAATAAGAAAAAACAAAACTAATGAGCATTGTTTACGCTCCTTGTTACTTCGATTGGCACCACTGATTTCCCTGGTTTATAATAATGTATATGCATGTATGTGTGTGAATATTGCAGCCCTTCTTCGGAAGCTAAGAAGACGGTGGCGTCATTATTATTACATCCCGTCCAGCGTCCAAATGAACCACCACTCCGCGCTTCGGTCGGTCGAAATCAAAAGAAGACAACCCAGCCAAAAGAACATCGGACCAGAAAGGCAGCAAAAATAAAAGGTTAGTGCAGTTCATATATCATATGCGTGCTTATTGTTAATCAGAAACCTGGGAACCAGCTATCGAAGGCTATAATCATTGTTCGACATTTCACCAACAGATGCCCTTTCAGACACCAACAGATGCCCTTACAGACCTTCAAATTGGCAAAGATTTCAATTGTCTCGGGTTTATAATCACTGGTGGCGATAAACGACGCATAAGTAGTTAAACATGAAAAGGTCTATATCCAGACATGACAAAATATGAAAAGACCTCGGTAATTCCAAGACAACGAAGGTCAGGCTTGTACAGCCTCTGGAGCATTATATGGTGTGGAATCATGAACCCTGAAAGCAAGGGAGAGAAGACAGATTGATGCTTTTGCAATGCCATGGACGCACGTCTGTAGACATTAAACATCAAGAACAAGCTGTCAACTATTTACTTGAGATAAATTCTTCAATTTTTTGCCATCTTGCGAGAAGACAAGATATCTTGGAGAAGCTTGCTTGAGAAAGGCATGTCTCTGGTTGCAGGTCTGCAGGATACTGAGAAAAGTGAAGGAGCATAGTCAAGAAGGCGAGAGTTTATAGAGTTCGTGGTCCTCAATCATGAAGGACCGACGTGGATAATGAACAAGTACGATTGCATCGTAACTTTTTGATGCAGGGCCTTGACAATGGCACGTGTTATCATTCCGAAATGTTGGCCTAGGTATCCTCAAGTAAACTATCTACAAAAACGTAATCTAAAGATACCAGTTCCATATGCTTAAATAGTTTAATTATTTTACTTATACTTACCTACATACCTATATTACGTTTTATTTCAACAATTTCCGGTCGCCATCTTTGATTATTAATTTTACCATTGATTATATTTGGCTTTTTTAAATTGTTTGCCCAGAATGACAAAAATCACTGCAGAAGACCGTATTCTGATCAAAAATTTGCGAATTGAAAAACGTCCAGATGCTAGGATGATCAAAGAGATTCAAAACAAAGCCTGGAGTATAGCTAGATATTACAGCATAACTAGACATGACACACAGCCAGAAATACAATCAACTTTCTTCATCGTGAGAATGTTAATTTCATCGAGCCAGGCATGTGGCCATCGAACAGCCCAGATTTGAACCCAGTAAATTATGCAATATGGGGTGTTTTAAAGATTTCTGATTTAGCTAAATATTGTGCAAAAAAATTACATTAAGAATTATAATTAATTATTAGGAGAACACATTCTTATTGTGAAGTTGTAATTATTCAGAACAGACGCTCTGTGATATTTTAAATATGAATTAAATATATTAATTAGAAAGATATACATATAAAATCAATTTTATCGAAAAATATTGTTGTTGAAGGTGCATTATCCAACCATGCTACAGCGACAATATTTTTAGCGACAATTTTCGTACCTATATGTTACCCTTTTGATATTAATACATTTAATCGTTCCGTTATTTGAATGAGCCATCTACCTTATTTTTACAGAATCTAAAATACCTTTGACTAAACCGATAGCACAGACGCCAGAATTATCAATTCAGTTTTATTAAATTTTGGACACATTGATACAACTTTATCCGGTGGCGCAACAACAATATCTTTGGGCCACCCTGTATATATTTACGATATTAATCATCTTTGTAATTGCACATCTCCACTGATTGGAAATATATTCTACAGCACGTGTTGGCAGTTCATTTTTGGTTTACATTATTATTTGATTTGCTTCCAATTTTCCCCAACAGCACGCCTTTACATCTGAAAATCTCTCAGCAAGAAACCGTCGCAGGATCCACACACTTTGTAAAGTGGATTGGACGCGCCTCGCGACCGTGTGAATCAGCGGTCGGTCAGACATTCCGCGGCGGATGCAGTACGTGTGGAAATCACCAGGAACAGGAAGTTGTTAAAATGTCTGCAGTGTTCGCATTCTGCGTCTGACAACTTAATTTCCGAGAGCAACGCTTCGGTGATTGGTTATGTGGCGGGAATGTTTACATGCACTGGTGCAATGAATTCAAGAATATTGGAAATAAAATAATACAAATTACATCTACAATTATTTGTATCGCACAGGATTGCGAGGTCGCGGCAGTGGCGCCGAATAATTAATGTGATAAGACACGTGTCGGTGATTTTAAATGTATAATCGTCGGAGTGGCGCCGAAGAACCCGTGATATAGATTTCGAAAACATCATTCCTATGGTGTACTTAGGAATTAAATATGGTGGAAAAGACGTTTATTTAGGGGTATAAAAATCGTGATAATGGCCATAGTATTGGCTTTATTAGAATGATCATTTTATGGCATTAATGTTTAAATATGATTTCGCGCATACGGGCGTCGCGGCTGTAATCTGTAAGTTCAATTTTCGACCACTTTTTGGAGCAGCTGGGACCGTATATCAGAAATAACTCGATGAATGCTGACTTCCAAATCTTCTATCGTCTCTGATTTATCGGCGTAATATCAGCGACTTTCAAATTAATCTATATCACACGATCTTGGAGGCCAATTCACAGGCCCATTACGTGAAATTATACACTCATCGAATATTTCCTTCAATAAATAGATTGTGGCGCGCGCTGTGCGGCATGTTGCGCCGTCTGGTTGAAACCACAGCTCTTACACATTAATGCCATTCAATTCGGGAACAAAAAAGTCGAAAAATTGCTGTAGTCACTGCAGTTACAGCTTCTTTGGAGCGCACTGTACGACGTCTCTGCGGATGCGTTTTATCAATTAGAGTACGCGTGGTGGGAAAACCATCCATGGTTACTGCATACTAGATGATGCTGGAACCACCCTACCTATAAAAGTATATATTTTTCTATAAGTAATATTCTCCCTGAACCAGAAACAAGGCAGCACTATGTGTGCATAACAGTGTAAAGAAAATGCAAAAACTAATTTAAAATTCCTTTGAAAGTTCAGGCGTTGCATATTGAAAAATAATCTAATACCTTTCAGTTATACTTTCAGTTCACTTTATCCATACTATTGTATTACTTTCATGTAATCTTTTAACTTATGGATACTTTAGACTATGTAACGTACTTGGCCGCGACACTGTATTATCCTTTATATAATCTTACAGATTTCCTGGATGTTCGGTCTGATGTCAGTAGTAGAAATAAAAGTCCAAAGTCGAGATATTTAACAATTTATACAACTGTACACCGTCCAACAATACAGTATATATACAATAAGATATGTTGTCTTGAGAACCGAAGAGTATTGAAAGAGAGCGCTACTGCGCTTTCAGCATCTTTTAACACTACCCACTCCGTGTGTCCACTTGGAACCGGTCAGCCTTCAAATATACTCTCCCAACTGTCACCAAGCTGCCACACATACATACGTACAATTTTGACTTTGAACATAATTACGATTTTGATTTCTGAATTCTGGTCATAATTTTTTTAAATAATGTTATATTTCGTTCATATAAAAATATGTATGGGGAATAAAGATCACCACGTATAGGGTGTGATTGGATTGCTGGTATGGTAGTGTTAACTACTAACGGCTAACATTTGGTTTATTGTCAGAAACAGTTTACAAGTATGAAGTTGTACTGGCCACATTAGTATTGCTACCTGGCGTCAGAGTTTGGTTTCATGCACCTGTATCTGCTGAGTGCGTTCATTATCACCGAGCAGTGATGACAAATGAGATCAAAGCGGTAGTAAAGTATCATAAACTAAATGGTGAACAAGGTTGTGGGCATTCTTCCTCATTCAACAACAACCAATTGAATGCTTTCGTTGAATCAGACAGAACCACGCACACCAATTAGAAAGCACAAAAATTAAGCGTTAGTCATCCAACAGGTATTGAGCACTTTAAATAGCTAGGGTGCCGCACGAACTAAACTGTTTTATTAATTCTGCTCACCAGATATCTCGCCAACATTTTGACATCTTATAGAGTAAGTTCTTCAATTTCCAAGCTGCTACTGAAATAAAAATGTATTAATTCTATTTCGATTAATGGTGTAATTATTTGCGGGAAAAAATGTATTAGAATTTAAAGATCGTAAACCACAATTATTTTCCATCAAACCAAATATAATATTTATCTTCTCAAAATGGATATCAAAAGAAGAGTTAAAATAAAACAAGCTAAACTTTTTCTCTTATTTCTTTAACACTCTGGAATCTGCCCTCGAGCTAGTTCAGTGGCAACATTCAAAACGAATAAATTATAAATATTAAAAAAAAACTGTTTTATCATTATTTAAGCGGTGGGCCGATGTAAAAAAAAATTCTTTACTGTTCAAAGGTTTTTAGTGAAAATTTAATGATTATTTGTTTTATTCCACTATATTTTCTTCAAAAAAACTTCCATGGGCCATTAATTTCACAATAATAAGAAAATAATAAACAATCAAATACTTACCGTCCATTATTCACTTTAACTCCACCCCCACCACCCTTACCGCCGTCAATACTGTCTGACAGTGCTTTTAATTTTAGTTTAATTGTATTATTGATAATGGGAAGATGTTCCCGAAAACGTTCTAACATTAAATATAATAAAACATACTTATTTGATTACTAACTTACTTACCGTCACGCCGTTTCTCCGCGGGGGTAGGCAGAGAGGATAGAACGCCACACTCTTCTGCCCCGACACACAACTCTAGACTCATCCACATTCATACATCGTCTCATACAAGCTCGACGATTATTGAGGCTTCTGACAGGACCATCCTCCAGTATCTGGTTTACCCGGTAGTGCCAAGTCTTCCGCGGATGTCTTCTACTTCTGACGCCATCAAAATTATTTATATTGTATATTATATATACAGGGTGGCCCAAAAAAAGTGAGATTTTTTTTTAAATGTGATATAATTACATCAAAATTAGTTTAACTATGTCAAAAATAGCTTAAATAGTTTACTGATTTACTTACTTACCTATTTACCTGTATTACGTTTTATTTCGACAATTTCCGGTCGCCACCGTAGTAATTTTTGATTAGTAATTTTTCCATTGTACATATAAAGACAAAAATCACTGCAGAAGACCGTATTCTGATCAAAAATTTGCGAATTGAAAAACGTTAGGGTGCTAGGAAAATGATCAAAGAGTTTCAAAACAAAGCCACGAATACAATCAATTTTCTTCGTCGTGAGAATGTTAATTTAATGGAGCCAGGCATGTGGCCATGGAACAGTCCAGATTTAAACCCAGTAGATTATGCAGAATGGGGTGTTTTAATGATTTCTGATTAGTTAAATATTGTGAAAAAAAATGACATTAAGAATTATAATTAATTATATTATGTTTTGAAATAACTCGTGTGTTACGAGATGTTCTCACTTTTTTTGGACTACCCTGTATATTGCAAGATATGGTTACTATGAAAACTGTCACTTTCGACATGTGGGTGTATGTGTGTGTGTTAGATGAGTGGTGGGGGACAAGGGTTATAAGAGGCCGTCACTGGGAGGAACGGGTCTCTTTTCCATCGTCACTTCGCAATAGTATTAATCAATATCTGAGTTATAAAATTGAAAATTACTATAAATACGTTGTTGTAATAAACGAATATTGTTACATGAATCAACTGAAAACAACAGTACAAAGAGAGGATAGAACCCCAAGGGAATCTGGTGGTACTTCCAAAGATACCACACTTACTTATACAAAAAAGGTGATATTACACCAAATCTTCCGAGGACGGTCAATAGGCCAAGGCATATCTGGAATTAAAGCATTAGTGGTGTTCAGTAATTCTTCTGCTTTCCGATCGTCTACGTGCACTTCTTTTTTCCTTTCATTACATTACAACCTTAGATTGCGAATGAGAATGGTCAGATGCTCTGTACTCTCAGATTGAGCCAAATAACTGTCTAATATGAACGAATAGGTAGACTTGTGATGGACTGTATAATTAATAAAACAAGTAAAGTGATACATAATTAAAGCAATGGATAAACCAATTACGTAGAAACATTTATCAAAAACAGTACTTTGTACTCTGCGTGCCAATCATATCTAAAATGAATTATTTATTTTATGACTCACAACATAAACAATGGAGTAGTTAATGAAAATAATTAAAATTCTCCGCAATGTCATCCACACGGCAAAGATTGCAATACGCAATCCTTATACAGCGATGCAACCGGCGAGCAGTGGATATTTTCTAGAAACTACTCAAGCAATGCAATAAATGGCAGCAAAAATAGCGTGCAAGAATTCAGGAAAATAAAAATGTAGAAGTATCTATCGTGAGATTCGATTTCGATATCTATTTGTTGCCCACAGAAGGTAAACAAGGTCAAGGTAGCTGTACGACTAGCGATGACATGTGGTGAAAAATGCTGTACCATGAAGAAGCTCCACGAACAAAAGTGAACACCAATGAACTTAAAATGCTCAGCATGGCCTGGAGGCAGGGAAAAAACTATATTCTCGGATCAAATCAGTAGGTACCTAACTACAATTTATGTAGATGGTTTTAACACATTATAAAACATAAGACTGCTGCCTTTAAAAATATCTTGTAAAATACATTTATTTCAAATACATAATAATAGATATTTAACCGTTTTTTTGCATATGTTTGATATGTATTGCTTCCAGATGTTCAACGCAACCTTTTTGTGAATGACGGTTTGGACGATTATCCTTCATACTTCACATGTGAATACAGTTTTGACTAGGACAGCTCCAAATATTATAACGTTATGTTATGGTACCTACCAACCACGAGGTATTATTTTGAGTTGACATTTCGCAAATGGCAACATCGCACCGCGGGAAGGAATTTCTCTATGGCACTTGCCGTTGACGGCTCAAGAGCGTGTATCAATATCAAAAAATGTAATTTCATGTTTAGAAAAGGAAGGGGAATAATATAAAATATTAGGCACCTGTGTTACCCTGTACCATGTTAGTCTAGAGATTTTGTTTGTGTATTTGCAGGATGTAAAATATCCCTTTCTGTCACGACATCTGTGAGGCGTAATTTTTGGATGACAATACTAATTTCTTCGTGAAGGATTACTCACGATCTAAGCATGATGGGAACACGATTGGGTTCCATCTGCTCAATCTATTTTACAACATGAGGACGCAAGGATTTCTACGCTACTACAGGAACCACGCCAGAAAGCAGGTGACCTAGCCTTTATGACGTTGGCAGTCTGAGGAGACCACCAAGTGTACTACAAGATGACTCGGAACATCAAAAACTGAATTCAAATTATGGATTTCTCCTGAAGAGAAAAGGTTCTTGGGTCTAATTGTTGTAAAGGAAATTCTTAGTTGTAAAATTTTGAAGAGGTAAATTATAATACTTGTTGCTAATTTTGTTGTAAGCGATTGGTTGAAGACGATATATTGAAATCACACTGATGTGATATTATTGTTGTGCTATATTACCTTGTAGACTAACATTTTCTTATTCTATCATGCTCAAATTTTGCATGCAAAAGCTAATTAATTATAATGTTGTAAATCTCAAACTTATTCAATTAATTAATTAATTAATTCCTTGAGAATGATTACTGATGTGGATTGGGGACAGTATGGTGAATTCTGTGCATCAGGACCTCGCATCTCCTCGTGCTTTCCCTCGAGCGAACCAGAGGATGAAGACGTCACATGTTGGCGCATCCAACTTGGAACAAGGTCTCGTCACAATATGTGTTATTTTCTACCATCATTTACTAAGAAGAATTTCAGTTTCAATCCAATATATACACATGGAATAGGTGAGAAAAGAATAGTATTTTTTTCTGCGTCAATCTTGGAACTCCTTACTCATCACAGAACCTTCACCGGTATTATTTTTTTATATCAGTTTTTATTATTGTACTGTTTGTTTTTCTTAAAATAAAAAAAAATACACCAAAATATGATAGGATTCTTTTACCTGCATATTTTGAAATGAAGGAAACTCAGAAATCGTTTTGAGAGTGTGAAATCTCGCTTCGATTCCACTCAACAAAGCAACGCGTGCAATAATTTACAGAATCTTTTTAGAATATATTATTAAATTATTAGGTTGATGCATAATTCACGATGCACATTCAGACATAACTTTAAAGAACTCTTTAAATCCTTCCAAGTTTTGGATATAAGACAACTGTTTACCAGAGCAATCTTAAAACTATATAAAAAAAAAAAAAAAATTATACTAATAATACTTCCACGATCCGATCCAAAGGAAACTAGGAGCAAAGCTTTAGGATACTCTTCAGTGCCAAAATTTAATATCAAATTCGCTCAAAGAACTTTCTTATTTTGTGCTCCGCGAATATTTAACAAATTGTCACTAGACCTTGAAGGGTCTAAAGTGATTAACGACTTCAAACCAAAAATAATAAAGTGGTTGCTAGATGTGGGTAGAAAGCAAAATTAATCTAATTTGTCATTTATGCTAACCTAACTACCTGCACATTTTTGTCTCCAACTATTGTATATTACAGACAATAATATTTTATAACTTCAGTTAGTACTTTTTTAACATAACTTACTTAAAATTATACTTAATTACCTCTAAACAATTACAACTTTTAAAAACTATACAGATAATTGCTTTAGAACAGACCACGTCTAGTAAAGTAATTACCTTCATTTTTTCATATGTACTATTTATGCTACAAAAAAAAACAATTATCCGCCGATTTTTTAAAATAATATTGTAAATTATATTATACCGCAACCAAAAAGGAAAACAAATTTAAATCATATTATCTACAATTATCATTTAAGGGTTTAGTCACCATTAACATCAATTACTACTACCCATTTGCTTGGAAGACGTTTGATTCCAAGGACAAAGAAGCACTGATTATTTAAGGCAATCCACCATTTGACATTCTCTATCAACTCCTCCAAATCGTTTTTCAGAGATGAGAGAGTAGGGCGAATGGGGAAGTAGATCTCACATCTTACTACCGTTGGATTCGGTCGCACAGCGTTCGACATGAGGGCGAGCGTTATCGTGGTAGAAAACGATTTGGTTCTTTCTACGCGGTCTTTTCAGCTGAATGTTAGTATAAAAAGGATCAAGCTGAGCCAGGTACATATCTTGTTGATGTTGTACTACCTTTGGACATTTCTGTTCGGGATTCGCTACTCCTGACACTGAACAAAACGTACCAAACCTAATAGATCAGTTAATTAAATACTAATAGCCTGTAGCTTTCCTTCATAGATTACTATTTGTTTTTTTCTTAATTAAATGGTTCATTTATATTTACATTTGGTCATTATTACTGAAGCCATTTCTATACAGTATTCACCCATGTGGTGTCAATTTGACCTGAGACTTGTTGTCATGCTGATTCCAGTAGCCAGCCAGAGAGGAGGTGATATGTAAATCATGCTCCCCAAAAATGGGAGGGCTAACGTCATATTTATGAGTTGAAGCCACCCGGTCCAGGTCGCGTATATTGCACCGGTTTAGGAGCTAGGGCTTCCTTATCGGTCCCACTCATCAAAGCTAATAAAATACGCGACTTTAATTCAATAACATATTTAAGTATACGCAAATCTAAAAACGAAAAAAAACTTCAATGTGGTTATTAGCAATTATCGCAAAGATATTAAAATTTAGACCCTCCAGCGTCACTTAAATGCTGTCTTTATTCATGAAAATCATAAATCCTTAAAACAGCGTTACAGCTCAAGGCACACACTCAGGGATCCATTCATGAAAAAACACTCCCAAAAGAGGGACAGTGGACGAGACACAAAATGGATTGGGTCACACTTAGACAGACTGACGGAGCATATACCTGCATACTTTAGTGAAGATTTTCTAAATAATGGAAACATTAGTTCGTTTTGTGAACCATGCGACGCCAACACCACACGTGCTTGTAGTTTAATGGTTACGATACTTGCCTAGTGATGCAGTAGTCGGAAGTTCGAACCTCCTACGTATCTTATTAATTTTAATTTTAATTTTAATCTCTAGAATTTTCTTTTATTTCCTTCTCACAATTCTGGTTTTGACTCCATAGCTATGGATAACATCACCATAATCCATCTCTCATGACTGAGATTCGCAATCTCTATAAACTTTCGTCTTCTTGACTATGCTTGTCCACTTTTCTCAGCAACTTAGGGCTATCATGAGAGAATTGCCTGTTCCCTTTTCCACTTCATTGTGAGGGGATCTTTATCTTTATGTTCGTCCTTTGACGCGCCCCACCACAACAACATGTTTTCCCTTCCCGCAGGATGCCCAATTTCGTCTGTTTTTGAAAATTGGTTCCTGCAAAATGGAGACATTCGTGCGTCTCGCCGTCTATGGTATGAGCAACATGTGCCTCCAGCACCACATCTCAAAAGCATAGAGAACATAAAGAAATGTAATGGTGGAATAGGATCACGTTGACTATCGATAAAAAATATGGTTTAGTTGACGCAACTCGAATTGGATTCACAAAGGATATAATGGCAGATGGATCTGGCCTACCTTCATCTAAGTCTTGGGTTGGACGACAGTTTTCATCTCCACTTGACTCGCACTTTTGTAGTGAGGAACGGAGATCTCACTGCACTTCCGGATGGTGTAGAAAACCGCTTTTTGTTGCCGCACGGCGACACTTTCATTCCACAAAAAAAGCTTGTTAATAAATAGCTCGGCGTCGAAATGCAATCTGGTTCCACATCAGCGAAATCCATAGTTATTAGTGTGTCAGAAAATGACAGGTATAAAGGTTTATTGGATAAACGGAATGCACGACTTGTGCCGGTATGTAGTAAAGTTGACATTTTCAGGTGTTGTCTGATTTAGGAATTTACATGTTATTCGTTTTCCATTCTGCTTTTGATGTCTGTCTTGCATCTCTATTATCACTAACATTATTATGTATTATAACTAACTAAATTACTACTAGTATTTTAAATAACACTAAGTACCCCCTAGTTGGTCTAAAAATTCAATTAATTAACTCAAATTTAAAATTGTGCAAAAAGCATTCCAAACAAATCTCAACGATTTCGTTCGAAAAATATATTATTTTTAATCACACCACAAAATGGTTAAAATGAAATCAATTAACGTTTTCGGATTAATCGGAACGTGTCTGTTCTTATTCAGAGCAACAATGCCGGCCAACTTCTGCAAATACTGCACCGACGTCCTGTCCATCGAGAGGTTTTGCCCATTCTACAAGCTCGGTCACCTGGACCACAAGGAGACCACAAAGGACCTGGAGAAAGAAATCAAGACGTACGACAGTATCGCCGACGAGCCGTCCAACTACATGTCCAACGGGTATTATCTGAACCTGGAGAGAAACGTCACAATGTATTACAGCTGCGCGAAGTTAGACCATAAACTGTACCAACAAGAAATGTCGTCTCCAGTCGACGAAGAGAATAAAGTGCGACCATATTTAAGCGTGTATTACATAGTTAAAAGATTACAAAAAATTAACGAGTCAGTATATCACATCCTCAAAGTGAGTTACCAAAAGGTGCAGAGATGGCCCACGTACCTCGACTTCGGCACTCGTCTCCACGCTGAGCCGTCGTGCTGGACTGAGTATGCTACCGAATTCACGCCGCAAAGAGACTGGTCTCCAAATCTGGTAAATTTTATGTCATCATCTTCATATTCTGCCGATCCAAGGCCTCGCCGAGTGCGTTGTTTTTTTAGCTTTTAGGACAGCCCGCGCTTTGAATGGAACTATAGCTAATGGGAATTTGTCAACCAAGGCAAAATTAGGGATACACGAGGGAATCCTGGTACCCATACTGATGTATGTAAGAGGAACGAAAGTATACTGAATGCAGTGGTAATGAGATCGCTTAGGCGTATGTGTGACAGATCCATTTATGACAGAGTAAAGAATGAAGAAATAAGGAAAGAATGTAAGACTGATCTTAGTACAGCACATACTCTGCGATGGCGGTTTTGTTTTGACCCACCGGGCAATAAGTGTTAATAATATCACAGGAGTCAATATCTTCCATGAAAATGGGTTTGGCCTCCGGTTAGACAACTTAGAACCCCTCGAAATAAAAAAGGGAATAAATAGTAGTACTTCATTAAATCCATTCCTTTAAAATCAATGTAATATCCATCAACACTGTATTTCCCCTCCCTTATTGTTCCGTCTATCTGTATATACTCTATCATCTCTCTTTCGCATATAATTTTATATTCTGTCTCTCTTGATGTTATATTTAACATGTATTATGTCTCTCTCTCTTTCACATGTAATTTTATATTCTATCTCCCTCTTTACGTATATATAAGTTCCCTCTTTTTGTATTTATGATCAGTTTTAAGCTTGAGATAAGCGAAACCGGTTGACGTATAATAATTTTCGTGGTTTTATACAAAGTTATTGTTATTTTATTTAACTTAAATAAAGGATAAGGTAGAAACAAATAAATATATGTGTAAAGTAAAGGGGAAGATTAAAACATACTCCCGATAGGGGAAAAACGATAAAACAAAAATAAACACAATCTGATCTGCAATCAGAGCACCACTGCTGGCAGATTATAGCCCAAATATAAGCAACGAAACTACAAAAACATGTAAATTTGTTAGAGTAAAAGGAAGAAAAGAATAAAAAAGTACCTGAGACAATGGTTTGGCCAGTCTACTGTAGAGCTGCACCGGCAGCAGTGAACAATGTGATGATAGCTAATGTCCGTTGAATTATCCGTGAAGAAGAAGAAGAAGACATGTCAACATAAACTCCCATTCACTATTTCAAGTGAACTGTACACAAGCAGGTGGCATAAAACGAACACACTCGTCATGCTTTACTACCTTTAGTAACTAAGGCTTCTGTTTTCAGATAAGAATCAAGTTTGAAAGCACCGGCAACTTCAGCGTGCACCTGGACCACATCGCCATCTACTACAAGAGGAAAAAGCAGAGAACGAAGAAGGACATCGAGACCGACAAGCAAATAGACGACTACCTGGCGGTGTTGAAGAAGAAGCGGAGGACAACGAAGGGCAAAAAGAAGCGGATGCTGCTTTTCGGGAATCGCACCGAGCCGACCACGCCCATCACCTCGGAGCTGGACGTGAATACCATGAACGGCGTCATGCTCGTGGCGACGGCCGCTTTGCTGATTGCGATCTCGTACGGCCTGCTGCTATTTATATGTATGTGCTGATTTACCACCCATCTCTCAAAACACGTGTTACTTATTTCCCTTCTGTTTGGATCGGCAGGAAAACAAATTTTGTTATTTATAGATTTTTTCTTTATCATTCTCTTGCTTTCTCTCTTCTCTTCTTCTTCTTCTCTCGCGATTTCAATACTCCTCAGCATTTTTAATTGCGAATTCATCTACATTTGCATTTACTGCGTGTAGATGTTTGTTTTGTTTATTCTTGTTACGTATTTGTATTCACTTTATGCAGGAGTGTGTAGATATGGTTCAACACCACACTCAAGACGTCTAGATGTCCTAGATCGTGCTTGGTCTTTGACGAATGTTCTGTTTCTATTACCATTGGTTCCCCGTGACTGAGAATCACGATCTCCATAAACTCTGGCCCTCTTAACTTGGCTGTCACCAGAGAAGTGCATGTTGCCTTTTCCACTAGGTCGGTCGGACGGGTGGAGGATCTTCCTCTTTCTCTTCATCCTTCAACGTGGACCGCCATAATAAGCTTTTCCAAGCTGTCTTCCCTTCTTGCAAAATACCCAAAAAATTGAATGAAATGTGTCTCGTACATTTTCATTACTACAATCTACAGAACCGTAAGTTCCATACGTCTAAACTACCTAAGTGGCCCTTTTTTAACTCTGTCAATTGTGCTACAAACATTCTTATTTTATCAATTATTTTTGTGGCATCACTTTCACATATATCAGTGTTGCCACAAGAACTACTACGCACGGTCAGTTTTGAATTAGCAATATTTGAATATGTCCAAGAACACATAATTACTGGAGTCACTGTTAGAGACGGAGCTATATTTTATATTTAATGGAAAATATATGGAAGTATGAGGGCTTACAAACTGTCTTCGGCTGGATTAAGTGATCACTTTACATAAATATAACGTTCACCATTTCCACCCATCAATCGTCACATATATCACTAGTTCTACCCGTCGCGAATCGATTATTTTAAAAATACAAAAATACAAAAAAATGCAATGCCCTGATATGCTCCGGTCCAAACCATGTTGGCTACTGAAATGGGATCACCGACGGAACAGAGGGAGACCATGTGTACCTGCCTCCTCCCACTACTATCCGAACATTTACCCCTCCTATCTGCGTTAATTTTGCCGCACCCTGTTTAAATGAAATCAGTCACGGAAATGGTAAGTTACGTAATTATTTTAATCATTTTAAAAATGTGTAAAAAAAGTGTAAAGAATTTTAATTTCATCAATGAAATGAATCAACACTATATATCATAGTTACAGCAAAACTATTTTAAATTCTTCACCGCGCCACAATCCTTTGTCTTTGGTTATTTGCCGAAAGGCTTTATAGTCAGGCAATAAGTGAAGGGTAGTGTTTACCGGAAACTGGGCCACTAATGGGCGCTTCCGGCATCCCGTCCCGGAGACGGGCAAGTTACAGGCACGGCGCGCCACTTCCGCTGAGCACTTCCGATGGCCGCTCCGATTCAATAAGAAGCTTCCTTCAAATAATTTTAGGCCGTGAAACATTACTCAATAAATATATTATTTTATTTCGCAGTCTAATTTCCAAGCGTCCGTATATACAGGTTGGTCCAAAAAACGTGAGAACATCTCGTAACACGTGAGTTATTTCAAAACATAATGTAATTAATTATAATTCTTAATGTAATTTTTTTTGCACAATATTTAGCTAATCAGAAATCATCAAAACACCCCATATTGCATCATCTGCTTGGTTTAAATCTGGCCTGTTCGGTGCCTGGCTCGATGAAATTAACATTCTCACGACGAAGAAAGTTGATTGTATTTCGGGCTGTGTGAGATGGAGCTCCGTCCTGCTGTAATGTCCAGTTATGCTGTAACTTTTAGCTATACTCCAGGCATTGTTTTGAAACTCCTGGATCATTTTTCTAGCACCCCGACGTTTTTCAATTCGCAAATGTTTGATCTACTTTTAAATAAATAAATTGGTGCGGATACACGATGGTAAAGGAAAATCCCGCTTTGATCTTCCTTCTTCTTGTGCCCTATCTGTTCAATGGACGTTGGCTGTCATGTTGGTTATCATCACTTCGTTCACAGCGGCCCAAAAAAGCTCTGATATGAAAAATACAGATCTTCATCCGGAAACAGGGGCAAACAACAGGTCAATAAGATTATCAAGAGTCTTGGTTCATTATTCTACTGTATGTATATCTTACTAACACATTTAATTTGTATTTTTAAAAATATCACAGACCTATTTTCTGAATAATTACAACTTCACAATTCGAATGTGTTCTTAAATAATAAAGGATGTCCGGCGGAAAAATTTTCAAGTTTAAAATTAAATAAATAAAAACTAAAAGTTATTCTCATATTTTATTTATACAAAATGGAGTTCAACGATGCGGATTTTACGTTTTATGAACAATATCGTTTAAATGCTGTTCATTTCTCTCAAGAAACTCTTGCAACCGGACTCTTAAATTTGCAAACACGCGAGAGCAAAGCGTTGGTTCAATGACAGCAACTTCTTATTTAATATATATTTCCTTATAGGGTCTGAATTGTTCGAGGATTATTGCTGTGACTCTCGACTTAAGGTATCCCTACAAAAAAAAAAGTGCCCGAGGTGCCCAGGGTATGGCTCCGTACTTGCTGATTAATTTATTGGGAAAAATTCCCCTCAGCTTCTCCATTGAAACTCTAGCTGTGTGTGGAGTGACCCCGTCTTGCTGAAATTGTGTTCTATTGTTGAACGCGGGAAACAGCTGCAGTTGCGGTACCGAAAACTCGTTGATCGTTCGGCAATACACGTCAACAGTGACTGTCTCTCGCTGGTTAAAAAAATAAGGGCCAATTATCCCTCGGGCAGGAATCGCACACCACACTGCCGTTTTTGGACAACGCGAATGTTTTTGATGGCGTTCCCTTGAATTTTCGGGGCACCAGTATCTCATGTTCTGTTTATTAACATAGATATCGATATGAAAATTTGCTACGTCAGTAAAAAATATGTTTCCAAGCGTTCGTGCTGTTCCAAAACGTTCCAGCATCGTTCTCGCTAAGGTTTCACGTAAAGAATATTCATTTTTGTTGAGAAACGGCACGATTTTGCAGTTTGTATAGGCGAAACTGTAGTTTTTTTTCAAAATAATGCGCACTGTTGATTATTTTATTCCAGTACAGGCTGCAATCTTCCTCATCGACTTACCAGGATTGCGCATAATTTCACGTCAAACTTGAGCCATATGTTCTGGCGTCGCTGCTGACGTTGATGGTCCCGGAGGAGTTTGGTTAACCATTGTCCCTTCTTGTCTGAACTGTTGAACCCAACACCGGATAAGTTGAGTGCTCGACCCATCACTTACTCGTTGAATATTAAAGTGAGTGCAAAAAGCGCGACGCGCTCCCGACCAGTGAGTCATTGCGACTGGCAAATCAGCAAATCACGCGCGTCGAACAATATCCCACCCACTTACCTCACCCTAATGGTTTACGAGCAATTACAATTTTTATATTGTATCAATGTGTCCACATTTCAATAAAAATGAATTGATAATTCTGGCGTTTCCTATAGAATTACTCTAAGGTATTTGAAATACAAAAGATGGCTTTTATGCACTGTGGTGCTACAGCATAATCGGTTAATGCACGTTCATGGAAAAGATCAAGGTTGGAGTCCCGGTAGCAACAACACATTTAATTGGTATATTAAACATTATTGACTATCTAAATATCTTACAAATACTCCATTAATTGTCGTTCCAGATTTTGTATTTACTATCGGATCATATATTTGTATTATTTAAAAAAAAATCGTAATGATATAAACGAAAACGGTAAATGATTGTCGAAATGAATTTATAAAAAATTCAATGTGTTAAAAATCTGACAATACTTTCAACACATGCAGATCACCCATGTATATCCTCAAACAAATGTTCTGTTTAGAATTATCACAGCAAACTGTATGAAGGAAAATGTGGATGGAAGAAACAATAATACAATACTTGAATACTAATTTCATGTATTAATTATAAATATATACATATAAAATTAATTTTGTCAAAAAAAGAATGTGTTCTCTTTAATAATATAAGTTGCGCCAATGTGTCCAAAATTTAATAAAAAATGAATTGATAATTCTGGCGTCTGCAGTCGGTTTACTCAAAGATATTTGAGATTCCGTAGAAACAATGCTTTCAAATAATGGAACGACAGATGTATTAATTTGAAAAAAAAGTGTGACATAGATTTGAAAATTTGTCATGAAAAATACTGGCGTTATAACACAATTGGTAGTGTACTTCCCCGGATTGGAAATAGAGATCCAGGTTCGAATCCCGGTAGCGCAAAAACAATATTTTTCGACAAAATTGATTTTATATGTTTATATTTATAATTAATACATTAAATTAGTATTTAAAATATCACAGAGCGTCTGTTCTGAATGATTTCAACTTCACAATAAGAATGGGTTCACCTTAATAATACTTGAAAACTACCACTGAAGGAGGCTGGGAGTCACTTAAAGACGTTCGTAGTTGTTGCAGAAGGTTTTGTCCAAGTATTTCGCGATGTAGGTACGAAAACTATACAGAATGATTCTTGTATTGATGGACAAGTAGATAGAACCAAGTACGTGTCCAAGTATATATAGGTGTTAGGAACACAGTTTTCAATGAATTGTATGGAGAAATCTAAACATGCAACCGGCATCAATATGCCGGTACTCAATAGTACCACTAATGGTAGATGAAATGGTTGAAAAACACGATATCGAAGAAAATAAATGGAGTAATTTAAATGATTCTAAGTGTACGTGCGACTTTCGGCCGACCCTGAGCGAGGGACAGGTAACAGAATACAGGACGAATGGAAGGAATTTGAAACAGAGACAGGAAAGGAACGAGAGACTCGAGGACTAATCAGACTCCAGGAAGAACACGACCTACATCTGGTTTTGATTTTTTGCTTGCGCTGACCACAAGTTCAATCTCTCAAACGCACACTTTGGTGATAGCGCGAATTTTGTATTTTATAAAATTACTTACAAATACTTGTGGTAATTACCATTTGCTCTCTATTAAGCACTCAGTGATATGAATTGCAGTGGAGAAGTGGTTAGTTTTCATCACATCACTCTTCCGACGTGCGCCGGCGCGGCCAGAGGTCGTTCTCAAATTTTAATTTTCCCGCCATTTCTTTTGTCCACCGCGCACCTCCACCCTCCCCCTCCAGCGCCAAGTGGCGCGCCATTAAAATCTCATTAGACCGCACAATAGAGATTGTATGCGTTCCCCCCTGCCAAACGCCAATGGCTGCCCGTGGTGGGTGTCCACGAAATTCGATAATCCAAAAAAAAATATTTTTTGTTCTCCCAGATGCATAATCCATCCGTGGCGGTCTCTCATGACTGATATTTTTGAGCCCATTGTTTTTGGTGTCTGGTACTACGCAACGTTTCAACTAGGCTTCGGGATGAAGAAGTTAGTACATGTGCTACAAATTATATTATTCTTGAGAAGATCAAAGTTTTTCACTTCATTTCCAAATATGTCCCTCGTGGATGGAGATCGTGATCTTTATGGACATCCGCCCTCTCGACTCCCGTCCTACAGATCTTAGGGTTGTCTCCAGAGAAGTGCCTGTTGCCTCTTCTAATTGGTCGGTCCGACAGGTGAAACATCTTCGTTTTCCTCTTCAACCTAAATAATTGAATGTGTCTCCAGCACCATATCTCAATGGCAACAATCAGTAAAATTATTGTATAAGGAGAACACATTCTTATTGTGAAGTTGTAATCATGGTTAAAATATACACATTGCTCACGGTAACACAAATTGACATTTTGGCTGCGTAAAAGTATTTTTTAACACGGTATGCTGAAGGTTAAGTACATGAAGGTCCCATTTTGTGGAGAAGTGACGATGCCGATATGATATAAGTTTTGGATTGGTTGTATATCGTAAGAATCAGAAGCTTTTGTATGTGAGAATGTGGTGTTCCGTACAGGAAACAAGAATGAAGACAAGGGTAGTTCGCCGATTTCAGCTTCTCTCAATATGAGGGGATGATAATGATTATGAAGTTGATGGAAATGAAACATAAAAGATGTTCAATATCGAGAATAAGCTTTCCGCCTGCAGAATACACTGTTTTATTTCAGATACATACAACACAAACATTAATATAATACTTTTCCCATCATATTTGCAAGTAGGTACATAGCGACAGGCCGCCGTTGTGACGTTTTATTAAGAATGAATGATTTTTCGGTGTCACGACGACAATTGTACCATTAAATTACTGATAGATTGAACAAAATAAACCACTTATAGCTGACTGAAGTTTATAGATGCTTGGGCACAATAGTTTACTTCGTGAGAGGACGAGAAAAGAAGGGGCGCGCATTAGCCAGCCTCCGGACGGCTGCGGGTACATTGTATTGTCACATATTATCTGATCACTACTGGTGTATTTTTGAGGCTGATGAGAGCCTAGTTTTACACACGCACATGTGCAAAGTGCGTTCAGAGGCCGGCTCAATGATAAAGTAGCAGTTATATTCATCGATCCACAATTCCGACATTATTGTTGTCAGTGTATTTAAAAGACAGAAACGTTACTTTACCTATATTAAACATATATTTGCTTACCGTAATATAAACGCATATTAAATGTTAATAAATATATAAAAGAAAAAATATTTAAATAAACTTAAGAGGTATTAAAAACACGTTATAGGATGCGATCTCGCTACAGACTTGTATTTTCTTACAGATATTGTACACTGACACACGTTAAGACTTTAATATGTGATGAAGAAATATTTAGGTAAATAGCGAAGTATTATTACCACGAGGCGCTCGTGAAATGTTAAGGGTAGATTATAGCTAATTCCTTAACTCAACAATACGCGGATGATTTCGGTTATCGCGCCATCTAATCACAAGCATCGTTACGGAAGAATTGACTTACGAGTTCCATAATAGAATTCTGGGAACATTCTCGACCCCATTGTGTTTGGTGTTCCGTACTGCGCAACGTTTCAAAAAGCGAGCTACGGGATGAAGTAGTTAGAGAATGTGCTGGAAACTACATTACAGGTAAAGTTTTTCAAATTCTCAAGAATATTTCCGAATTCATCAATCTACATCATCCGCGTCAGTCCCTCACTACTGAGGACCGCGTTCTTCGTGAACTCCCGCTCTCTCGTTAGTTAGTTAGTTTAGCGCTAGTTTTAAATACGCCCTGACGAAGCTTGAGCAAAGTGAAACCGGTATAGCCGTCCACGATATGCGCAACATGTCTCCAGTATTCAATCATTTTCCTTCAGGGTCCATAATTCCACACCATATACTATTTATTAACATTAACTATTGAAGCGAAATACGGTTCCCTGACATTTGATACTCCGGCATTTGATCCTCTGACTAAAACAAAAAATTTAAAATGGCAATATAAATAGGTACTTAAAGAAGCTTTGGAAGATCAATCATCCAGGGGATCAATTGGCAGAGGGATCAACTGTCCGAGGGATCTAGTGCCCGAGGGAACAACTGTCCGGGGGATCTAGTGTCCGAGGGATCAACTATTGGAGGGATCAATTGTCGGGGGATCAATTGTTGGAGGATCAACTGTCGGGGGAACAGCTGTTGGGGGATCAATTAACAGTTCTAGTATCCTAGGGATCATCGGGATATAAACTGTCGGGAGAACAATTGGCAGAGGGAACAACTGTCCGAGGGAACAACTATTGGGGGATCAATCATCCGGGGGATCAATTAACAGATCTAGTATCCTAGGGATCATCGGTATATAAACTGTCGGGGGATCAATTGGCAGAGGGATCAACTGTCCGAGGGATCTAGTGCCCGAGGGAACAACTGTCCGGGGGATCTAGTGTCCAAGGGATCAACTATTGGAGGGATCAATTGTCGGGGGATCAATTGTTGGAGGATCAACTGTCGAGGGAACAGCTGTTGGGGGATCAATTAACAGATCTAGTATTCTAGGGATCATCGGGATATAAACTGTCGGGAGAACAATTGGCAGAGGGAACAACTGTCCGAGAGACTTAGTGTCGGAGGTATCAACTAGCGGTGGGATTAATTGTCGAGAGATCAACTGTCGGGGGATCAACTGTTGAGGGATCAAACGTCGGTGCAACCAATATACGTGGGTTATTTTCTCTAAAATGAATAATTTGCCCTCCCTACAAGAGATTTAATCACCTTTCTAAATTATTAGGAGTTTAAATATTTTTACTATTAACTTTGTACACAGGGTCTCCTCAACACATCCCCAGCAGGGGATTGACGACATTTACTGACTAAAACAACAACACCCTAATTTTTCTGCTACCAAAACAATTAGCAGTTGATTTACTTTAAAAATATATACACTCAAATACATATACATGAAAATTTCTAATTTTATTTTAAAAAATATACGTTTGCCCACTTAATGACATTATTCCCTAACCTATTCCAAAAATGTCAAATATCTACTATTAGAGTGCGTTACACACCGTAACAATAGACTCGATGCAAAGCTACCATTTTGAATACCTTGTTGTATGGATACTGATCAGTGATCTCGTTTAAATTGAGCATCATTCCCTCACCTGGTATATTATATATAAAGGTATATATTATTTTTTATTATTCATGGCTTATTTCACATTAATAGTGTTTCTGTAAATTTAACCCACGGAGAAAAATGTTTGGAGATAACCTCAAACGAAATAATGTCGTCCTTAGTTAAAACCGTCATTCCCTCACTATGAAGGAATGACACTAGTCATCTATGACGATACCCTGTACCCAGGAGAGGTATTGGTAGTCGGGAATGGTAAGTGAATGTCATGACATCGACTGATGCTATTGAGGATGTGATAGCCAAAATTATTCCACCAGAACCTATCGATAGTCGTAGCAGTCAGTTTGTATTTCCATATATTATTTTATTTGATTAATGGTTATATACTTTTTTATGATGATTAAGTAATTAATGTCATTCCCTCACTCATTACTCCCGCATGCCTCATCCCCTCACATGTGAACAAATCAAAACGATCTTGTTTTTATGACAGATAACTATTATATAATGTTACGTTATTGTTGCAGCAAAAAAAAAATGTATCTATTTCCAAATTTGTCTGGTTTGCTGAATCACATCACAAAATACACAGGCTTGAGAAATCTTAATCTTATTAAATTAAAAAATATAGTAGAGGTGCCTGGTATCGATTCCAGTACCGGGATTGGCCGAGTCACGCAAATTTATTTAAATGTTATTTATTTAAATGTATTGTGAAAACCAGAATATACTAACAAAAAAAAAAATATTCGAACACAGAATACATGTCACATCAATACTCTTACTTTAAAAAAAAATAACTTTCTGGTGTCCTGGAACGAGACTCAAACCCCCGAAAAATGGATCGCAAGACCAGTGTCATAAGCACGTTCATTTAAAAATCATGCACAATTTCGTTAAACCAATATTATGTTACTATTTACCAACGAAATAGCAAATACGTATTTGTAAATATGTCGTTTGTGTTTAGTAAGGGTAAATATATATTATTTTATATTTCAAGAATTATCTGTGTCTAAGATAATTATCGACAAGTACTTATAGCTATTTATTTAATACAAATAACATTTGCCGGAGTACATAACACGTGACATGACATACAGGACCACCCCCGGGCATACTAGAAATGCCCGTTAATATTTTTTAACTTATGATAAAAAAAAAAATGTTACGAATGTGGATATTCAGAATCAATCTACTTACGAGTAAATAAGACCCCATATACGACATTTCTTGCGTGCCGTGTTTAACGATAAAAAAAAGAACACCTGCCACCCGAACATCTGACCAATTCGTACATTGTTTCGTATGTAGAAATACGTGTTGTTGTATTATATCACGTCCGCGATACACCTGGAAAGAAACGTAAGCAGAATTCCTGCTGGCACAGCGCTCCCGTCAATTTCTACTTGTGATGATGTCCACGAATACAATGCTCAATTGCATTTTCTTAGTCTTAACGCTTAGGGGACATCACTAGCAACCCATTGAGGGGTAAACGGAGTTACCCTAATGGGAATATGTGAAAAGAAATGGACGGCATTAATGTGGAAGAGCTGCGGTTCCAAC
Organism: Eubasilissa splendida; assembly: GCA_031772225.1. Lineage (NCBI taxonomy): Eukaryota > Metazoa > Arthropoda > Insecta > Trichoptera > Phryganeidae > Eubasilissa > Eubasilissa splendida. The sequence continues at coordinate 2,548,045 of CM062866.1, forward strand.
AAGACGGCGCAACATGCCGCACGGCGCGCGACACTATCTATTTATTGAAGGAAACATTCGATGAGCGCATAATGGACCTGTGAATTGGCCTCCAAGATCGTGTGATTTAACACCTTTGGATTATTTTCTGTGCGGATATGTGAAGTCGCTAGTCTACGCCGATAAACCAGAGGCGATACAATATTCGTGGCGTTATATGGTCGAAAATTGGACTTCCAGATTGCGCCTTCTTCGAGCCAGCCGCTGCGCTCATATGCTCAAAATCATATTTATACACTAATGGTATAAAATTATCTTTGGCCATTACCGCGATTTTTATGTGTTTTATTTCATTTTAAAGTTCTGTACCTCTAAAAAAAAACACCCTTTAGCTACTAGATAAACTATCAGATTAGAAAGATCAATTCTATCGAAAAATATTGTTTTCGCGCTACCGGGATTCGAATCTGGATCTCTTTCCACACCGGGGAAGGCGCATTATCGAACTATGCTGCAGCGACAGTACTTTTGACGACAAATTTTCGAACCTATATGTTATACTTTTTCAAATTAATACATCTATCGTTCCATCATTTGAAAGCCATCTAGTTTATTTTAATATTTTTAAATATCACAATAAGAATGTGTTCTCCTTAATAATAACAGATTTTTGTTTACAGCTAATTAAAATGAGTTATTTTAACTTTTGATAATTGATTTCTTAAAATCACCCTATCCCGGGACTGGGTCTCTGGGACACTCTGTACATGTACAAATATATAATAATTGGAGGACAACTTTTAGTTTCGAATTGCAAAATTATTAGCCCGAGAGTTCGTCGTTTGTCACGGCGTACTTTTTGCTATCCGATTAGCGTGAGAAACAGGCTAGAGATGTTCTCGTATTTATTTTCTGCTTCCTCGAGGTACACTCGAGCGTACGCCTAAATTATGAAACTAAATTTTATTCCAAACTTTTGTTGAAACAGTATCGCACTCGAAAAGTAATATCGCGAATCAAAATAAATTTAAATGAAGAAGATGATCCCAGTTGTTTGAAAGTTGGCGTCAATTCTCTGAGAAAAATATATTCAAATTAAATGGATTAACCCATTCAGATGGCTGAGAGGCTCGAGAGAGAGCTCTCCGCCCCCCTCCCGCCCCCTCTAGACGGCGACCCGCCCCACCGAGTTGTAATATTTCATTTTCGTCTTTGTCGCCGTAAGAGGGTAGTCATTACACCCCCGGCAGATAGCCAACTCTTTAGATTTGCTAAAGCCGGGCTTTCAGTGTTGCGTTAATTAAGCGAGGCGATCTGAATTGAAATCTGCCTCGGATCGCAGATGTATTGTGTGAAATTTAAGTGCCGACTGTTAATATTTTTGCTATTTTGTTCTTCGTGTTGTCTTTAGCGAATTGTGATTATTTATTAATTTATTTTTTATAAACCTACAGGATGAAAATGGTATTTGATATGTGGCGCTCTTGAGTAAGCTGAACTGACATGGCTATGACTATAAATGAGGTTATAGATATATAGGGTGTCCAGCGAAAAATGTTAAAGTTTAATAATAATTTTTAAAAAAAATTAGAATGTTAATCTCATATTTTATTTATAAAAAATAGAGTTTAACATATCGTCTAAATTCCGTCCATTTCTCTCATGCACGCGAGAGCAAAGCGTCGGTTCAATGGCAGCAACTTCACGGCGGATATTTTCTTGCAGGGCCTGAATTGTTCAAAGATTTTTGATGTGAACTCTCGACTTAAGGTATTGCCACAAAAAAAAGTTGCACGGTGTAAGGTCCGGTGACCGAGGTGCCTAGGGTATGTCTCCATACTTGACGATTAATTTATTGGGAAAAATTCCCCTCAGCTTCTCCATTAAAACTCTAGCTGTGTGTGGAGTGACCACGTCTTGCTGTAATTGTGTTCTGTTGTTGAACCCGGGAAACAGCTGCAGTTGCGGTACCAAAATCTCGTCGACCATTTGGAAATACATGTCAGCAGTGACTGTCTTTCGCCAATTATCTCTCGGGCAGAAATTACACAACATACTGTCGTTTTTGGAAAATGCAAACATTTTTGATGGTGTTCCCTCGGGTTGTTGGGGCACCAGTATCTCATGTTTTGTTTATTAACATAGCCATCGATATGAAAATGTGCTTCGTCAGTAAACAATATGTTTCTAAGCGTTCATGCTGTTCCAAAGTATTTCGAAGCTGCACGATTTGCAGTTTGTATGGGTAAAACTGTAATTTCTTTTTCAAAATAACGTGCACTGTTGATTTTTTTAATCCAGTACAGGCTGCAATATTCCTTGTTATTAAAGGTATTTATAAAAATCAATGATAAAAGCCTTCATGTTTCAGGTACTATTACGTATACAGTTGACTATGGATAAAAACTGGCTATACTATACAGTTGACCATGGATATACTATACAGTTGACCATGGATAAAAACTGGCTTCATCAAAATAAAGGCTCACACGATATAATTATTAGATTTGTTCTAAATCCCATATACCAACTTGAATCTGATGACGTCATTAAAATCACACTACGGGATGCAGATTTCACTTCACTTCAAACTATTTTAATGAATGAATGAATTTACTCTTCTCCCGCACGAAAGTTGGTCAGAAACAACAATTCCAAAATGGTGCGGGGGAATATCTGATAAAAGTACGCCGAGAGTAAAGAAAAAAGCAGTACTTTAGTAATTTATCAAAGTTAAAAAACGGACGGTCTCTTGCTATCTTTGATAAAAAGTTCAGCTTGTTTGAGTTGGCTTTAAACTTGTTGCAAAAAGAACTCTGTGACATTCGGAATTAAGTTACTTTCAAAGCAGACTGCTTTCAGTGCGCCTCAGTTAGATGTCGTGAAAAATAGCGGGAAAAAAAACTTCTAGACGCTCGTGGAACCTGTGAAAAATTATTATATTATATATAAAAGTGAGCGATTGACAAACATTTGTTTTATGAACGGGTAGTTTTGAATGAAGTACTCAACATCTCGATATTTATTCTAAATTAAATAAATAAAATATAATAAAAAAATAATTGACAATTCTGGCGTCTGCACTCGGTTTACTCAAAGGTATTTGAGATTCCGTAAAAACAATATGTAGATGGCTTTCAAATAATGGAACGACAGATGTATTAATTTGAAAATGTGTAACATATAGGTTCGAAAATTTGTCATGAAAAATACTGGCGCTATAATACATTTTGTAGTGTACTTCCCCGGATTGGAAATAGATATCCATGTTCGAATCCCGGTAGCGCAAAAACAATATTTTTCAACAAAATTGATTTTATATGTATATATTTATAATCAATACATTAAATTAGTATTTAATATTAATATTATAATAAATTTAGAGGTTATCACATTAGATCCAATTGATGTGAGCATACGGGTTACCAGTGTTGAAAATGTGCGGGAATGTTATGTTCCCCAACTCCGAATCTGTTTGGAGGATTCCTGAGTAATCGTTATGTCGGTATGTCGCGTGTATGTACTTGCATGTTCGTGTGGAGAGTTCCGCACAAGGAACAAGAATGTAGACAAGGGTGGGGGTGTTTCGCCGATCTCAGTTTCTCTCAACTGGCAATGGTGATCGTAAATGTGAGGTTGAAAGAAATGAAACACAAAATATGTTCAATATAGACACACTACGGTGGCGAAATCGAGAATGGCTTCCGCCTGCAGAATACTCTGTTTTTATTCAGATTCGTAACAATACATATAGTCATATTTGCATGTAACCTAAACGGCGACAGGTCGCCGCTGTAATGTTTTACTTAGACGTAACCAATACACTCTAACACACCTTAAACTACGTCACCACTATTATTAAGATATACATATAAAATCAATTTTATCTCTTTCCTAACCGGGAAAGGTGCATTATCTAACTATGCTACAGCGACAATATTTTTAGCGACAATTTTCGAACCTATATGTTACCTTTTTGATATTAATACATTTAATCGTTCCATTATTTGAAAGAGCCATCTACCTTATTTTTACAGAATCTCAAATACCTTTGAGTAAACTGATAGCAGACGCCAGAATTATCAATTTATTTTTATTAAATTTTGGACACATTGATACAACTTCACAATAAGAATGTGTTCTAATTATTAAGATACTTGTCATTGAACGACACCACCTGGGATGAAAGCCAAGAATGTACTCTGTCTTCATCATCATCGTTATCAATATGCTCGCCACCAAGGAACCGCTTCAGATGAAGGAAAGGATGGAAATCACTAGGCACCAAATCAGGACACACTTGGCGTTGAATATCAGCTGGTTTCATGTTTCGTGCATCAAGGACGTCATCGTCACAGTCGGTGGGCTGATGTGTTGTCTTGAATATTTCAACCACCCACTACGAGATGGCCACAATACGTGAATGTCTCTAGCGTTGCATGCGGTGAGTCAGCAAATGAAGGAAACCATTGCGCATGCGCAGCATCGCAACCGCAGCGCAACACAGGAAATATCCGGCAATGGTGCTTGCTCAACGCGTCTCGTACTTTTACTACCATACGCAACATATAATATTTACATAGACTAAAGTCTTTAAATATATAAGTAAAATAAAATGTTTTGAAAATTTTCAACCACTTGAATCCTTCAAAGGCAATGTCACGGTTTCGCTTCATTATCCAGCCACACATCCTTCTCTAGATTACTTATTCCGTTTTATTGTTATTCCTCGTTCTCGATTTAGAATTTCAGATTTTGTCGGGACCCTTACGGGGTCTCAGAAGGAGGAGATTACCATTTAAGATCCTCGCAAAGAGGCCGTTGAAAGTTACGAGGGTATCCGATATAAAACGAACTGTCTTTTTATTTACTTAAATACATCATACATAAAATATATCATCGGATATAAAAATTCACTTAATATTAAGTATACTAGATCTAAGAATTGATACGATTCTATTGAGCGTCTGGGCATATGTAATGCCCAGTGGCGTGAAATAGGTATAGACTTGGTAAGGATAGGTTATTCCTGTTACCATAACATTATATAATATACGAGGGCCAAGTAAAAAATAAGGTTCCTTACGCTGTACACTCGCCACGCGAGATGCTAGGCGAAATCCGGCAACACCGCCTTGATTGTTGGTCCCTTAACTACATCCCCACTACCGGGAGCAAACGCTGCGACGCTCAGTAAAGGCCTGACGGCCATCCGCTATGGAACCCCGCCATCGCCTCACCACTAGTCACGTGGGCACTTGTAATTCAGGTTCAGATCGGATCAACAGGCTTTAGTATAGACTACACATAAATGAAATGCGCAATTACACACTAATATTACACGTTGATTCATAAAGGTTAGAAAGTTACTAGCGATAAAATACAAGAATATGGCTCGACCATCTGGACTACAAAGTCGGTCTGTTCTAGGCTGCACCTGGTAATATAACGCTTTTAGTTCTCCCACTTGGTGGCGTGGCTTGTCTCCCACTTGGTGGCGTGGCTTGTTCTCCCACTTGGCGGCGTGGCTTGTTTTTCTACTTAATGGCGTGGCTTGTTCTCCCACTTGGTGGCGTGGCTTGTTCTCCCACTTGATGGCGTGGTTTGTTCTCCCACTTGATGGCGTGGGCTGTTCTCCCACTTGATGGCGTGGGCTGTTCTCCCACTTGATGGCGTGGGCTGTTCTCCCACTTGGTGGCGTGGCTTGTCTCCCACTTGGTGGCGTGGCTTGTTCTCCCACTTGGCGGCGTGGCTTGTTTTTCTACTTAATGGCGTGGCTTGTTCTCCCACTTGGTGGCGTGGCTTGTTCTCCCACTTGGTGGCGTGGCTTGTTCTCCCACTTGATGGCATGGCTTGTTCTCCCACTTGGTGGCGTGGCTTGTTTTTCTACTTGATGGCGTGGTTTGTTCTCCCACTTGATGGCGTGGGCTCTTCTCCCACTTGATGGCATGGCTTATTCTCCCACTTGATGGCGTGGGTTGTTCTCCCACTTGATGGCGTGGGCTGTTCTCCCACTTGATGGCGTGGGCTGTTCTCCCACTTGATGGCGTGGCTTGTTCTCCCACTTGATGGCGTGGGCTGTTCTCCCACTTGATGGCGTGACTTCTTATCCCACTTGATGGCGTGGTTTGTTCTCCCACTTGATGGCGTGGGCTCTTCTCCCACTTGATGGCATGGCTTATTCTCCCACTTGATGGCGTGGGTTGTTCTCCCACTTGATGGCGTGGGCTGTTCTCCCACTTGATGGCGTGGGCTGTTCTCCCACTTGGTGGCGTGGCTTGTTCTCCCACTTGGCGGCGTGGCTTGTTTTGCAACTTGATGGCGTGGCTTGTTCTCCCACTTGGTGGCGTGGCTTGTTCTCCCAGTAGGTGGCGTGGCTTGTTCTCACCATCAACGAATCCGGTAACCTTTTAAACGTTTTCGACAACGCCTGCTGTTTGATGATTCTTACTTAGCTGAAATTAAGATAGTGACCAGAGTATATTTTTGATTTAATCGGAAATTATCTCAGTTGCAGAAATGCAACCATCGTCGCATATGGAACCAGAGCGATGAAAATGGGTTTACCTTCAATTTGAACCAAACACAAACACATCAGCCCTGATGATGGACCCTGGAATAGGATCCGAAACGTCAGCCAGAAAGTCAGATATACACGGCAGATTAGCCCAGAAAACTATATACAGAAAACACATCTTGCTCTCCCTTTACCACAACAATAGTTTCAACCTCCTTACACTTTCCCCCACCAGTTTTTATCTTCTTCTACTAATATTATATTACCTTACATTATAAACTACTATATTAGCTTATTTATTATTTATTATGCACTATATTTAGTGCATACATTTTAAGTAGTATTTTTATATATACTTTAATATAAACAAGATCAAAATTGTTATTGCAGGAGTTGAGGTGTGTGTGTTGAAGTTATTCAAAGTATGATTGTCTCGAGATTGTGTCAAAAGGTTATTACGCTGAGACAGAAGCTTCTAACATCTTCTTGTATCACGCGTGTTGGTTCTAGGTCGCAGCGTAGGGTGCCTGATGTAACCAGAGCAGGGTGTGCACTTAGAAGATATCGTTTATTGAGGTGATGAATTAATTAAACTCTGGAGTGGCTCGCTGGAGATCCGGTTGTATGCCGATGTTGGTGAAGCAGGGGGATAAAGGAAGGAAATAAGGGAATATGGATATAAGGGCCGATGATGGAATAGAGGTTCCAGTCGAAGGACCATTGATATCGAGGAACCGGGATTCGGAAGGATTGCTAGTCTTACCTTGTGTATAACGCCTCCGTCACCCCTGCAGTCGCCGCCGAGATCACACAACGGCACACGGATGGGCAGATCTCCGCTTCCAATTGAAGATGGCGATATCACAACTTTACCCGGGGTACACAAACAACAAACAAACACTACGTGATCCAACACAATATCACAAATTACAGTGCTGGTGCACTGGAGCTGACAAATCCACACCGCGAATGCAATTGCGATGTCGCGATCGAACAAATATCGGTCACGTTGACGTCTGCTGACATTAAGGTCACATTTCACACTGAAGATGAGCATTAAGGAATGGTTATGAGTGTGAATTTGGATGTGGAAATGTGTCAAGTCAACGCAAGACGCGCCAAAAATATGTTTTACGAATCTGGAACAAGGTGTAATTATAGTTACAAGAGAGAGATGTCCATAGAGTTTGTAAATTATAGAGACGCTTCGAGACGAGATTTAGAATATGGACATAAAGTTTTCATGTCTCGATCGATACGATCACGATCTAGTTGTGTAAACAATACTTCAATTATAATGTAGAGACCTGATTCCTAGCCTGAATCAAGCCCTTTACAGCCACTTAGTATCAAAGCGTACCAACCCAATGCAGAATCCAGCGCAAGCAATCACTTCTCCTCGGCAACACACTTCAACGCAACAAACGCTGACTTTTTTAAGTCCTGTTTTAATTAAATACATTGCTCTAGTGACACCATATATACTCACTCGTACCAACAACATTCATATACACTGCGACATACATCAACACGCGTGAGAACTAAAGAGAGATGGGGCCTTTATTTCCACCATATACAAAACCTTTTGATCCGAATCGCATAACCTTTAAACAGGTTTTCTATTGGCTATATAAAGTATGTATCTCCGAGTATTGTGCAGGTAAAACCACTAACCTGTTTGTCTGACTGCGATCTCCTGGACTGCAATCCGATCTGCTCTGCGTCTCCTGGATTCGCTCAGTTGATGGTGCTGTTACAGCTGGTCGGTCTGATGTTTTAGACTACTCAAAAGAATTCGAATACTCAAAAGTATTCGAAAATACGAAAAGAATAAAAACATGAAGATATTATGGATTTACTACCCTACAATCCGCCAACTTACCAAGAATATTTTTCTTAGAAAATCTTTTAAAATATAAAATCTTCTTTCCAGAGAATGAGAAATAAAAAATATTCCATGATTTTTTTTTCTCATTAGTCAGTTTTAAAACATTGAGCTAATTTTGAAATTTTTTTAAGTCATGTAAAGCATCAAAAATCTCATAAAATTTCAGTCACAATACACTCTTATTTTATAAGGCTAAATAATTTCCAAAAAACTTTTATATAAAATATAAAAAATATTTTTTAATGAATTCAATCACAACCCTTTTTTATTGAGAACACATTCCTATTGTGCAGCTGTAATTATTCACTATTTTAAATACTAATTAAATGTATTAATCAGAAAGATATAAAGGGTGTGTAGCGGAAAATTTCCAAGTTTAATATTAAATAAAATAAAAACTGTAACGTTGTTCTCATATTTTATTTATACAAAATGGAGTTTAACGATGCAGATTTTACGTTTTATGAACAATATCGTCTAAATGCCGTTCATTTCTCTCAATACACTCTTGCAATCGGACTCTTAAATTTGCGAACACACGAGAGTAAAGCGTCGGTTCAATGGCAGCAACTTCACGGCGGATATTTTCTTGTAGGGCCTGAATTGTTCGAGGATTGTCGCTGTAAACTCTCGACTTAAGGTATCCCCACAAAAAAAAGTCGCACGGTGTAAGGTCCGTACTGGCTGATTAATTTATTGGGAAAAATTCCCTTCTTCTTCTACATTGAAACTCTAGCTGTGTGTGGAGTGGCTTCGTTTTGCTGAAATTGTGTTCTGTTGTTGAACCCGAGAAACAGCTGCAGTTGCGGTGCCAAAAACTCGTCGATCATTCGGCAATACACGTCAGCAGTGACTGTCTCTCGCTGGTTAAAAATATATGGGCCAATTGTCCCTCGGGCAGAAATTGCAGAAATTAGCAAATCAGCAAACCACGTGCGTCGAACAATACCCCTCTCACTTACCTTACCCTGATGGTTTACGAGCAATTATAATTTAATCTTAAAAAATTTCCGCTGAACCCCTTATACATTAAAATCAATTTAATCGAAAAATATTGTTGTTGCTACCGGGATTCGAACCTGGATCTCTTAGGACACAGGGCGGGATCCAGTGATAGTGTCACGAGTCATGTCGGTAGGAACATCGGCGGGGCACACGATCGCCAGGGGTTGGTCAACATCGTTCGTTATAACTTTGCAGTTTGCTTTCCGACTCGTAATATTTCACACTCTCGTAGTCTATGAAAGTGTACAACTAAGCGTTAAGTATTTTATTTGAATAACTTTTAAACCGCTGAATTATCATCCGACTTCACGGGACGCGGATATCTATGACCACAGTTACTGAAGAGCGCCATCTATCTCTTGAGGTCCAATCAGCTGGAAACTCGCCTACTTCACTTTACGCCCTCCTACGTCTCGGTCTTTCACTGATCACTGATTTCATGGCAAATAGAGTCCCGGGTATAAAGACCCTTTGCTCCTTCATCTCTAATGTAGCAACTGATGCGGTATAGGTGAGGTGGTGTTACAATAAACGGGAGGAAAGAGAGAAGTTACTGCTGGCGTGTGGCAGGGATCTGCTTTCTATGGGGCAGTATTTTAGTAGTCTAGTAGGACAATCTTTGGTCGTCTAAATCTAAATCGGAAGGGAGAAGTTAGACCGTACGTTTAGAGGATATTTATTAATTTAGTCGTGATGGAACTTGATCCTGAGGGCTGCTTTAGCTAGCTACATGTCCCGTAAACTGCAGCTTTCTCGCTTTCAGCTTCCATGGATACCATGCTGAAGTTTGCAATTCTTTAAACTCCTCCATTATTTTGATGGCTAATGTGTGTGTATCGGTCCGCGGACCGTTGGAGAAGTAGGAGATATATGTGTGTGTGGGCTCTCTTCTCATACTGTTCTGTAAGGATTCAGTTACCATATTATCCTGTATTAAATAATATTGTATTCTTATCACAACAAATCATTGTTATTTGTCACTTGACAAGAGTTTTGATATTCAACCCACAAACGTAATACCGGAGGACTTGTCAGGAGACACATCTCAAGCGGTACTATATTATTCAAAAGTTTAATTTATATGAAGAGCAAATAAAAACACAAACACTTGAAAATAAATGAAGCAGCGCCACTTCAGAGTTTCGTCTCAATGATGTTTTACAAAATTAAATTGAGAAACACCCTTAACTCCGAAATAATTCTGGCGGCGGCCCGTTTCCTGGTCAGGCTGCCCCGCCTGGTATCTGATCTGGCTCTCACCCCATCGGTAAACGATCTGATTACACCGCCGGCTTTTGAGTTGAAACGAAGTACCATAATTATTGTCAACTTGACCGCCATGTTCCAATCTAAATTTGTGTCAATATTTGTGCTCACAAATTGGACAATGCGATCAGCTCAAACAAGATGGCACGGTATTTGATACTTAACCTTTACCACACCATGATATAAAATACCCGAACGCAGCCATGCTGTCAACACATGTTACCGTAAATAACAGAAAAAATGATTTTATTAGCTTAAATGACATTAATTTACTGTAAATATTGAGAATTCAATTTTGAAAAAATGATTAATAACATAATTTAAAGTATTTATTAAGTCCTATACAATGTGTACTTCCTTCTTATCTCACTTCATTTAATTAGTATGAAAGAGAAAATTATATTTGTATGTTTGTTGTTCTTTTCACTGTGTAAATAGTGTGTGATCTCTGTCTTTCATATCACAAAGGGTATTTTTACCAACGTATTAATTTTACAACAGTTTGAATGGAAAAAATAATTGTTTTTGTTGATTCTCTTTTCATAATTGGTTTTTCATTAGTCATTCCTAAGTGCTAATATTTTCTTTAAGATTATTTAAAATATTAATTTTATGTTGCATGTATTTACCGAAATATTACAGGTTTAATTATGATGGTAGATCTGTGTCACTGCATGGTTTGGGAAGGGTTAAATAAACAATGTGGAAAATTAAATACGAACACTGTTAATTTTCCGAAGTAAAATCAAATTTTGTTTTAATTAATTGTCATATATTTACCATCTGTTCTCTATCAATCGTACACCCTTTGAACGATATAAACCAATTTTTGCAGTTACTCATTAAGACCTTTCAAATTCAACCTTTCCAATTAAATGAAATATAATTTGACATTATTATTTTTTCTTAATTTCTTTAATATGCATTATTTACCTTGATATTCTTTATGATCTGTTTTTTTATTTTAAATATATAATTTATTTATTTTCTACACTTCTCTAAAAGAATATACTTGTGCAGATAAAATGATTGCATATTAATAATCATTGTTTACAATAACTAGCTTATAAAAAAATATAATAAATTAATAAAAATAATATACTTGCCAATTAAAACATTTACAGATAAAAAATATTGCTTTAAAATAATTTGAAAAAATCTTATTCTCATAGTGATGACATATATGGTGTTTAAAAAAATATATTTTCAATTTTTGTCCATATATGGCGATGGTGTAGTGGTACTCGAAGCGAGTCAACATACTAACATATATACAACTTTTAAAAAAAATGATAGATGCGGAGATCAAGGATTGTGTTAATATCAAGTGATCACTTAAGCCAGCCGAAGACAGATCGTAAGCCCTGTAATTACTTTACCCATACTTTCATATATTTTCCATTAAATATAATAAAAAAATAGCTTTGTCTCTATGAGATATCTGATATTTATTTTATAACAGTGCCTTTGTTGGTAAAAATCCAGTAATTGCGTGTTCATGGACGTTTTAAAATATTTCTAATATCTTTAAAGTGTTTTTAGATAGCATTAATTATTTATTTATTATCATTAATCTTCCTGATGTGTGAGCTGTTAAATATTTGTTTTTGTGCAAGAAAATACAAATTTTTCAATAATAAATTGATATTTTTCTTTTTCTTTTAATATTTAAAGAACAGAATTTCTTTTTAATAGATCACAAAATGTTGGTACTTTGAATTCTTCGAAAAGTAATTTTGTCGAGAATAATCTTTTGGTTTTTTTAGTATTACTTTTATGATAAGTTTTTGTACATTTTTTACTGGAATCAGTCTAGTATTATATGTTCCTTACTTTGTTCCTTTTACTTATCTCTGCTTGTCTCCTTTTTGGTTTTTATATTTTTACTATTTAATTTGTTTAAATTAGTTCTACCTTACTTCCTTTTTATGCACGAGCCTACTTATCTAGTTTATATGTACCTAGCGAGATAGGAAGCGGCCAACAGGCGTGCATGTAAATAAAATTAATATTTAACACTTATTGTAAATATGAATTAAATATATTAATTAGAAAGATATACATATAAAATCAATTTTGAATGAAAAATATTGTTATTGCGCCACCGGGATTTGAACTTGGATCTCTTTCCAAACCGGGGAAGGTGCATTTATCCAACTATGCTACAGCGACGATATTTTTAGTGACAAATTTTCGAACCTATATGCTACATTTTTGATATTAATATTATTTATTATGCATCTTTCCCGGTTTGGAAAGAGATCTAGATTCGAATCCCGGTGGCGCAACAATAATATTTTTCGACAAAATTGATCTTGTTATATGTATATCTTTCTAATTAATATTAAAAATATCACGGGCCCTATGTTCTGAATAGTTACAACTTCACAATATGAATGTGTTCTTCTAATAACACTTATTGTAGTTGTTAGTGCTACCTAAAAAAAGTTTATATTGAAGCTTCAAAATAAAGTTGTTCTGTTGGTAACATGTTTTATATTGAATGCCATCTATTATAATTGTATTATATTAATTTGTGGAGGTCTATTACCTCCACAATCAACAACACCGCTGATGGCCCTTGAAAGCACCTTGCAAATACCTGGGTGCAAAATTGGGCTCTCATCAACCTCAAAAGCACGCCTGGTACCGACCACAATATGTTCTTATATAACGCGCACGCAGCCGTCCTTAGTCGTAGTGTACTATTATATGCAACAACAACAAGCAACAAATAAACTCTGCAGTCTTTATTGTTTCACCTGCTCTAACCACACACACACACATTTAGTCTAATGAACATGCGAGTGTATGGGTGAATTATAAGGGGTACTCAGATACTCACGCTACTGCAGATCATTCAGATTCATGAACGTATCTCATAATTTATCTTTATTTGTTCCTCAAAAGCTTTTTGGGACCCTGTCCAAAACATCAGAGGAAAATAAATGGAAATTTTGGAAATGAGTGTGTGTACAAAATAAACTCAATAATTTCAAAAATATTTTTAAAATAATTCATTATAAATAATAATTTCTCTTATGAAACAGTCCATCACGTAAAAATTAATAAAAAAATAACGTATATTGCTATTTAATCTAAATCCCATACAAAATCTACATCATTACTATATTATAAAGAAGTACGCGTATAATAAAAGTCTTATAAAGATGACACTGAAATGCTTTCAATCTCAATTATATGTCTGTGGAGACGCAGTCCACTTTTTCTGCTCAACTCGTTGTGAATCTGATGGGTCGTCTTGCCCTTCGTCTCGGGCACTACGAAATATACAAACAATGCGGAGATGCCACAACTAATCCCAAAATTACACAAAACCCATCCCGTTCCCACACTTTCCACGGCGCTGTTGTACAACGCTGTGACGATGAACGCCATAAACCAGTTTATTCCGGCAGAAAAAGCCGTAGCTCTCCTTTTGATGTTGATGGGGAAAATCTCCCTCAGCATCAGCCATGGAATTGGACCTACTCCGATTGAATAAAAACTGACGAAAGTGGACAAGCAAAGAATGGGGACCCACATTCCTTTTGCGTCATCAGCCATTGCGTTCAAATGGAAGTAAACCCCTAAAGTAGTGACGCTGGCACCCATTATTAGGTTAGAAATGATCAGCATCGGTCTTCTACCGGTAGACGTGAAGAACATGGCTGACAGGTAAGTAGACACCACTTGTGTTAAACCAACAATGACAGTGGAGTACTCTTTAACACCGGAACTTCTAAAGATATGCCCCAAGAAGAATATAATAGCGCTGATACCAGAAAGCTGTTGAAAGATCATCAGAGCAAAAGCTATGAACAAGGCTTTCAAATTAGACCTTGTCGCAATGAGATCTTTAAACGTCCCTTCATTAGAAATTGATTCTTTGATGTAGTTTTTGATCGACGTCAGTTCTTCGTCTATGTTGCACCCGGCTCCTCGCAGATAGATGAGACTGTTTCTGGCCTCTTCGGTCTTCCCTTGGGACATGAGGTATACCGGTGACTCCGGCATGAAGAGGAATCCAAAGAAGTATATCGCGGGGAAGGCCGCACAGATCAGCGACAGTATTGTCACGTCTTGCATCAATCCTGCAAAATATGAAATAAACCTTATGGTTAATAGATCAATTAATCGATATCTATACATGGAGTTTACGATAGTTTAAAAATTAAAATAATATATTCGTAGTGAAACTAACTTAACAGCTGTGAGGGGGTGGATCCGCCGCTTACTGTGGAAGTCTATTATAATAAAAAATTTAAATAACTTTTAACTTTTTGAAAACTGAATTAATTATTAAAATAAATCACAACGTTGTTTACATCACACTACACTTTCATTAAAATTAAAACGTTTTCGACGCTTACTGCGTCATCTTCAGTAATAAACTTTTTTCTTTATATCATTTAAGCAGGTATGTGGCTAGTCTTCCTGTATATAGGATTCTTCTCCATGATTTGTCTGTGTTCTCGTTTTCTCTTTCGGTTGGTCGAAACTGTCCTCTCCCCAACACCGCTCTCAAACAACCCCCCTCCTCCCGCGGGCGTCTATTTTCTAGTTTTAAGATTTATTTTATTACTGAAGATGAACTTCAAAAAGTTAAGTTAGTTAAAAGTTTATTACAATAGACTTCCACAAAGTTAATCGCGAAAAATTTTAATTATTTTAATTATCCCAATGAATGGGGACCTTTGGTCTTAAAACATGTTGATAATTCAATAAATAGTGCTTTTAACAAAGTGTTTTTTCTTATTATTTACATAATATATTCCCACAAAGCTATTTTGAAAATATTGAAGAAAAATTATTAATACACGGATATTATTTTTTTAATGTAAATTTGTGTTTCTGTTTGATATAGGTGCCAAAAATATTAGAATAAACTATTTTTAAAAATATATGTATTACGTATTTATTTGTCAAGAAATAATGACAAACCCTCACTGAATTTTGATGATAATTATATTATATCACTTTCAGGAAAAATTCTTAAACTTTTGCTCGTTTGACAACTTTTCTGAAAATCCCGAATTTCGTTTCTATTACAGGGAAGACTCCTCCAATTATTGTGATGTCGAATTTTCTTAAAATTATTTTCGATATCTTTTTTCGGATTTCATGCCGAACAAAATATCTATTACAACTGATGTAACTCGTGTTCAGCAATCAATACGTTGTACGGCTAGGGTTCATATCTTGGCTGACTTCTATGACATGTTCACAGCAATACGTCTTATAGACGATTTCAACCTCCTTTGATGCCATTACAGGCCTTTTGTGAAAATATGCCAGACCAGCGATAATTAGATACTAGGAATAAATAAATAAAATTGTGTTATGGAGTCAAAGCAAGCATGGATCCTGAGAAGGAAAGAACA
This sequence comes from Eubasilissa splendida, assembly GCA_031772225.1. Taxonomy (NCBI): domain Eukaryota; kingdom Metazoa; phylum Arthropoda; class Insecta; order Trichoptera; family Phryganeidae; genus Eubasilissa; species Eubasilissa splendida. The sequence goes on from CM062866.1 coordinate 2,564,084, forward strand.
AACATGCGCGTCGCATTCGAAGTAAAGTATTAGCGTACACCATTGTGAAACGAATGAATTTCAGGAATAAAATCAATTTCAGGAAAAAAATCTTCAGGAATAAAATCAATAGACAAAAAAGTAGTGACGAGCTCAAAATCACGAACCGCGAGTCAATCACTGATATCTTTGAGTCACACTCACTATCAGTGATTGAATATCTGGGAATATCGTGATTCGCGATTCATTATTTATTTTATTTATATTTGGTTATGAACCGTTTTTCGGCATACGACACGAAAATATTCATGAAAGAATGACGTTATAATTCTTGATAAGCGCCATCTAGTTGACTCTGCCAAAACGTTTTACGCATTTGACCTGAAATGCTGAGAATCTGACCCAAAAAATAATCTCACATTTTATAAAGGTTTTCATTCTCTTTGTGATGATGTTAAATTATATACATTTTAATTATATATGCTAGAATATATTTTTTATACAAAATAAATTTGAATAATATAAGTTATGTTTTTATTTATTTATTTCGTGTATTGTGATATCGTGATCACAGTGATCGCGTTAATTAAACTGTGATCACAGTCACAGTTTTCAATCACTGATATAATCGAATATCAATCACAATCACAGCAGTGAGTTGAGAGTAGCATTTGTACTCGTTACTACTGAAAAGTCTCTAAATGAAGCGCAGTTAGTTTGACAGTAATACATTGAGTTTGTGAAAAAATAATTGAGATTCGTCATTGAATGTTAATGGTACCGGTAACGGGATCAGTTACAGGCGCCTCTAAAATATTTTAAAAATCAAAAATATTGATCCCTATCACAGACTAAGCAAGTGCTCTGCCATTTTAGCTACTCTTCTAATAGACTGTGGTCCAAAATTATTATACAAGTACACTGTAACGATTTATTATTATTATTATTATGTAAAATATTATCACGTAATTAAAACTATCTTTTGGCGTATTTCTGTTAAATTCGTGGTTTATAAAAATGTCCATTAAATTATCGAAACAGAATACACTTTGTAAACTTCTTTCTGTGCGATGTCACAACAACTGGATGACAGATTTTCTAAAAAGTGTGGTGCCGAAGATATACGTCGTTGGTCGCGCCTGGGCCGTCTCTCAATTCCTTACGTTTTTAAGCTAGAATATCGAATAATTATTTATGTTTTTTTTTTTATTTATGTTGTATTTATATTTGTTAATCACGGTTCGCCATTTTTATCTGAGGAATAAACAAATATAGTCTGCGAAGAATGTCCGACGATGAAGATGTAGAGCCGCCATGTGATCCAGTGCAGACAGAAAAAATGTAACAATAATAATACATGACCTTGAGCTACCACGTACTGATTTGGAATTAATTTGCTTATAGGCGGGTCATCCGCTACCCTTATCGATTGATCGTGGCCAGCGAACGGACACCCATCCACAACCCGTTTGCGACATCGTTCCGGAGTTCTTCATCCCGCACCCAAGAGGGAAATCAAATATTTCCAGTATCCCATTATGGATTTATTAATTTACGAGTTTAAATTAACTCGTTCGACGGCCAGCAGCATCGCCGCCATGTTGTGGCTATGCCCGTTAACAAGTAAATGTTTTCTATAGCGCTGGGACCGATCCGGCTCCTGACCGCAGATAATTAACACTGCTAACGTATTTATAAGGTTACAATATTAAAAAAGTAAACGTAAGAGAATAATAAAATATCAAAAAATAAAAATTCCGGCTTAAGTTAAGCCCACGTGAAAGACGTCCTTTCCAAATCCTTGGTGTAACACAACCAATATGCATAAACAAATTTATAAACATAGCTAACACGTGTTTGAGCCTGTAATATTGAAAAAAACATAATAATTGGAAAGTTGACGTTCCCTCTTGTTAATATGTGTTTGCTATTTATGACAGATCCACAGATCGACGATGGCTGTGTGCGTGTGGATGCTCCATTATGTCTACTGTACCTATTTACCCTCCCCACTCTGTACCCTATACCTCAGAGCACGAACTTTTCCAAGGAGAGTGGATGTCCTGCTATGTGCTCGTCATTAACTTATAAAAGTTATTATAAAATAAGTTATTATAAAGTTACTTGTTACTAATGTGTATTCGGCTCCTCGCGTGTGCGCATGCGAAGAAGTTACCTGATGTTCAGGAGATGTGACTACAAGAAATAAAATCCAGGTAAATTCCTATCATCCTTCCAACACCCCGTTTCCACACCCTTTGTGTAAACAAACTGTCTCACCAGCTGCTGGCTAAATGAGATACCTTGATGTAGATTCATTATAGGAAAGAAAAATGTATAACAGAGTAGGAGCATGCGGAATATGTGTGTGAAATGTTGAAGATACTGACCGGCCAGGTAGCCCGCCAGGATGCCGGCCGTGAGCTGCAGCTGGGAGCAGTGCGCCAGGGCGGCGCGCACGGAGGGCTGGGCCAGCTCGGCCACGTAGGGCGGCACGGCCACGGAGAGGGCGCCCACGGCCATGCCGCCCACGAAACGGCCCACGTAGAAGCAGTACACCGATGTGCTGGAAACAAAAAAATAACCAAACTTTATACTACAAATGTAATATATCATAGAGACGAAGCTTTTATATTATATGGGAAGTATGGGTATTACAGAGTGTTTACGAGTTTCATACTTCGATGGGTAGTCCAGGTATTATAGTTTGAATATGTGCATTACATTTATGTAAATTTAATACAGGAACAAAAGCGAAACTGCTTCTGGTGATGTACGGTTTTATATTTTACGGCGGTGATATAAAAACATTTTGTGTATTATTTAACCAGCAGAGTTAAGGATGATTCAAGATAGCAAGGAGAGCGACCATCGGCGTCTAACAGCACAGTTTCACAAATGTTGGCGTATTTGATTTGCATGGATTGAATTAATATATTCAACAATACCAATAGAAAACCTAGAACTAGCTATCGAAGGTAATTACGGCAACACAGGGCTTGCAACCTGTCTTCGGCTGGCTTAAGTGACCACTTTACACAATGTAACGTTCACCATTCCACCCAATCAATAACTCTTTATCTATCAATTTTTTGGAAGTTGTATATACAGAGTGGCCCCAAAAAACGTGAGAACATCCGTAACACATGAGTTATTACAAAACGTAATATAATTAATTATAATTCCAAATGTAATTTTTTTTGCACAATATTTAACTAATCAGAAATCATCAAAACACCCCATATTGTATCATCTACTGGGTTTAAATCTAAGAAAGTTGATTGTATTTCTGGCTGTGTGAGGTGGAGCTCCGTCCTGCTGTTAATGTCTAGCTATACTCCAGGCTTTGATTTGAAACACTGATCATTTTCCTAGCACCCCGACGTTTTTCAATTCGCAAAGTTTTGATCAGAATACGGTCTTCTGCGGTGATTTTCATCATTCTGGGCAACAATTTTTAAAAAACAATGGAAAAATTAATAATCAAAGATGGCGACCGGAAATTTTCGAAATAAAACGTAATATAGGCAAATAGGTAAGTAAGTAAATTAGTAAACTATTTTAGCTATTGTATGATATATCACATTTTACGAAATGTTCTTACTTTTCTTGGGCCATCCTGTATATGGGAATGAGAAAATGCAGTTGTGAAATAATGTTTTGTGGATTAAGGTTATATAATTAAATATGAAACAACTTAGGGTTACCACAAGTTCATTGTCAATCGCACACTAATTTTGATGTAATTGTATCACATTATCACAACCCTGAATGCTGCTACCATGTAGAAACACTTTGTGTATTATTTTTCGGTTATCGGTTGTATAAAATTTCCGAAGCAGACCAGCAGAGTTAAGGAAGATTCAAAACTGCAAGGAGAGCGACCATCGGCGTCTAACAGCACAGTTTCACAAATGTTGGTGTATTTGATTTGCATGGATTGAATTAATATATTCAACAATACCAATAGAAAACCCAGAACTAGCTATCGAAGGTAATTACGGCAACACAGGGCTATCTTCGGCTGGCTTAAGTGACCACTTTACACAACGTAACGTATTAGTATTAACTACAGCTTCGCTGTCGCCATCTATCATATTATATCAATATCAAAACATTAGTCCATACTTATAATTTGTCTTATTAAACCAATGCCTTTGGAGGTAAAAATCCAGTAATTGTGTATTCTTGGACATACATATATCAAATATTGTCAAAAAGGTATCGCGCTAATGCATCACAACAAACATCACAAAAAACAGAATATGAGATAGTTTAAGAGGAAATTTATTTGGGCGCGCTTGTAACAACGTGGAAAGACAGTGACCGTGGCTTTTTAAGTGTTACAGGACTAGTCTTCTCTCGTTATATATAATATGTATAAAAAATATATTTTCTTGTTAAGTGCCTCGATTTCAAAAATGTTAAAATATTTATCTTTTCGCTGATTCTTAAAATTTTGAAATTTCATATTTTCTGACATTTGATACACTTTATCTGTGTAGTTAATATCTCAGATATCGGAAAAGGGTTTATAATAAAGCATACATCACCCTTAAGTCATCATATAATAATCATACCAACACAAAAAATACACACTATCTTCAATATGTATAGGAGTCATCAGATTATAAAATTAAACTAACTAACCTATCCTCACCACACCAAACTAACCAATTAAACCAAAATACTTTTAGAATATTAAAAAAAAATCACACAAAATGTGCATATTGTATAAAAAATATAAGAATTCAACCCTTACCAAAACATGCAGTAACACAGGTCTACCATCATAATTAAACCTGTAATATTTCGGTAAATACATGCAACATAAAATTCATATTTTAGATAATTCTAAAGAAAATATTAGCGCTTAGGAGTGACTAGTGAAAAACCAATTATTAAAAGGGAATCGTACAAAAACAATTATTTTTATCATTAAATCCGTTGGTAAAAATACCATTTGTGATATGAAAGACAGAGATCACATAATGAAAAGAACAACAAACATACAAATATAATTGCCTCTTTCTCACTAATTAAACGAAGATAGATAAGAAGGAAGGAAATATTGTATAGGACTTACTGAATGCTCTAAAATATGTTAATAACCTTTTTTTTAAATTAAATGCTTAATATTTAGAGTAAATTCGTGCCATTAAAGGCATTTAAGCTAAAAAAAACATTTTTTCTAACAGTTATTTACGGTAACACGAGTTGACAGCATGGCTGCGTTTGGGTATTTTATATCATGGTATGGTAAAGGTATATTTATAATGTTTTTGACTTGTTCACGATAAAGCGTTTCACATGTCAAAATATATGGTGAAAATGTAGAACTTAAAAATTTAATAACTATTTAAATACTTGCGACCGGATAAATATTTTTAAAATCATTATATATATTATTAAAAATCCTAAAAAGCACTATATTGTCAATCTCATGCTTTCACCTTCTTCTGGATATCTAGGACGGTAAACCATTCCTGAAGTTCCAGGCTCTCTAATGGCCTCAATAACCAGATTAGGTTACCACACTTTATTTTCGAAAACCTGCAACTTATTTTCTTGCGCCAAAATGAAAGACCCAACTTCACATCCATACAGAATGATCAGTTTTATCAGTGTTGTAATTAAAAGTTTAATCTTAAATTAGAAAGATATACATATAAAATCCATTCATCGAAAAAAATATTATTAAGGAGAACACATTCTTATTGTGAAGTTGTAATTATTCAGAACAGACGGTCTGTGATGTTTTAAATACTAATTTCATGTATTAATTATAAATATATACATATAAAATAAATTTTGTTGAAAAATATTGTTTTTGCGCTACCGGGATTCGAACCTGGATCTCTATTTCCAATCCGGGGAAGTACACTACCAATTGTGTTATAGCGCTTGTATTATTTATGATAAATTTTCGAATCTATATGTTACACTTTTTCAAATTAATACATCTGTCGTTCCATCATTTGAAAGCCATCTACAAGAATTACAGAATTATCAATTCATTTTTATTAAATTTTGGACACATTGATACAACTTATATTATTAAAGAGAACACATTCTTATTGTGAAGTTGTAATTATTCAGAACAGACGGTCTGCGATGTTTTAAATACTAATTTAATGTATGTATTTATAATTAATACATTAAATTAGTATTTGAAAAAATATTGTTGTCGCTACCGGGATTCGAACCTGGATCTCTTCCGATCCGGGGAATAATAATCAGTTAATGCATTTCCCCGGATAGGAAGAGATCCAGGTTTACACTCAGGTATCTGCAAGGTGCGTTCAGGCACCGTCGGCGGTGTAGCTGATTATGGAGGTGATAGACCTCATCAACAACTGGTGATGAAAACGATTTATTTATATTAACATAGGTATATAATTATATAAAATTATCGCCCCCGTCTTAAGACGGGTATTAAGCCGTAGTAAACGAATATTAATCTAAAATGCGTGTGTCCACATAATATTACATACACATTAAATGAACTAATCTAAGAAACCTTTTATATCGTGATTATATCGCTCTCGCGAGACTTACACAATATAATTTGGCGAGATTATCTTTGAGGATTTTCGAGACAAGGTTTTAATACCTTGGATTTTCCACTCGCCGTATCCATCATCACTGGCAGCATCTGTTGAATGAGATTTATCCCAAATGCGTGTGTTGTCCTCTCGCGAGATCTGTCACTCTCTCCTACCCCTCCCCCCACATTAGCAATAATCTCGGCTTTTCGAGCCTGGCGAAAACGTTTCAGTTCTCGGGTCCACACTTTAACTACAGCTTAGCTAAACATAATTTAATTTTGTCAATTTCAAGGCTGTGTAGCTCCAGTAATAACATAAATAATTAAACTAGCTAAATTATGTAAATATTATTATATTAAAGAATAGAATTCTACGTTGAAAAGTAGATAATAATATTGCTTGGAAATATGAATAATTAATTTGTTATATCTTCAGTCTGGAACGAACACTACAAAGGCCCGTGTATACGGAATGAGACGCGATGAGAAAATATCAAAGATTCAATTGAGACACGCCTCAATACCATGTACACGTTATGAGATGTTTATCTTTAGATAAACTCAAAGATCAGCAGATAAAGACATAAACTCTGATGTTACAGCGAGATTAATTTATTAATTTAACGTTAGACGGCATGGTGGGTATACGGAGACTACGAAAGATAACAGTTGTCTCCGAAAAATCTTCCGTCTTCAAGTTCACACACTTCGTTGATCCGCACGAAACACTATCGGCACTACACACGGTACGCACAATAACGTGTAACGTACTTCATAAAGTTATAGACAATACACCTACAGATTTCATGCTCTGAGGTATGGAGGGGGGCGTAACTGATAGGTACTGGAACAGGTACCATGATGTGTACCATCTAGATGGATCTGTCATAAAGATCTAAGAAAGTCCAAAACATTTACATAAAAACTAAAATCAAATATTATGATAGATTGTATAACAATTGAGTTGATTATAGAACATGTCCTATATCAGAAATCAGTTTACATTATAATTCTAAATTATACAGCAACATTTTTGATATTTCACCTCACGGGCGTTGAACCAAAATCCGCCAAAAATAAATAAAATATACATTAAAATCTTAGAACCTCAATATCACAGTTTGATGTAAATATCAGATGATATCTGGCTGTTCCATAGTCACGATCTTATGAAGATTTCTACGTGTAGGAAAGTAATTCTTTTGTTGTGTCGGAAGCTTTGTGCGGAGACTGGATCCCTTATGGTGCCACGTCACATGTACTCTTGACGCAACACTGTTTGCCCACCAGCGAGACGGAAGATAACCACGAAGGACGTAAACCTTTGATCCTTTTTGGTTTTTGTCTCCTATTCACAGCATTCTCAGGCTCAGTGTAGAAATGGGCCAAGTAACATCGACATAAATCAATATTTTTTATGACCGTTTTATGTTTTATGGGTACTAAAAAGTTGGGTCTCAAACACTAAAATAAAGCGTGAATGGGACCCACCGCCTTATCCAGGACTGTTCTATGAGCAAGAGCTCCCATATCGGTCCTTCTCATTATTTAATACTATTCTCAGAGCTGCGCAGCAAGACAGAGGAGTGGCGCGGACATCAAAAGCGCTCAAACCCTAGAGAATTTATTAATATTATACATATATCAAGATGGAAACAGTGTACAAAAAAAGAACAGAGAAGGGAAAAGAAAAAATGTACTAAGCACAGGAAGGCTAAGTCATTATCGCTGACGACCCCTGAATGCACCTCACATTTATCAGCGCTCCTAACGGCCGTATAAACACGCCCAGTACCGACGCCACAATAAATAAGCCATGCGACAACAACCAATACGCCACTCTTCTCGCTACCAACATCCTTTAAGAAATGAGTAGACTTTTCGTTGTTCTGTAACTGTGATCGACAATGAACTTGTGGTAACCCTAAGTTGTTTCATATTTCATAACCTTAATCTACAAAACATTATTTCACAACTGCTTTTTCTCATTCGCATATACAGGTGACCCAAAAAAATTAAGCATTTCGTAAAATGTGATTTAATTACATCAAAATTAGTTTAATTATATTATTCTCTTTTTTTTCATTTTGGTTATTTTGCCGCTTTTCGGAGTTTGAAGAATCGCTGTCTAACGACCAGCGGAGCGCAATTACAGACAATACATTGGCCGGTAAGGAGCTCTCAATAATCCGAGTACCTACCATAAATCTACCCACAGAGAGGAAGAACAATAATATCGGACCAGCCACGACGCCAGAGAACCAGCACTGTCAATCTAGGTTAGTGGTAGTGTTCGTTCTGCATACATGACCATATTATCAATAGGAAACCCGGGAACAACAGATATCTAAGGCATTCACGAGAATAATCCTTCTCAAACAATACATTTCGAAGTCGTCTATTTATGTAAATTCTGGAGAATCACTATAAGTATATTTTTATTACATTTTAGGGTGGATTTTGGCTTGTATAGATTTTGATTGCCGGAATTAAGATCCGAGCCCTCAATTATATAAGACCGCTTGACCCAGTTTTATCACAAGATACATTGTTAATGCAATATGTATTTTTTATGCATACTGCTGATTTATTTATTTCTATTTTATCCTGTCATATAAAGTTATTAAAAAATCTATATCGGTGTCCTTCAAAAAATGTATGAACTAAACTTACTTTATATTTTTAAATAAGTCTCTTTTCATCAAGAATTTATGGCTACAGTTCCACAAGTGACTTCCAAATTTAATAGCAAGGAATAACATTTAAAAATTAATTTTATTAGTGTACTCGTACATTATGCTCTAATCACGAAATTCTACTGTGTACAGTGGTAAAATAAATTCAATTTTCTAATTGAAGTGTGTAATTTTTTTTTCGTTCCATACCAACGCAACGAGCCGATCTCTAGCCACGTCCTCAGTCGTTATGGAGCGTGTCCTTACAAGTTGTTTGTGAAATTTTCCTTGGAAAATTGATATGGAAATTGGACACATGAACATGATTCACAGCCAGTAATTATGTTTTAAATTGATTTTGTTGCGTAAAAACATAGATGCCGAAAGAAAACAGAATATACGGAAGGAGATTTACACTCACCACAATACAGTTCTTCAGACACCTCCAAGGTGGACTGTAAATTTATCACTATCTTCGTCTAGGGTTCTTTAAAATACACTGTATAGACGCGACGTCTCAATTGAATAATATTCTTCGATTCACAAATTACCGCACCGCTTCAAGGTCGCCGTTCGACTGGACGGCGGCATGCCAGATGAGAGAAGAAGGCACAGTACATTATTTTTGTTCAAGAATAAATAAGTAATTAACAAATAAATATACGTCTCAAACAGATTCAATCTCTACATATTACATAGTCCACTAGCATATAAATTACTGCTAGCCCCTGTGAACGGCTATTGGGGCCGTCAGTCTCATCGGCTATCGCCGATTGCGATTTGCTAATGTTAATGTTAGAACTTTCCCTAATACAAACACACATAAATAAAACTCGATGTAGTTAAAATTATTGCGCCATTGTTGACAAAAATTCAATTAGAAATTGGAAGAAAAACATAACCAAAAATCATTGTCTTGACATTTCGGAAAGTGATTTATTCTATGGTGTACCATAGACAGTATAGATAAAATAATATGACAGATGTCAAGTATTTTTTTTCTTACTCGTAATAAAGATGATCCAAATATTAAACCTGGCCATATACATCCTAGATGTATAGAAAGTCATAGAAATAGATGAAGAAACACAATATATTGATGATTGTTGCGTGCAAGTATAGATGTTGTAAAAATCTCAGGTCAGGAAGGAATATGCGCTCACCACCAATCCGGATTCTGCTGGCACCTCCAAAATGTGGACTGTATATTTTTCACTCACTGTGTCAGTTTTGTGCAACAGTGTTATCTGTTCCGTACACGTTGTAACCGTACCGATTCAAGGTCGCCAATAGACTGCTTGACGTTGCCGAGTGGGGAACATCTGTCTTATTTTGTATTATACATCTCTATAATTGATTAATTTAAGTTGTTTTGAATATCGTTGTACTGTGTTCTAAGATTGCAACTTCACAATACAACCCTTATTTTTTTATTTTATTTAAAATAAAAGTCTCGAAATGTCGGTCTTATTCGTGCTAATGGAATACTTGTACCATTATTTCCCCATCCCTGCAGTTAAGAGACTCCGGTCGAGAAGAGTACCCTATCTATCGGATCCTTTCTTGGAAATTGGGTCTCATTTCATTATATCGTATACAGAATTAAGTTCTCTTAAATAGAATAAAAATATATATTATTCACATTTGTCATTCTACTATGATTGATAAGGCAACGGCGTCGACCAAACGACCTGAACATTTTATGGTGCAGTATAATTTCAGATTCAAATTCATTTATCTGTCGTCTATCTATTTTATACTATTTAAAGAAGGAGCAGTACTTTCGTAGAACCTTTTTTCAATTTTGTAATTAAAACATATCAAAAACGGGGTATTATCTGACTAGCTAACCCAAATAAACATTCATTTGGACTTATTCTTAAAAAATATTTTAAAAATGTAATTTATCGTTTCGGCGATATAACATTTATTTACTTTTAGTTAAATACTAGTGATGAACTCAAAATCACGAACCATGACTCAATCACTGATGTATTTGAGTCGCACTCACTATCAGTGATTGAACATTTTTTATTTATTTATTGATTTATGATTCGGCGCATATGCAAATGAAATGAAGATATTCATGAATGATTGATGATATTCATGATATAGTTCGTGATAAGCGCTATCTAGTAGATTTTATCAAAACGTTATACGCATTTGACCCGAAATGCGGAGAATTTGACCCAAAAATAAACTCACATTTTTTAAGGGTTTTCATTCTCTTTGTGATGATATTAAATAAGATATATAGTAATTATATATGCTAGAATCTGTTTTTTATATAAATAAAGTTTGAATAATATAATTAAATAGACTCAAAACTATGTTTCTTAATTTATTTCATGTATTGTGATATCGTGCGGCGCACGCGTTTTTGTAATGAACCTGTGATCACGTTCACAGGTTTTAATCACTGATACTATCGAATACCAATCACAATCACACCAGTGAGTTAAGAGTAGCATTTTTTCTCATCACTACAAAATACATGAAAAGATTATTTTTTTAGAGGTTTGTTTTTCGAATTGGCAACACTTTTTTCAGCGCCAGCCAATTTGACAGCCGACAGCTGATTTGTGCTCAGTTTGGTTTACTATTTCACCATTCAACCATGAATAGACTTACGCCAGAACAACGCTTGCAAATTGCGCAAATTTATTTCGAAAATCATGGTTCAGTTACGAATAACTATGGATCGTTTTCGCATCACGCATAGTCTAACTGATAATACGCATCCGCAGAGACGTCGTACAGTGCGCACCGAAGAAGCTGCTGCTGCAGCAGAGTAGACCCAAATATGTCGATTCGCCATCGTGCGTAGTCTTAAAGTCTTAGCCATAAGGGGCAGGGGGTAGTGGATAGGTAATAGACAGGAACCATTATATGTAGCGTTTACATTGCGCGCGCACGGCGACCGAAGACCGTTGGATGATAGATGCATTTATTCTATTTGTAGAGACTCTGGGATTAGCCAGAACAGAAATATGAAGCCGCACTTTATTAGAAAAAAGCCAACATTATTATGAAAGAGAAATAAATAAAGCGTATTGTGAAAACGGCAGTTTCTCAAAAAAATGCAAAAAAAAGAATTTTCAGTGAAATCGGAAATAAAATTTGTTTCAATACAATCTTTTCTTGCAATATAACAGGACAATACAATAGAATAAAAAAGCCCTCCGATACGAAAAAACCTTCTAGAAAGGTTGATTTATATCTATAATAAAGGTGAAATATCCTCAAAAGAGGTTATCGTTCACAAAAAGTCAATTCATATAAAAAGTCAGGGTAGTACATTTAGGGTAGATTTATTTTGCATTGTATTCGTACGAAGTTGGATTTGAATATATTTACACCATTGAATAAGATACGTATTATCATATATTAATACAATCCCCACCGATACGAGGTACACAAATATCACCATCTATCTGCGATATCGCAAAAGTAACATTTAAAAATGCTTTTAATTGGATGCCTTCGAAATGTGGCTATCAACGTGATTATCAAAATAAATCTAGTATCTCCTTCTCTTTCTTTTCCCTAACCTGTCCTTGTGCACGAGGAAGAAGAAAAGAGGTTGCTGCAATCAACTCTCTCGAGCTGCAATGAGTTCAGTGTGTGCTTAGAACTGTATACGGCCTAATCTGCCGTCGCTTCAATCCGCTTTGATTAATAAATATATACTTAATTCCGCTAATATATACAAACAATCCCTATTACGCGAGTGTTAACAGTGTTTACACATTCTGCGTCGCTTGTCTTGTGATTGGAAAGGAGAGAAACAATTGAATCAGCATCCAGCATCAGGCAGACCGAAAAAGTAAGTGCCTCCTATCTTTCATTATTTCCGCCATGGACCATGAAGTGAATAAACGTCTGTATTCTAGGATTACAAGATAATAATTCTTACGTATTTACTTTGGACATAATGCCAGAAAGACCGAGAAGAATGAAGACGATTGTATACCATGTTTCAGATACTTCAAGACATCCAAATACCCGTTCGAATTCGATTCTCGGATATTTATATATATATATATATATATTTTACACTAATTTTATTATACTTAATAATCCTTTTTTTTCGCGAGTTTTACCTATACACACCGCGACGCTTGCAACTCGTTTAATTTAATTTGTTTCTTACATTCTTACATATTATACATTATAAACAATTCTTAAAGTATATAAAAAGGTGAACAATCTTCATAATGTAAGAGATGTTCACTGTCCCCCTAACTAGACCTAAGTCTGTACAAAAAGAGACAGGTTCATCCGTTGTTAGTCATACAAAAATGAAATTATTTTTTATTTTATTTTTATCTCAATCAAAAATTCCCATGATTGAAACACTATGCGAAAGGAAAAATGAACATAAAGAAATGATGTTCTGTTCATGTGATCATTTCCATGAATCTTTGCTCAGTTTCCTTTCTGCCAACACCCAATCACCAGCTCCTGAGAGGGTGTATGGAAGGATTGACCAAAGGTTGCATTCATTTTAGGGTGATCCTATTATTTTTTTTTAGGAGAACATATTCTTATAGTGAAGTTGTAATTATTCAGAACATAGGTCTGTGATATTTTAAATATGAATTAAATATATTGATTATAAAGATATACATATAAAATCAATTTTATCGAAAAACATTGTTGTTGCGCCACCGGGATTCGAATCTGGATCTCTTTCCAAACCGGGGAAGGTGCATTATCCAAATAATAAAGTTGTATCAATGTGTTCAAAATTTAATAAAAATGAATTGATAATTCTGGCGTCTGCTATCAGTTTACTCAAAGGTATTTGAGATTCTGTACAAATAAGGTAGATGGCTCTGTCAAATAATGGCACGATTAAATGTATTAATATCAAAAAGGTAACATATAGGTTCGAAAATTGTCGCTAAAAATATTGTCGCTGTAGCATACTTAGATAATGCACCTTCCGCGGTTAGGAAAAATTGATTTTATATGTATATCTTTCTAATTAATCTATTTAATTCATATTCTATTATTTTTTACTCTCGTAGGATAACAATGAGATGGATATTGATGAAGTTCTTTGTTGGAATGAAAATAAAGTATCAGCCTTTTTACATATAGTTATCGAATATCAAGAAACTGACATTCCTCAAACAGTGAGTCAGAGGGAGACCTGTATGGTTTTTTGTAGATGATTCTGAGAATGGATTTTTGTGTGATTACTAATTGGTTAAGGGCAGTTTTCCCAACTCCACCCCAACCTAAGATCGCGTAGCTAAAAAGGGATTGGCAGATAGCAATGTATATTGTTCTCAACGTATGTTTCTCTAGAACATTCCTAAGACATCTGAAGAAAAATGTCAGCTTCTTAATTTAGCGCATTTTGGAGAGGAATCAAAGAATAAGAAAAAGTAAGTGCCTTCCTTTGTTTCTCATACTTCCATCATAAGTTCATAGTAAATCGGCGGAATTTACGGTAGACATGGTTAATAAAAAATGACAATAGACGCGAGTTCCAGTCCAGTGGATAGTATGCCTATATCTCGCTGTTAACTATTCTATTTTAAATATGAATTAAATATATTAATTATAAAGATATACATATAAAATCAATTTTATCGAAAAATATTGTTGTTGCGCCACCGGGATTCGAACCTGAATTCTGGCGTCTGCTATCAGTTTACTCAAAGGTATTTGAGATTCTGTAAAAATAAGGTAGATGGCTCTGTCAAATGATGGAACGATTAAATGTATCAATATCAAAAAGGTAACATATAGGGTCGAAAATTGTCGCTAAAAATAGTGTCGCTGTAGCTTAGTTGGATAAAGCACCTTCCCCGGTTAGGAAAGAGATCCAGGTTCGAATCCCGGTGGCGCAACAACAATATTTTTTCGATAAAATTGTTTTTATATGTATATCTTTATAATTAATATATTTAATTCATATTTAAAATATCACAGACTGTCTGTTCTGAATAATTACAACTTCACAATAAGAATGTGTTCTACTAAATATTCTATTTTAATTGTATTATTTATATATGCGGGGCGATATCGAACAGAACAAAAATGCCAACCGGGCGACGAATGTGTTGGACCGAGATAGGTGGTCCTGGGTAAACGGTGGGTACGCCCTCATTGTGAATGTTATGATAGCGTTTCTACGTACGTAGTTAAATACACAATTGTAATATGTAAATTTACCAGATTCTAGACAACATTTTTCCATACAGCGGATTGAAAACCGGAGACTTACAATTGGTTTAAGGTTAACGCTAGTGAGAAACAAACCATAAAGTTAAATTAGGTGGTTTAGTATGGATAAAATCAAATGACGCATTTGTGTCCTTTGTGTCGTTTAATATTTATCTTGGAATTATGCATGGAAGTAAACCTCTTATTCGGGCAAACTGACGGGGCAAGGGATCCTAAGTCTTCAAAGCGGAGATTACTGAAGGCAGTATTGGCGTATCTTCGCCGTAAACTAGACACCTCATTTCGACTGCCGCAACGAGGCCAGGAATTTGAGAAGCACGAACGTTAGGCGAAAACAAATTCTTAATAATAATAACTTCTCAGTATTTTCCAACCATCTTTTAGAGACGGGTCACAATTTCGTGAAAGAAATATGAATTGAAATTATTGATGGGCTCGAAATCACAAACCGTGAATCAATCACTGATATGTTTGAGTCGCATTCACTATCAGTGATTGGATATCTGGGAATATCGTGATTCATGATTTTATTTTATTTATATTTGGTTGTGAACCGCTATTCGGCATGAAAGAATAACGGTATAATTCGTGATAAGCGCCATATAGCAGATTCTGCCAAAAAAATTTACGCATTTTACCTGAAATGCTGAGAATTTGATCCGAAAAATAATCTCACATTACATTCAGGGCTTTCATATGCACTATAATCATATATGATAGAATACAAATTTGTATAATATAAGTGAATACGCTCAAAATTATGTTTGTTTTAGGGAAATGAATATCAAATTTATTCCTTAGATGGCGATAGTGCAGTCGAAGTTACCACATAGTAACATATATGCGTGAGAATGGTGAACGTTATATTTGTATAAATTAATCACTTAAGCCAGCCGAAGACAGGTCGTAAACCCTGTAATTATCTATACCTCCATAACTTTCCATTAAATATGAGATATCTATAATTTTTTTATGTTTTTTATTCATTTCGTGTATTGTGATATCGTGCGGCGCACGCGTATTAGTAATGAAACTGTGATCACAGTCACAGTTTCCAATCACTGATATTATCGAATACCAATCACAATCAGTGAGTCGAGAGTAGCATTTGTTCTCATCACTTATTGAAATTTTACACATTAATAATAAAGGCCCTAGATTAGATTATTTAGAAACTCTAGAAATTAAAAAATTACTCAATTAAGCCAATTAAACCTTATAAACAACCCGCTATTTAATATCTGTCTCGCTGTCAATCACATTCCCACTCAGATCATGACTCCGCCCTATACATGTCATTTAAATTATATGAAATAGTTCAGTTATACGCCAGTCCTGACGAAAATACGTTAGTATTAAAACCGGTTGTCGTAAAAAATAACACAGCGGCTTAAACAAAGTTAAATATTGATACAATTTTAAGGGTATGGATGCCTCGGGGTTCTCCGGATACCCAGGTGTAAGGTTGTATGGACAGAAATTACTCACATCTTTATTTATACTAAATTCGACGTCGACCAAGAATTCTGAATTATTAAATTCATTTTTTGTTCAACGCGAACTTCTGTAAGAGAAATATGTAACGAAAACGTGACAAAAATAAATACGTCACACTCGTCACCGTGGTGAATACATTTAATTTAGTACCCATTCATTTATTAGCCTATATGTAGGTTAAGAACTTGTTTGTTAATTCGGTAGGTACCTGTATATAATTTAAAATATATATTAACTAAATTAAATACAGTTGGCTGTGGGCGTAAGGGTGGGAGTGGCTTTATTGTCTCTTGGAAACATAAATAATTAGCGATGAAGTATTCGCGTATTTTTTCTGAATTCGCTAATCATATCATTGAAACCAATCAATCTTTCGACAGCCACGATCTAAAATTACTCCACTCGATAAACCATGTATGAGAATAATAATGTATATTATCCAGAAAATTTGTGATACTTCATCAAGAAATTATTTAATTTAGTTCAATTTACACTATTTTCTTCCCGAAACTAGTAGTGATAATAACCCCAAAAATTTTGTGTGTGTGTGTGTGTGTGTAGTACAAAGTCAAAATAAATATGTTACACCAAACAGTAACTGCTAAATCAATCAATGATATGTACGTGACCATTATTATGAAAGTGGTCTAAGTCATGTTTCTTTCGTTTCGAGATATTTAAAGGTTTGTGTTTGAATTGATTGAAGAATATTTTTATATTACACAAGACAATGTTTTTAACACATAGTCTGCGGTGGTGGGTCAGATTTGACCCGGGTGTTTGTAAAAATATAAATAACGCTACAAATATTTGTACACCGATATATATATATTGTCAACATTTTGAGCGGGTAGACAAACGATACCAGACTATACGTCCATGTATTTGTTTAGACTTATTTTCGTTTGGTGGCCCCTAGACAATACCAGTAATATAATTATTTGAGGGGCGTTACGCCTACCTATAAGTTTTATGACACTACCTACTCGGGTTCCGACGAGAAGATCACATGCTCAGTGGATGTTTGTATTTTGGCTGTATAGGGCGTCTGTTGATGTTTACGTGAGAATATGTACATTATTCGTAATATTTTTAAAGTTTTAACTTTAATTTTTTAGCAGAAACACTTCGGCACATCATGCCATTTCATTAAATCATATTTAAAATAAAATATCCATAAAAAATCTTCCACAAAACAAAATTTATTTAGTCTACTAGATTTATAATTCATTTCGAAATATAAATATTGCATACAGCTTATAAGAAAATAAACAATTTACGATTAAAATGACTTACTTTTTTATTAAAATAAACACTAGCGGAATTATATTAATTTAAAATAATGTTTAATTTTTTCAATTTCTTTCGTAATAATGGGCACACATCTCGTTTAAAAATGTGTAATAGCGGATTTTGAAATTCAGTAACACATTTAAAGATCTTATGTCTGACGTAAACTGATCACGACATTCCACCCCACACCCCTTTCTTTCTTCCGAACAGCACTGTCGGGGGTAGCTTCCGAGACGACAGCCCATTCTCTGTAGTATGCTAATGACCAAAACTGCTTCAGCAATTTGGATCCGTGTCCACGGCCTAGCGTCGTCGTTCTGGGGTAATTTTATCTTCGGATTGTGTAACTGCCTGTCCCATAACGGCAAGAGCGAAGCGGGAGTAAATTGGACGGGACCCAGAGGCGTCCTGACGTAATGGTGCCCGGCCTGCGGACCTTTCGCGAGGCTCCTGGGCTGGCCGGGGTCGGACGATGCCCCCGAGACGTGAACGGGGTAGTTGTCGTATAAATTGATTACCATTGAAATAGGGATCTTGATTGTTCACAAGTGTTAAAAATTATACGTGTAAACGATCTCGATACTCGATGCGATGAGAGCCGAAATACCGGAACGGAATATTTAAGAATTACATTTTGGTTTATTTTATTGTACCAAAAAATTCAATTCTGATAATCCAATGTAATATGTATTTTTTAAATACAAATGCGTACACGGAATAATAAGCGGTAGTGGAGTGAAGCGACTGTAGTTAATCCGTAGAAAGTTTGAAGCGCATTGACCATGCTGCATTTGATAGATTACTGCGACATATTCTTTATTTCTTGTGTTTAAAGATAGATAAATTTAAAAAATCCAAGAAACATGCTCCTTAACACCATGTTAGTCGATCATATTACCTCTATCCAAGCGGGAAAAGGAAATATCATGCTACTAAGTACAAACAAATTACAGTGCACGCTTTACCGTTGTAACTTGTCGGTTCTCATCAGACGGCGACCGAAGCTTGTGCCACAAGGCACAGCTGTTCACTTTGATCTCCAAATACACCGTAGAAAAGAACCGACCCAACCATTGTGAAGATCGCGCGCATTGCAAAATATACTGTTGTTCATGACAGCAACGTCGTTGGTAATATATAACGTAATCTGACGGGGTAATTTAGAACGCGACATTAGTTTTGTAATGTCACAATATATATATATATATATAAATTAACCATTGAACGTAGGGTGGTGTTAATTTTTATTCATCCTATACAAATACTTCTGAGACATGCACTTTCTTTCATATATATTGAAATAATCATAGGACCATTGTTACTCACATTAAAAAGTTCATATACCTCACATCCATATTATTCTACCTAAACACATGACGGCCGGTCACGCCGTGTGATTTAAACTTTTTTATGAGATATATATATCAATAACAGCTTCAATAGTTTACTAATTTACTTTTTTACCTATTTACTTATATTACGTTTTATTTCGAAAATTTTCGGTAGCCATCTTTGATTAGTAATTTTCACATTGTTTATATATGTTTTTTTCAAATTGCTGCCCAGAATGACAAAAATCACTGCAGAGGACCGTATTCTGATCAAAAATTTGCGAATTGATAAACATCGGGGTGCTAAGAAAATGATCAAAGAGTTTCAAAACGATGCCTGGAGTATAGCTAGATATTACAGCAGGATGTAGCTCCATCTCACACAGCCAGAAATACAATCAACTTTCTTCGTCGTGAGAATGTTAATTTCATCGAACCAGGCATGTAGCCACCGAACAGCCCAGATTTAAACCCAGTAGATTATGCAATATAGGGTGTTTTGATGATTTCTGATTAGCGAAATATTGTGCATAAAAAAATACATTAGGAATTATAATTAACTATATTACGTTTTGAAATAACTCATGTGTTACAGATATTCTCACATTTTTTGGGCCATCCTGTATATACAACTTCCAAAAAATTGATAGATAAATAGGTATTGATTGGGTGGAATGGTGAACGTTACATTGTGTAAAGTGGTCACTTAAGCCAGCCGAAGATAGGTTGTATGACTTGTGTTGCCGTAATTACCTTCGATAGCTAGTTCTGGGTTTTCTATTGGTATTGTTGAATATATTAATTCAAATCCATGCAAATCAAATACACCAACATTTGTGAAACTGTGCTGTTAGACACCGACGATCGCTCTCCTCGCAGTCTCGAATCTTCCTTAACTCTGCTGGTCTTGGACGTTTGACATACAGTTAAAACATACAGTCCACATTTTGGAGGTTCCAGCGGAATCCGGATTGTCGTGAGTGCCAAACTACTTTCGTGTCCTGAATTCTTCAGATATTTATGCTTATACGCAACGGTCGTCTTACTTACTTACTTACCATCACGCAGTTAGGCAGAGGGGATAGAGCTTCAGACTCCTCTGTTCTGACACACAATTCTCGCCTCATTGTTGAGGCTTCTAACAGAACGTACATTCCAACTACTCAACAGATTCTGAAGTTCTTGTTCATCATTCGCCATTAGTACTGCATCATCGGCATACAATCAAATCGCCCATTTTTGCTCCTACATTTATACATTCTAGTTCTTTCACACATTTATGTTTCTTATATTACATTGTATGTGTTAATTAGCAAGTTTAATACTGTTTTCCTTCTAGCTAATCTTTTATTAAATATTTCCAAATAATTTGAGATACAAATATACGTTATCGGACGAGATTCAAATGACTTGTGAAAAATGTGAAAAAAAGCTCAAAAATCAGTCGCATTTACGGAATTGAAACATATATTGTCAACATTTTGAGCGGGTAGACAAAGGATACCAGATAAGCGTTCATGTATTTGTTTTGACTTATTTTCGTCTGGCGGCCCCTATACAATGCCAGTAATATAACTATTTGAGGGGCGTTGCGCCTACCTATAAGTTTTATGACACTACCTATTCGGGTTCCGACAAGAAAATTACATGCTCATCATGCCATTTCATTAAATCATATTTAAAATGAAATATTCATAAAAAATCTCACACAAAACGGTTGAAAAACTGAAAACTTGACACACCACCGTAGGACGTGCATTGTTTTGACCCACCGCGTAGTAAGTGTTAAAAACCTCCTTCAATGCTCTCTATGGTTAACATGTCATAACAAAGGCAACACTGCTGGCGCTAAAAGATCTTCATTTAAACATTTCCGTTGAAGCGCTGTCTGAATTTCGTGGAACGCATTTATTAAAAACATGTGATTCAATAGTTAAAAGGGGGGATGAGTAATTATATTCAATATTAGGCATCTGTGTTACATGCGTCATGTTATCTAAGTGTGTTCGCTATTGCATTTGTTTCTTACAAGATGTAAATCCCTTCCTCAGAATGGACCTCCACGTGAAGGGGCGCCATTCTTGCACGATGCACCACTTTATTTGAGTATGTGATGGCTCGTAGGAGAGTCCTGGAGGGTTGCCCATGGTCAGAGTAGGATAACAATCACATTTCGGATGCGTCCGTTTGAAACCCTTACGTAAATATCTCGCCGTGAACAACGTCAACGCACATGTAACCCAAATGTGATATTCATCGTGGAGCAAACTTGTCCAGTGAAATTCAACCTGTTGATCCGCTAAAATGAACTAAAATGAAAGGATTACTCCTCTGCCGCTGAACAATATCTCCACCTACCGGAGGTAATGCCAAATACGAGTGATGGTTGATTTATTCAGCTGTGGTTTAACTTGATGAATAATCTCCATTTAATGCTTCTGAATGGGGCTAAATCGTCGTCTAATCGGATGTAATTAAATGGAGTGATTTTTCGTAAATAATTGGACAACGTTTTTTTCTCTCTTTATCATTTATTTTAATTGTATAATTGTATATATGTACTCTGGTTTTATATATTTTCCCTTGAGAATGACTGTTGAAGGCAGGTGGGATATATAATAGCCAATTCTGTTCATAGTACTTACAATGTCATGTTTTACCTTGGGTGAAATCGGTGAACGCACTGACACATTATAAAACATTATCCGCAAGGGAAGGAGTGATAGAGCCTTCAAACCCACTTAGTCATGTTCTCTAGGCTGAGGCAGCCGATGAAGAGAATTACCACGGATTCACCTCTAACACTTATACTTATTATTACTTTTAAAATGGTCACTATTTCTGGAAAATTAAAAGAAGGCAACTGACAAAGATGAGATGAACATGTGCTATAAAGGGAGGAAGATTACACGATTCATAAAACGTAAAAAGGGTGCAGTCGTGAACAGAACACGGTTGAGAATAATTAAAGCAGCCGAAGTCAGACAAATGAGATAAAGAGAAGATAAGAAAAAAAAACAAGGGATGACTTTTTAAATAAAAACATATCCGTTGTGTACCTTAAGGCTATCAGTAACCAAGCCACGACCATCGTCAGCGCCAGACTCAGTAGCGTCTTCTTTCTGCCGAACCTCTCTGCAATAAGACCGGTCGGTATGGCTCCGATGAAGGCTCCAAGATTTAGAAGCGCTGCTATAGTAGAACACTCGTACGTGCTTACCTGAAATTTATAAATACTGATGTTACGCTGTCCAACAATGGCTGTGGGGTCTACTCTAGTGGATCAGTCTTAAATTCAGTCAGTTTTTAATCGTGAAATATTTTGCTTGTTTATCACGACAAACATTAGGTATGAATGGTAGTTATTTAAGGTTGATACGATGAGCGTTTGAAAGAGATAAATGGAGTTACGCCTCCGTCGGCGAGGCTCTCTGCTCCGAACCGCGATCCAGTAAATATCAAATATTGTATTGTATAGAAGCGTCTAGAATAAAAATTATTATTACCACGATATCTGGTATTATTTCAACGATACTATCCAGCATTCGAGATCAACATCATCAGCATTGTAAAGGGTTGCGTAATTGGGTTCATTTTTTTGGTTACGTTAGTTTATACTATGTGTCCGTCCATCGCGATCTCCATGAACTCCCACCCTTTTGATTATGCTCTTCTACTTTTGTCGGCATCCTACAGATCTTGGGGCTATCACCAGAGAAGTGCCTGTTGCCTATTCTACTCGGTCGATCCTTCGACGTGGCCCACCACAACAAGCTTCCCCAAGCCATATCTTCCCTTCTCGCAAGATGTCCAAAAAATTGAAGGATTCATTTCGGGCAAATTTTTGAGAGTTAAGGGATGTGCTAGTCCATATCCTTTAATTTAATAATTAATTATATTTTCAATACGAAAAAAATGATTGTTATGTAGGCCACGTCGAAGGACGAAGAGAAAGAAGAAAAACTCCTAAAGAATAGCCCTCAGATGTGAAAGGTGTAGGAATACAGTCAAAAGGGCAAGAGTTTATAAAGATCACGTTCCTTAATCATGAAAAGCTCACTTAGATAGATTTTGACAATGATTCAAATAACACAAGTACAGCGTCACAGATAGCTGACATATCTTCCACTAAAAATAATTGGTATTCTTAATATAATAATAATAAATTCCAGTTAATTGATTGCAGAGACAGAGAACCTGTGAAACAACATCAAAAAGGAGTACAAATAAGTATGACACCATCTTACCATCAGATGCGAATCTGTTTGTAAAAGTGGCAGAGCCGATGATGTCCAAGACAGGAAGGTTCCAGCGGAGAAAGATCCAATAGTAACTGAAAAAATTGAATACTAAAATTTGTACACGATACAGATATTCACAAAAAATACACTTGGACAAATGCAAAAGATCTTAATATCATATCTCACGTATTATCTATCTTTATATTAGTTCCATAACTAATGGTGGTGTCGTGAAAAGAAAAAAAAAAACCTTGACGCATTTAAAATGTGAATTTCTTGAATAACAATATACTATATAAGGTATGTATGTAACGCGTTCTCCAATATTTCGTACCCATCGCCTTTAAGTAGTGTCAAGATAGGTGAAAAGGCAGAGAAGAAATTATACTCGATGGACCGACCATGTCCTTTCTTTAACGAGTTTCTAAGCTGCAGGTTGCAGAGAAAGATAGAAAAGAATCATTAAGTATAGGAACAGATAACAAACTGAAGTCATGATCCTCAGTAATGAAGGAATCGACACTTTATGCCTTTCAATATACCAACTTTTAATAATATTTTCCAATGAATGTGTCCATACCTCAAGAACTTAGTAATAAAGAAAGGCTCTCTGAAACACGTAGGAAAATGGTACTAGAAAAGTGCTAGAATAGATAGAGATACAGCCTGGAGGGCGAGGGGTTGATCCCTGATAATATGGATATAACCGATGCCTCATTACCCATCAAACAAAGACCAGGATTTAATTCACTCTGTAACAGCAGAAGAGATGAATCTTCTTGTAGCAATATTTGAATATATCCAAGAACACACTATTACTGGATTTTTACCTACAAAGGCACTGTTATTAAATAAATAACAGATATCTCATAGAGACGAAGCTATTTTTATTATATTTAATGAAAGATATGTAGGAGTATGGGGTGATTACAGGTCTCACGACCTGTCTTCGGCCAGCTTAAGTGATCACTTTATATATATAACGTTCACCAATTCTCACCCCTCAATCTCCATATTTATAAATTTTTTGAAAGTTTTATATATGGTATTACATGGACTCGATTCTAGTACCACCACACCATCGCCATCTATGAACCAAATTTGATAATTCATTTTTTCTTGAAACAGCATATATTATATGTCAACTCAATGAGAATCTGATTTTTGTTGAAAATTATTTAAAATTTAATTTAATTTAAATTATTGAATGGTGAGAATTGGTGAACGTTAAATATATAAAGTGATCACTTTACCCCATACTTCCATATATTTTTCATTAAATATAACAAAAATAGCTTCGTCTCTATGGGATATCTGATATTTATTGAATCTGTAATAAGAATGAAGGTCCAGAGGGCGTTTTCCAATAATATAGACATACAAAGTTCAAGACCTGACCAGATACTAAACAAGATCCAGGATTGCTAAGAGAAGAGACAGTTATTTCACTCTGTAGAGGACCACGATACTCAGTCATGAGTAATTTAGATGATTTTTTTTTCTATTCTTAATTCTATTCTATTCTTACCAAATTAATTTATCTACTAGCCCCATATTAGGTATGTTTCCTTTAAAACCAATTTAATATCCATCAACACTGTATTTTCCCATCCCTTGATGTACCGTTTATTTGTATATGTATTCTGTCTCTCTCTTTCGCATATAATTTTATATTCTGTCTTCCTTGATGTTCTATTTAACAATATATATATGTATTCTATCTCCCTCTTTGTGTATACATAAGTGCACTCTTTTTGTATTTGTGACCAGTTTTAAATACGTCCTGGTAAATTTTGAGATAAGCGAAACTGACGTGTGATAAATTTCGTAGTTTCATACAAAGTTATTGTTATTTTATTTAAGATAATTTATTTTATAAATGTATCATCTATGTATAATAAACAGGCATTTCTTTAGTCATCTTACCTATCGCTGCCGCTAAATATTGTGTCGTCTTGTCTGAATGATCTTCTACTATATCCAGCGGCAGTTCGTCTTCATCATCTAAACATTCAATTTTCATCCCATTTGCTTCGACCTCCTTTTTGGTCACTCCGTCCTTCTTTGCGTCGAAAAGAGACATCTTGGATTCACTTTAATTGTTCAGAATTGATTTTAAAATCTTCACTACTATCCAATTTGTAATGTTCTTAGTATAAAGAACCTCCTGCTGTACAACTTCGGCAGTAAATCACCTTCCTAAAACAAAAAAATATTGTATATTGAGTTGACAAATATGCTCAATCAACTTGCTGAGCGCAATCACCTCCACTTTTATAATGTAGAGACCGCACAGTGAAAGTGAACGTACTCAGCAAGGTGGTACTTGAAACGCAACTCTCATCAGCCATCTTTACGTTGAGTACCGACGGCATGTAACAATACAAACGCGGCTAGCAGTTTAGGTAACTTTTAGTAAGTAGTTTATATTCTTGTAACATGCTGCCGGTCACACATTCTCGAAATAATACACTTTATTTTTATTTAAAAGAACACGAGGGTATTTGGGTGAATATTGGAGCATCCAAAACTCTCACACAAATCAAAACGTCGTCAAATTTTTTGATTGGAATCAATATACTCCGCATTCGTTAACTCACACAAATACACCAATCATCTATCATAATGTAATAATTACTCAAGTGGTAAATATTGTATAATAGGTCCGCATCCCTTGGATCTCTAAAAGATGGGAGAAACAGCGTAGCTGAGATTAAAGCGTAATTTAATTATTATTGGTGTTCGATCTTTATAACTATCCAACGAACGTCCTGCCGCGTGGGAATGATAAATGGACAGAGAATGCACTGTGTGTGTTCGGGTTTCTGGCTACCGTGCGTGCCGAATCCTATATATCTTGCTATTATGCATTATTCTTGTCGTGTCGTGTGAAGTGTGTGAACAAGTGTTCTTCATGCGGAACAACGGAGTACGTGTCACCCCACCCTGCCCCTCTCCTAAATTCCTTCCTGCAACTCGTATTTTTCCAATCCCCCTCGTTCAGACAATCGTGGCTATTTAGCCATAACATTGACATCAAAAATTTCTCCGAACCCGACACTTATACAAACAAATAAAAACATTATACTAAAACAGTAAAATATTTTACCTCACTGAATTATCAGACGCCAAATATTATAATTATACGAAGTAAGGATTAGTGATTATATGTTGCGCTGGACTGCCGGCCTGAAAAGACGTGTTCCACGATCGTTTCAGGCCGGCATAATGGCATCCTCTATCATCAGATACATAATGAGATTTACCCGAAACGATGGGACAACAGACGCGGGATAACCAAGAAACTTTATTTCTAACATTATATTCAACCCATAATAACCTCAAATGTAATATAAATATATGAAAAGATATGGAAGTATGGGTAATTACAAAGCTTACGACCTGTCTTCGGCTGGCTTAAGTGATCACTTTATACAAATGTAACGTTCACCATTCTCACCCATTAATCAATCTCCATATCTTTAAATTACCGGAAGTTGTATATATGTTACTATGTGGAAACACTTCGAGTAATTAGTACAACTACGCAATCGCCATCTATGGACTAAATGAGTTATTCATTTCTCTGAAACAGCAAAGATGTCACTAATGAGAATCTAATTATTTAAAGCAATATTTTTTATCTGTAAATGTTTTTAACAATATTATAGAAGAATACGTCTGAAAAATCTATATGTCTGATATAAATATATATCTGTCTGTTCTCTGTACAATCCTACGCTCTTTGACCGATTTAAACCAAATTTTGCATAAATTACTCTTTAAGATCCCGTGTCAAACATCCCCCCTCGCCTTCGTCAACTCGTACCCACCCTCTGACATATTCGTAAATGGGTAGCCTGAAATCGCCTCTGTAATTTAGATTGTTGGACACTCGTCTGCCTCTTGCTGGGCTGTCTTGACACCATCCGCCCTTTCTTGTCTCGGTCTTACCCTCGGTATCATTTTATCTCATCTTGTCGATTATAATTTTCTTTGCAGCAACTCGAAATTGTTGGACTTTTGCCATATATTTATCAACCAGGATATCCTCTGTCTTCTAGGACAATTTTTCCTTAAATATGCACGTTCTGGTATTTTTATTGACGTTACACGTTAAGGCCAAAATATTGCAATTCAGCGAAGAATTCATTTTACTTTTTTCATCTCCGGATAAGCTTAAAGGCCGTCTATAGATCCACATCAAAAATGCCTCAAGTTGCTCTTTCATTATTTCAGTTAATGTCCATGATTCCATTCTATAAAGCATGGTATCATTGTCATAAGCAAATTTATGTTTAGGTCAATACTTTCTCCATGCGGAAGAATGCAGCTCGGTCTTACTCTAAATGACATTCCCAGTTCCAGTTTTCATTTAATCTGCACTGCTTTCGTGTACAGCCTGCTATCATCCAGTCTTATTCTTGGCTATCATCAAGCCATTGCCTCAGGTTCTTCATTAAACCTGGCGATGAATGAGCAGGAACATATGGGGGCTTTTGCTTATAATCGGTCCTAATTAAAGGGCAGCACCCTTTCCCGGGACCGGTTTAGAAGCCAGGGCTTCCTTGTCGGTCCCACTCATCAAACCTAATAAAAATACCCGACTTTAATTCAATAACATATTTAAGTATATGCAATACGAAAAAAGAAAAAAATCAATGTGGTTATCAGCAATTATCACAAAAATTTTAAAATTTAGACCCTCTTTATTCATAAAAATCATAGAACATAGTTTTACATGCAGATGGAAAATTAAGGTGCAGTAGTTCAAGGCGGACACTCAGGGATCCATTCATTAAAAAAACTCCTAAAAGAGGGACAGTGGACGAGACACAAAATGAATTGAGTCACACTTACACGGACATACTGACGGATTTGCAAAACACGAGGTATGGAGAGTGAGAGGTAGGCGCGTAGGTGGATTTCCACCCACACAGGCCGGCCTAACTACCCACCTAAGGAGCTCCAACGAGTCACCCATACCCGAAAAAATTCCTTGAATAAAACAATATTCACCCCATTGGTAATTTGGTCTGCATTCCTGGGCGAGCGGTGTCTAAATTCATCCAAACCACCAATCATACGTTCACGTGCATCTCTAAGTAATTCCTAATTCCACAAAATATGCCGGGGTAAGCGGTGCGTCTGTCCTGATAGCCGTGCTATTGTTGCGCGTGCATGTTTCGCGTCGTTGCTCGGACGCTTGTTTAGCATAAAAAATGCCAACCCAGCGGTGAATAAGTAGGACCAATATGGGAGTTTTTGCTGGCTAGGTGGTGGTTCTCGTCATTAGTCATAATATTATAGATTAAATATATTAATTAGAAAGATATACGTATAAAATCAATTTTATCGAAAAATATTGTTGTTGCGCCACCGGGATTCGAACCTGAATCTCTTTCCTAACCGGGAAAGGTGCAATATCCAACTTTGCTACAGCGACAATATTTTTAGCGACAATTTTCGAACCTGCATGTTACCTTTCTGATATTAATACATTTAATCGTTCCATTATTTGTAATATATTTAATTCATATTTAAAATATCACAGACGTATGTTCTGAATAATTACAACTTCACAGTAAGAATTTATTATAGATTGCTTAATATCGAAAACCCAACCTAAGGTTGACATTATGACTGCAGAATATCCAATGGCTGGATAAATTTATCAATATATTTCTCTGTACTGTCGTAGTAGCTGAGAAGGAAGTCACTAGATTGAAATGACGTTAATGACGTAGAATACATCATTGTGAGGCAATATCAAAAAATGTGTATTTATTTGGGTCGGTTTGTTTCCAATATCTGAAACAGCTGCGTATCGTCCAGCAGTACCCGTCCAACAATCTATCCGGTGGCGTGATGGCGACCACTTCTCGACCAATCTGACTGCGTGACCCCTTACAATGTCATAACACACCATTAATTATATAAATATGATAAATAATACACGTATCGCATGTTTTATTGACGAGTTTTTAACCAGCGATAAAAACTTATCCATTTCAAAAAAACATCACATAAATAAAACACTAATTTCGTATTACTTACAAATGTAAATTAAATGCGAATTTCTCACATTTCTTATTAGGAGAACACATTCTTATTGTGAAGTTGTAATTATTCAGAACAGACGGTATGTGATATTTTAAATATGAATTAAATATATTAATTAGAAAGATATACATATAATATCAATTTTATTGAAAAATACTGTCGTTGCGCCACCGGGATTCGAACATGGATCTCTTTCCTAACCGGAAATGGTGCATTATGCAACTATGCTACAGCGACAATATTTTTTGCGACAAATATTCGAACCTATATGTTACCTTTTTGACCATTTAATCGTTCCATTATTTGAAAGCGCCATCTAACACCTGTGAGAACTGTCGCATTGTAAATGTTTGTGTGTGTGTGTGTGTGTCACGAAAGTGAGTAACTGAGTGGTGGGGACGAATCTTATAAGGGGCCGTCTCTGGAGGAACAGTTCTCTTCCATCACACCTTCTTCTGAATAACAAGTCTATCTCTGAAGTGTTTAATTTATATTTACTGTAAAACATGTTTATAATTAACGTAATATTATTATACGGACAAACTGAATTTTATATTACATGGAATTGGGACCCGAATAATTTAGACAGTAATCAGAGGATAGAACCCCGAGGGAATCTGATAGTAATAAAAAAATAACACAGTTATAGTTTTATTTTCTTAGATAGAATCTTTATATTTATTTAAAACTAATAAACTGTCTGTTTCCATAATTAAGACAATATATGTTTTCTTATGGGTCAATAGTCAAGATTTGAAGATATGTACTTATCACTGAAATTATTTAAATGTTGAAATTAATAGAGTTATATATTATTAAGGAGAACACATTATTATTGTGAAGTTGTAATTATTCAGAACAGACGCTCTGTGATGTTTTAAATACCAATTAAATGTATACATATATAATCAATTTTTGTTACTATCGGAATTCGAACCTGGATCTCTTTCCAATCCTGAAAAGGTGCATTATCCAAATATGCTACGGCAGACAGTACCTTTGTCGACAAATTTTCGAACCCATATGTTACATTTTTCAAATTAATACATCTACCGTTCCATTGTTTGAAAGCCATCTACTTTGCTTTTACGGACTCTCAAATACCTAAATAATAAACCGATAGGAGACGCCAGAATTGCACAACACAGTGTCGTTTTTGGACAATGCAAACGTTTTTGATGGCGTTCCCTCGAGTTGTCGGGGCACCGGTATCTCATGTTCTGTTTATTAACATAGCCATAGATATGAAAATGTGCTTCGTCAGTAAACAATATGTTTCCAAGCGTTCGTGCTGTTCCAAAACGTTCCAGCATCGTTCTCGGTAAAGTTTCACGTAAAGAATAGTCATTTTCGTTGAAAAACTGCACGATTTGCAGTTTGTATGGGTGAAACTGTAGTTTCTTTTTCATAATAATGTGCACTGTTAATTTTTATTCCAGTACTGACTGCAATCTTCCTTATCGATTTACGCGGATCGCGCATAATTTCACGTCGAACATGAGGAGTTCGGTTAAAGTTGAGTGCTCGGCCCACTCGTCCAATATTAAAGTGAGTACAAAAAGCACTTTAAACATCGCTCAACCGCGAACTCGTTGTGACCGGCAATACCCCTCTCACTTACCTCACCCTGATGGTTTACGAGCAATTACAATTGAATCTTGAAATTTTTCCGCCGGACACCCTGTATTTATATCAAAAACCACAATGCTGTTAACAAATGTGGACACTTTATGTATACAACGTAATATACATAATAGTGGTAAGTCAAATGTAATCTATGTTTAGAATAATCATCTCGTCAACACATCTCACTCACCACGTATAAGGAAACTTGGAAGAGATAACGCCCTCAGTAAATAAATAGACCGATAAGATTTTTCTAACTAGTGTTGATGTCTAGTCGGCATTTCAAGGCTACTCTCGTAATCAGTTAACTATTATTTTCTGCCTTATTAAGAGCGCGGAAGAGGAAATTTAGTTGAGATACATTTGTATAGCGGGTGGACTTTGGATTTTAGGTCATTTTTGAAACTACCCCTGCGACAACACTGCGTATCATCTAAAATTTGTAAAAAATGTTATACAGTGTTGTGTTCTTCTTCGTACTTCATACTTTAAATATTATTTCAACGTTTAATTGTATTGTTCTTACTGTTTATATGTTTTGTTTCAAAAAACTGCTCTATTGTCTGTCTGTTGTAAATTGAATTTACAAAAAATATCCCCTAAATTAGGAATGATTATTAAACTGTATTTTTACAATAACAATATTTACAATTGTAAACGATCTCTGTCTCTAAGCACAAGATTTATATTATATAATATAATATTAGAAGCACATTTTTATTGTGAATGATTACAACCTACACAGACCTATCTTTCTAATTATTACATTTAATTTGTATTTAATAATATATTATTTAGGAGAACACATTCTTATTGTGAAGTTGTAATAATTCAGAACAGACGGTCTGTGATATTTTAAATATGAATTAAATATATTAATTAGAAATATATACATATAAAATCAATTTATCGAAAAATATTATTGTTGCGCCACCGGGATTCGAACCTGGATCTCTTTCCTAACCGGGAAAGGTTCATTATCCAACTATGCTACAGCGACAATATTTTTAGCGACAATTTTCGATCCTATATGTTACCTCTTTTGACATTAATACATTTAATCGTTCCATTATTTGACAGAGCCATCTACATTATTTTTACAGAATCTCAAATACCTTTGAGTAAACTTTGATAATTTTGGCGTCTGCTATCAGTTTACTCCGCAAACAACAATATTTTTCGATAAAATTGATTTTATATGTATATCTTTCTAATTAATATATTTAATTCATATTTAATAATATATTGATCAATGTAAATAAATAACTTGTACCCATTGTATTAGAACAAGATCAGCTTGCAACTGGTACACAGAGACAAAAATTAAAAGATGTGTACATACACACATCTGACATCGAGATTTCCATTGTGTATAAAAAAAATACCGTAGATTCCTATAACTACACAGGTGGGCCAAAAAAGGTGAGAACATTTCGTAAAATGTGATATGATTACATCAAAGTTACAATACCTTAAATAGTTTACTAATTTAGGGGTAGGCAGAGAGGATAGGGCGCCACACTCTTCTGCCCCGACACACAACTCTAGCCTCATCCACATTCATACATCGTCTCATACAAGCTCGACGATTATTGAGGCTTCTGACAGGACCATCCTCCAGTATTTGGTTTACCTGGTAATGCCAAGTCTTCCGCGGACGTCTTTTACTTCTGACGCCATCAACATTATTTATATTGTATATTATATATACAGGGTGGCCCAAAAAAATGAGAAAAATTTGTAAAATGTGATATAATTACATCAAAATTAGTTTAACTATGTTTACTAATTTACTTACTTACCTATTTACCTATATTACGTTTTATTTCGACAATTTCCGGTCGCCATCTTTGATTATTAATTTTCCCATTGTTTATGTTTGGTTTTTTCAAATTGTTTGCCCGGAATGACAAAAATCACCGCAGAAGACCGTATTCCGATCGAAAATTTGCGAATTGAAAAACGTCGAGGTGCTGCTAGGAAAATTATGAAAGAGTTTCAAAATAAATGCTAGACATTACAGTAGGACGGAGCTCCATCTCACACAGTTAGAAATACAATCAACTTTCTTCGTCGTGAGAATGTTAATTACATCGAGCCAGGCATGTGGCCACCGAACAGCCCAGATTTAAACCCACTAGATTATGCAATATGGCGTGTTTTGATGATTTCTGATTAGTAAAATATTGTGCAAAGAAAAATTACATTAAGAATTATAATTAATTATATTATATTTTGAAATAACTCGTGTGTTACGAGATGTTCTCACTTTTTTTGGGCCACCCTGTATATTCCGAAAAGTGTGTCATTAAACATTAATATGTGCAGTTAAATTATTTCAACTGATGTTGGCGAGTTCAAAATCACCCAACTAACGAACAAACGCCAATGACATTTGAAGGACGACAGGGACTACAATAGCTGAGAGTCATCTGTGAAGAATCTCATAGGAGAAAAATCCGTATCTGAGAATTTTCTCGAGTCGAAGATTAATTAGATGACCGAGGTCATCATATGTGTCCAATTTTTGATATGGTAATATCTTAGGTCACCCCTTCCACGACACGAATCAGATAAATGGTTGAGAGACTATCGTTAACGCGTATATCCTGAAGAATGTGGATCTCGTCTGCGATATGCGCAGCTTGCGTATCCCAAAGTCCAACAGTTTTTTTTTTAAATTTTCACTATGCTTACTTATTTTTTTTTATATAATTTATCGGAGTGAAGTGTCTTATTACGTTTTTTATTTTTCATATGTTGAACATCGATTTATACACGGGTCCCACATTTAATTATGGCACACAAGCTTAAACCATTCTATATTCATAATACAAATTAAATGTATTAATTGTTATAGAAAATATTTTGTTGCCACCGGGATTCGAACCAAGAACCTATCATATCCGAGGAAGTTCGTATCCTATCGGATTTTACTCAAAGCTATATATAAGATGTATCAATTTGAATCTGTAAAATTTATCGTTAATTTACTATTTATTTATTTAATTCCTTGAATGGGAAGGGTTTTTGGTTCGAATTCCGGTGGCAATAAAATAATTTTTCGATAAATTGATTTTATCTGTATATATTTATAATTGATAAATTTAAATGAAAAACTGCAAGTTCACGATAATAATGTGTTCTATTTAAAAAAATATATATTAATTTGGTACATTTTTCTTAAACTTAATGTGAAAAAATATTTCTTTCGGGACGTTCAATTTTTTCATATGCATTCTGAATTCAATAATATGTTAAATGCTAATTAAATGTGTTAGTTAGAAATCTCTTTCCAAACCGTAGAAGGTGCATTATCCAACTATGCTTCAGTGACAGTACTTTAGACGACAAATTTTCGAAACCATATGTTACACTTTGTCAAATTAATACATCTATCGTTCCATTATTTCAAAGTAGATGGCTTTCAAATAATGGAACGATAAGTGTAACACGTATGAGTTTGAAAATTTGTCGTCAAAAGTACTGTCGCTGTAGCATAGTTAGATAATGCACCTTCCCCAGTTTGGAAAAAGATCCAAGTTCGAATTTATGTAGCAACAACAATATTTTTCGATAAAATTGATTTAACGTGTACATCTTTCTAATTAATACGTTTAATTAGTATTTAAAATATTACAGCCCTATGTTCTGCATAATTACAACTGCACAATAAGAATATGTTATTCTTAATAATCCATAATATGTTATTAATTTCAATACCAGAAAATAAGTACCATTGATCAAGTTTTGTGTTTGAATTAGAAAATATTATAATTTTTTGCAATCATTATTGAATAAATATAAATATTTTCATACATTTTTACATACTTGCACAGTGGTTCGTATCATTATCATCTTTATATCCAACACCTGGCTGGTTCTTCGTCTGTCTGTTTTTATCCCAGATTCTTACGATATCGCCAAGATATTCTATCAACTAGTTCTGACCACAAAAGACCTTCATTATGATAAATTATAATAGAATTTAAAATCTCGTCTAAATTTCCAGTCCTTGCGGGACGCCATACTTAATTGAAATTTGTTTGTCCATGATCTTGGGTACGTGCGTACACCGATATATTTCACAAATGATTGAATGGCGTTGAAGTTTAATAAAAAACTTCTTGACATTTAAATATTTTCTTCTTATATAATCCCTGGGTGTCAAATCTGCGTTTGATTGAATTAAATCCTTCGAATAACCCCAAAGAAACATAAATTCAAGGGTCCAAACTTTATAATTAAATTAGAATTAGTCTCTCTTGATTAATTATTTTTTCACGGGCTTACCAGTGGCCTGGCCCACCCCCATTCCTCCCCCTCCTTCGCAAGTGTATCTCAATTTTATAATCGAATTTCAATCTTGAATTGAATTGAATTTTGTATAGTTAGACGAAAAGCCTAATCCAATACCCTTCCGTAGTTAAAAATACACCATATTCCGGATTGTAGATTACTTCATGGAGATTTGATTATATATAAGCACAATCTTAATTGTTTCGTAATTAAGAAAGACGCCAGAATATAGTTGCATGAAAATTAGAAGTCTTAACTTGCTACACGTTTCAGCAACTCTGCGCTTAATAAAGGCCCTCAACAACATGCAAGAGCCTAGAAGAAGCCTCACAACAACATATAACATAAATAACTTTTCGAATCAAATATCTAAACACCTACCACGAAACATTAGACCGGCATTTTATACAAATAATAGTATAGGAAATTTACTCATATATTCTAAAGACAAAGATGATACATTTAACAATTCTGGTGTCTATAAACTTAGTTGCAAGGATTGTGCTGCATTTTATATTGGTAAAACGGGTAGAAATTTTAACATAAGAGTAAAGGAGCATTTGAGATGTTTGAACAATAGTGGGTTTTCAGAATTTGCTAATCATTTGATAGAAAATGGTCATGGTTTTTATAAAAAATTGGTATTGTTAATTTTGTATATAAACGATGTTGGACATCGTTGGAGATAAATAAAGCGTGTAAAACTAATCAAAAAATTATAAAAAACCAACTAAATTTAACTACGAGTCCCATTCTAAAAAATTTTCCTAAAAATTATTCGAGTAAATTTGTATTAAGTAATGATTTGAGTTAGGTAAAAATAGATTTTTTTAAAATAGATTCTGTCAAAGAAACAATATATGTTTTAGTTAGTTATGATATCCTGAAGAAGAAAATGGTATTTTTCGAAACCGGTAGATGTATTTAAACTCATTTTAGTGGTTAATAAAACAAAGATAATAAATAAAAATATGAATCTTAACATTGCTGATTTTAAAAGTATATAACATAACATATATTTGATGTACCTATTTGAACATTAACATCAAATTTAAACATGTATTGTATTTCAAAAACGTAGTTACACCTATTGAACTTTGTAAAAATCTAATTTATAAAGAGTTTAAGATACCTGTTTACAGATTTTATAAACTGCTTTGCCTGATCCTGCGGCAGTGCAGTGGTTAGTGTTCTCGGCTGTCACGCGGGAGACTGAAGTTCGACTCCCCGCCAAGAATTTATTTAACTGAATTTATGAATATTTGTCTCGGACTAGACAGACATTATGTGTAGGGGTGGTATTACACGTGTGTCTGAGGCATGTGGAGCGTTTTCGCGATTCGAAACTATTAGATGTAAATAATATATATTAAATATTGATTAAATATAACAATTAGAAATATATACATATAAAATCAATTTTATCGAAAAATATGGTTGTTGCGCCACCCGGATTCGAACCTGGATCTCTGTCCTAACCGGAGAAGGTGCATTACCCAACTATGCTACAAAATATTGTCACTGTATCGGGATTCGAACCTGGATCTCTTTCCTAACCGGAGAAGGTGCATTATCCAACTATGCTACAAAATATTTTCACTGTAGCATAGTTGGATAATGCACCTTCCCCAGTTACGAAAGAGATCCAGGTTCGAATCCCGGTGGCGCAACAACAATATTTTTCGATAAAATTGATTTCATATTATAATTATCTTATAATAATCTTTATTATTATCTTTCTAATTAATATATTTAATTAAATTTTAAAATATCACAGACCGTCTGTTCTGAATAATTACAACTTCACAATAATAATGTGTTCTCCTAATAATAATAATAATATATAATCTACAATACATACATATAACATACAACCTAACCATTTTTGTCTCCAACTATATTATAGATGAAATTCAAAACAACTTGAAAAGATCAGACCTGTCTAGTAAGGCGATTACCATTATTTTAAATATATTCTTTTTATACTAAAAAATAAATTTTAAAAAATCATAAACAATTTATAGGATAGAAATTCTCTGATGAAATATGACAATCTAGTAAAATGATTATATTTTAAAAAGTTAATGTTATTTTTATAAATTTATTTTACATTTTCAATCCATTGAAGGGTGCAAATAGTAGTACTCCGGTACTGTTATAATAATTAATAAAGAAAAGTTTCCTAGTCACGGGCGTACAAAAACAATACAATTTTAAAATCGGCAAATATTTTCGGAACTATTTGAGTTATTTTGTAAACTGAGTTAAAACACTTTGTTTTATTAAACTACATTTTATAATATCAAATGTTAAAATATTTTCATTTGACAATAATAATTTAGAATTTATAATTAAGATACGCAGTTGGGCCAAAGGACGAAACTTATAACTTTTTAATAATAAGAAAATATTAAACATCCAAATACCGCCCTTTACACCCCCTCTCATATCAATTTTAACTCTACCCCCACTCCCACCTCCCTTAACTTCAGACACACCCTTAATTACTGTCTGAAAATGTTTTTAACTTTAATTGAATTGTATTATTGATAATGTTCCCGAAAACGTTCTAACGTTTAATACAATTAAATATAGTGGAATAAAAATGTTTCAATTCGATTTAAGTTACCTAAAAAATCGACAAAATTATCATTTTTTATAGAATCTTCTATATATTATATTGGATGCTTTTGAAGTGTGGTGCAGGACCGCAAGACACACAGTGTATTGTATATATCCTCTAAATGTTAAGGATTATAGAAAAATGTCGCTCTTTAAACAGTCTTCTTTAAAAGCTACTATCGACATGGCTCAATATTAGGAGGAATGGAAACGAATTAAATTATTTATTTGACATCAATTTTTTGTACATCAGAAGTGAAAATCCAATAGTTCAACACATAGATTAGCTTACCGTGTGCTATTTAATAGAAATTAAAAAGAAAGAGTCAAATTCGACAGAGATATACAAAAATAAAATAGTGTTGGGAATATATTGTAAATTTGAGTGTGCAGTGGAATATTTCGATACTTCTGACTGATCCCTGTCCAATTGAATCGTGTATTGTGCCAGTTAGTGTTAAATATGTTGTACAGTTTCGGAGCTAAAAACATGTAGAAATATCGTTGTTGCTCTCGGAACTGGCCCCTGAAATATGCGAAATTGTGCACCAGTACAGGAGACAATTATTTACATTTTGTCTTAAATAATACTAGTAATCAACATACCTTTTTTGATATGACGTTGTACTTTAACTATTTCTCGCGAACTTCTTCAATAAAGCAACATTTTTATCACATTTTAACACCACAACCCACTGAAGGAACAGATTAATGTTCAGATATTGAAAAATAAAATGATTTTTAAATAGTTACAATTATTATGCAAATTCAAATGCAAATATAATTTAATAGATAAATGAAATGTTAAAGTGAGAGTACGCGCGATGGACCGCTCGCGGGGAGACTGGAGGAGCCGCCGAGTGTTTTGGATACTGTTCGCCGCTAATCACCCGACACTTTGGCCCCTGTCTCGAAATAAAGTATTTTGTTTATTGAGGGTGATAGCGGCAGCCAGATAGCGCCTACATCGCTGACCCCGGGGGTGAGTGTCCACTGTTTTGAATCAAACATACGATTATTATTACCGTAGGTGTACGTGTCTAGACGACGGCCCGGCGGATCTTTGCTACGGCGCGGTGTATTCCCCGCTCCATGGTGATGTTGGTGACAGTGACGATGATGATGATATTGTTGATGATGATGATGATGTCGATCATGTTGACAGTGACAGTGATGATGATAATGATGATGTTGACAGAGACGATGATGATGATGATGACCGATGATGACGATGATGACGATGTTGACGATGATGATGATAATGATAATGAAGATGAAGATGTTGTCAGTGACGATGACAATAATGATGATGATGATGATGATGATGATGATGATGATGATGATGATGATGATGATGATGATGATGATGATGATTATGATGATGATGATGATGTTGACAGTGACGATGATGATGATGTTGACAGTGACGATGATGATGATGTTGACAGTGACGGTGATGATGATGATGTTGACAGTGACGATGATGATGATGATGATTATGATGATGATAATAATGATGATGTTGACCGAGACGATGATGATGATGATGATGATGTTGATAGTTTTTATGATGTTTCAAGTTATTTGAAATAATGTTCGCACATACATAATTTGAATACCAATATTTGTAAAAATGGTAAAAATTATAAAACGTGCCATATTACGAAGGGGCTGATGTGTACATTTCATTTAAATAAACATCGTTTATCCAACGACAAAAAAAGCTCAACTGTAAATAAAATTGTTTTTTTTCTTAATCAAGACGTGATAATAATTAAAAATTAAATCCTATTGTTACCGCCTGTGTTACCTCGGGGATGCTACGAATACTTAAATTGCAACGGCTGCAGGTGTATTATTATCAAAAGCTGTTGTGATGTAAAAATGTATAACGACGTGCCGAAGACTAGTCGAACAGCTGTCCAACGACAGGTCGTGTTTCCCATGCTGCGGCAACAAGCGCGATCATAAACAGGTAGACAGCTACTCTCTGGGCCAAATGTTGCTGTAAATACCCTACCAAAGTGCTTCTAGTAACGTTTTGGAAAAGATATATTTTTTCATTACTCCCAGACGGCACGTTTAACCAGCTCAGATGGGAGGAAATTTTAATGGTGTAGCTACAAATAATGAAAACGTTCACTGTTAAATAATGAGTATTTTTGAGTTTCAAACAAATTAAGATTAAAATGAAAAACAACATTTTATTTAAATATCTTCTTCTTAAATATCATATTTATCTTTCATGGCCAAAGACCGACTGCCTAAAAACTACCTGATACTTCCCGCAACGATCTCTGTCCTGCGCTGTTTCGATTACTTGGGTCCACTGATAACTCCATGCTCTCGTGGGTCATCCCGCAAGTCTTCTTCCGGTACCGTTATAGAAGTAAAAATAACTACCCTGCCCTAAATCGCGACTCAATTTATCTAACTTATTGAAATAACTCAGTGATCAATAGTAACTTTTTCCTTGCGGGTTGTTGATACATTAAATATATTACTGTCAAAGCATAGATAGAGATGTCTATAGGTGCGATAAATAATCATGAAATATGCATTATCTATCGATTTTTTCTCCTAGGCGTTCGATATCTGTCACTTTGGTGATGAAATTTTTTCGTATTATGTGTAATAATGTATATTAAACAACAAGATCATCATCGGACGAACTGTCATCACTAAAATAGTGGGATATTGAATGATTCATTGTCCTATACTGCAACTCTCAAAATACCAATGAGTCAGATGACTTTTGAAACAGCTGTGAAAAGTCCGCCATATTTAACTATCAATTCTCGTTTGGGATATCGCAAAGTAAAATGAGTTTACTACAGGATGTACTTTCGAGAAGTAATAAATTCTTATTATTTAAAGTAAAGCCATCTGCTTTGTTTTTACTGAATTTCAAATGGCTTTCAAATAATGGAACGATTGATGTATTAATTTGGATAGAGATCCAGGTTCGAATCCCAGTGGCGCAACGACAATATTTTTCGATAAAATTATATCTTTCTAATTAATACATATAAATATTTTTGTACCAACGATCAAACAATCCGTTTTCGCAAAATACTAAACCTAAACCTTCCAGCGAAACAATCTGTTTAAGCAGTCTTTCGGATCACACGCGAAGGATATGTTAAAGCCAACTTAGCTGGGAGTTTTCATCCCAAGAACATCATTTGTGATATCGTTCCTGATTTGATCTGTTAACGTCATTTCTGCTACTTTCCTAAGGTATCGTAGGTTATGAGATAATTTTTTTAACGAATCTACGTGGCACATTTATAACTGTTTTGGTGTCATACGATATCTTTCATAACCTATATCAGTGCTGATCAAACGCTGTAATGAAATATCTAAAAGTTTACATATAATTAACATAATACATACATTCTTATTGTGAAGTTGTAATTATTCAGAACATAGGTTTGTGATATTTTATATACTATTTAAATGTATTAATTATAAGAATATACATATAAAAACAAATTTGCGCTACCGGGATTCGAACCTGGATCCCTTTCCAATCCGGGGAAGGTGCAACATATAGTTTCGAAAATTTGTCGTCAAATGTACTGTCGCTGTAGTATAATTGGATAATTCACAATGACAATGTGTTATTTTTGAATCGCACCTTATTATGTTAACTTACTTACCGTCGTACCGTCTCCTCGCGGGGGTAGACATAGAGGATTGAGCGCCACACTCTTCTGTCCTGACACACAATTCTCGCTTCATCCTCATTCATACATATTCTCATAAAAATGTCGTCGATTATTAAGGCTTTTACCGGGACCATCATCTGGTCGTGCCAAATCTTGTTGCCATCAACACCTATGTCATATATTTATTGAGTTAATGAATTTAATTGAACACTTCAGAAGCACACAAATAGACAATAAATAAAATATTATATAAAATTATTATAGTATAACTCCATCTCCAAGCACAAGAGCTAGACTCTTTATGGAGAGATAAGCGAAAAAAAATCATGTAATTTTTATAATGTGAAATATTTAATTCGTGTTAAAAAATAATGTAAAAATGTCTAATAAATAAATATCATAATTTCCACTCTCTTCTCTTTCATCCGTTCAATATGATACATTCCTTATTTATTTATTCTTTACGGTGTCATAAATGGATTTGCTATATATACGCCTAAGTGATCTCAATTCCACTGCATTCAATCTGCTTTCGTTCCTTTTATACCGGCTCCAGGCCTCAATTCCATACATTAGCGACGGTACCAGGACTCCATTGTGTACGGCTAGTCTTGCCTCGGATAACAAGTTCTCATTAGCTGAATTCTCATTCAAAGCACTGTTCACTCTACTACCTCCTTTGGATATCTTTCTCAGCCTTTCTGTGTCTATCAGTTTCTAATTACTATTAAATTATTATTAGAATCAGAATTAGAAAGATATATATATATATATATTTTTTTTTTTTTTAACAAATATTCAGTATATATTAGCTATAAGGGATATTATTTGAATTAAATAGAATAAAAATAATTATTAGTATATTTTTTAATGAAATTAAACTTATATACAAAATAAACAATTGATAAAGAAACACATCTGTAGACAATAACGTATATTTTTTGATTAATATTAAAAATATAATACAATTTCAATAATCAGTGGATATATATATATATATATATTTTAACATTTGTTTCTGCTCTATGAGAGTAAGACTCGTGTATAGAGAAGGAGTATATTCGAGTTAATTTATGTTTCAGTTAGTCTGTGTGCATATTTTTTTAACTTCAGTTACAAATTTATGAAAAATTTGATGCCTTGATAAAAATATTGATTTTGAGTTGCGGTATATTTTAGTTTTGGGATATCAATTTGATCTCTATATCTTGTAGATCGGAATTCGCTTCTAAAATTTATATTTGGCCAATAATATATAATAAACTTTTTCAAATAATTTAATCTCATCTTAATTTTGTCGGTCATACATATTTACATCACATTTTACAAGGAAACATAATCCCCTGTTTAAACAAACCGACAAAACTATTCCTTTCAGAATCTTTACAGCTGACCATATACAAGAATTGACAAACGTGCTCCGTTCGCAGCTCGCCGGAAAAATAATATATTTTTTCGATAAATACTTTTTTTTTCTATATATATCTTTCTAGTTGATTCAATGAATTTATTTGACTGAACTTGTTTAAAATTAATAATATCAAGAGTTTTGGGTTATTTTATTAAATTCCCGAGACTCAAGAAGTCAAAAAATCATGCGATTCCAGGGCTAGTGTACATTCCTCTCGGTCTTGACCAATGTTTAAAGAGGACCCTGTATTTGGTCTTTATTGGTTCCTATGATCATAGACTTGATCCATCTTTGTGCAGTCAATTCACTTGAGGGAGAGCTGTTTTTCTATCCCATGCCATTACTATCCTACGATGCACTCTCACCATGTTTAATATTTTATTAATTAATTTATGAAATTGTGTATGAAACTGGCGCCTCTTCTGGATTAGATCGCGTTTTTTGTTGAATCTTTGTGGAAACATGGGCCAACATTTTGATATACGGTAACACGTGCCATTGTCGAGGCTTTGCTTTAAAAATTTACGATACAATCGCAGAAGATATTAATCTCTCACTAAGCTCAACTGTTCGGCTACGGTAGAAGATTGTACCGTAACTTTTTTTAAATGACGCCTCTTCGGGGTTAGGTCGTGTTTTTGTTGATGGTATATTTTTGGAAACATAGACTAGTCTAGAAGAGGCGTCATTTCAACATTTTTAATTGTTTCCATATTTATATTTATTGTCTTTGTTTTATTAACCACTTAATTGAGTTTAAATACATCTAATCAAAAAATTATAAACAACCAACTAAATTTAACTACGAGTCCCATTCTAATTTTTTTTTTTTTAAATATAGATTCTGGTAAAAAAACAATAATATATGTTTTAGTTAGTTATGACATCCTGAAGAAGAAAATGGTATTTTTCGAAACCGGTAGATGTATTTAAACTCAATTAAGTGGTTAATAAAATAAAGATAATAAATAAAAATATGAATTTTAACCACAAAGTTAATATTGCTAATTTTAAAAGTTTCCATATTTCTTTATTTGCTCTTCTGCCTCTGTTGTTACCTTATAAACTAATATGACAAAACGATTCGGCTATGTTTTTGAACACTGAATTGGGTTTGCTACTAGCCAGGTTCTGCTCCTGGGTAAGCGGAGAGTCGCAATTCAAAGTTTTATTTTTGTACATGTTGTAGAATCTCTTATCCTTAATTACTGAAGAATTAAGACATTTGCGCACCTTGCGGCTCGTGGGATACCTCCATCACCATATCTCGAAGGCATCCGACATATTCCGTTTCTTATTTCTTACGGCCTGTATCCACGGATGAGGTTTCTCTCGATTTATGAATAACTACACCATATGTTTTGCGCGCGCATTAGAATGACTCATCTAATACGCACGTACCTTTACTGACTCTCAGAGATTGATTTGACGTAATGAAGGAATCTCTAAAAGGTCCCACCTTATCCGTGCAATAATTATCAGAATCTTCAAAG
Organism: Eubasilissa splendida; assembly: GCA_031772225.1. Lineage (NCBI taxonomy): Eukaryota > Metazoa > Arthropoda > Insecta > Trichoptera > Phryganeidae > Eubasilissa > Eubasilissa splendida. The sequence continues at coordinate 2,609,033 of CM062866.1, forward strand.
TTTTTGAGAATTTATTATAAAGTTAAGTTTGGTTATTGGTCAGTTGTGTTCCGGCAGTTAGTTAACCCCGTAGCTTATGCAGGCAGTAAACTTTATTTTTAGTACAAAGGTTGAAAAACACTGCCTCAGACGCCGTCCCAGCGACCTTGCGACCCCCGACCCCGGGCGAGAGCGGAAAAGGTCAGCCTGTCCCCGCGCGCGCAGACCTATTTGTTCACAACTCGACTGTTTCAACATCGCTGACAGCTTCGCAATGTGTGAACTAGACCAATCAATTCACTAGACCGTGGTTCTGTTTAGTCTCCGAACTGGAGATAGCGTCGTTTGAGTTGCAAGGACATAAAACGAGCGTTGTCTTGTTTGAACTAATGATATATATATATATATATTTTTTAATTATTTGATAGGCTATCGCGTGAAGGAGACGCCATATTATGTCTAGACTCGATTTATTTCATCTCTCTTCTTTCTTAAGGGGTTCCGCACACTTGTCATAGACTTGAGAATTTTTTCTCACAACTTAAATGCATATTGTATTCTAAAACAAGGCATGATTTTATAGTAAAAGCAAGTATTGAAATCAATATAAAAATCATTTTAATATATATTTCAAAATCAAATCTCTGTTAGAACATGTCAACATCTGCTGAATGATTGAAGCATTTTTCGAAATTTGGATTTTAACCGAAATCGGAGTGGTTTTACAAAAAAATTCCTTTTGTGACTTTCGAAATTCTCGTTTTTCCTTAATAAATTAGCAAGTTTCCATCACAAACTTGAAATTCTTCAAGCATTCAATAGTCCTCCGTGTGTAGAATAAGTAATCAAATTTTAAAGCACATCGGTGAAATAGTTTTTGAAATATCGTATACACCGTATGGGCCTTTTTAAAATTTGTTTTCGAGAATTTTAAATTTTTTTGGGTTTTGAGTTTTGAATATGTAATTTTTTTTTCCGACTCACGTGGAATCCTCGATTCTAGACCCATATAGGAGATCTTATATTTATGTGTTAAAAAGCTGTACTTGAATAGAATTTCTGCGAGGTAAATCTAAATAAAATGTGTAATAATTTGCATTTTATACATGGTAGCATTCTGTCAGATAAATATTTATTTTCGCTTTATTTTTAAAAATATATCATTAAAAACAGCTTGTTTCAATATACTGACGGCACACGCCTGCTAACGGTATTACATTGCATTAAATTAGTCAAATACGCAGGTAAAAGAGCCAGCGGGAGAACGAGCTTACTACCTATACACTCACGTAATTTTGGTAAAAATGTTCAGATCATTCAGAAATTGTGTAAAACTTTGAAAATATGCTAAAAAATGATTTTTTCAACCTAGACAAGTGCGCGTAACTCCTTAATTGTCGTAGTCCCCTGAAGCACCATTTCACCTGATCTTGAGTTATGATAACTCCTAAATTGTCGTGGTCCCCTGAAGCACCATTTCACCTGATCTTGAGTTATGATAACTCCTTAATTGTCGTGGTCCGCTGAAGCACCATTTCACCTGATCTTGAGTTATGATAACTCCTTAATTGTCGTGGTCCCCTGAAGCACCATTTCACCTGATCTTGAGTTATGATAACTCCTTAATTGTCGTGGTCCCCTGAAGCACCATTTCACCTGATCTTGAGTTATGATAACTCCTTAATTGTCGTGGTCCCCTGAAGCACCATTTTACCTGATCTTGAGTCATGATGACCGCATCATTCAAAGACGATTCTGCTAACTCATTGAACTCATGTCACGATATTAATTTTTTAAATAATTGTGTTATGTATTTATGTAAATTATTTGGTTAAAATGGTCGTGAATATTTTGGTTGGTTGATGCCAGGTCTCTTGTTCGTGAATCACCTCTCCATTCCCACTTAATTGTGGTTTAGTTGTAGTCTCAGTGTCTCCGATTCTCGTGCACTTTTCGGTAGGAAAATACTCCAATTCGAGAGGCACACTCCCTCCCACATACGTCACATACGAATTGGTCATGTTGCGCTGAGACTGGGTCGTGGATTACTGCTCATTCCTAGCTCATCTATACTAGAGCAGATACTCCTCCAACTTCCACGATCTAGAACCAACTGTTGTCCTTGAACCTCTTCTTCTGCCCTCCAGCTCTTGTCTACTCCAGTCTATGATCGCCCATGCGTGTCACGTGTGCGTTCCACCTTGGTCTCACCTCCACGATAATGCCCTCGATGTAGAACTGCAACATTGGATCCATGGTCGCTGCTGTGGGTCTTTGTGCAACTTTGATAGAACATTTCCTTTTAAACACCATGAACGCGTTATCACGCCAAACTTTGCATATCATGCCGATCTATAAACGTGATAACACGTACTCTTTGACCTTGTAGACACTGTAGCACCTTGCACGGATTAAATTCATATTTTTAAAATCATTTTGCCATGAACAACAGTTCCCAGATTTTGAAAGATACTTTACCTTACCTTACCTTAAATCTATATGTACCCTATGTGGTATATTCCATTTCAAATATGGTCGGCAGTTAAAATGTTTACGTGTCTTCTGCGGGATACCCAAGCCTCAGTCCGATACAGAAGTATGGGAAAAACAATAGCTTAAAATAAGGATGAAAATTAATATTTTCCGTCGACACCGCGCTGTTGAACTGTCATTTTTATATCCATCTGTCTCCATAATCGAGTGACGATCAATCATTGTCTCTGGATACCATTGATTGGCGGCGGGGGAGACGCGAAGATAAATGGCAGGAAGATAAAGCAGGCTCCTGTAGGAGCGGGCATAATAGCTACAGGATTTTGCATAAAGAGATAACGGATTAAAAAGACATCCAGGAAATTGTGAGCCTGGCGGAAGACAAAGGGATTCTGGAATAACATTCATTATTAGGGAAGAAACACAAACCTTTGTGTGAGAGTTTTGTTTGTGTCTTTGTAAGGAAATATAATTAAAGTTGTCTTTTGCAATATTTCGGTTAAAGGATTTGAATAAGGTTAATATTTAAATAACTGGAGTCAGCTCGTCCCAAGATGTAATTTATATATTTTAAAATGTATTTGACTTAAAATTCCATTATATATAAGGGTTAATCTTTCTTAGGTATTGTATGGTTGTAAATACATTTGGGGGTTAGGACGGTGGTTGAGGTGTTTATTGTCGGTATGATAAAAACAATGAAGACAGATATGAATAGATTGAATGAATGATGTAATGTAGAAGGTGCATGTGTGCGTAAAATGAAATGAATTGGCGGTCTTGCTCGGCAAGCACAAGCCGGCAAGACCGCCGTTGTGAAACGCTGATACTGGAGAGACTGCCTGGCGGTGAATTGAGCCAGACTTGTAGCAGCAGCCAACTGAGATGGCGGTGGATTTGAATTATGATCGCTACATACCATAATAAGGTTAGCATGATACTATCATTAAATAACACGCCGGTTACTTTGCGGTGTTACATGATTATCTTAATTCTCACGACAAAACTTTGTACTACACACACGTTGGATTATTTTCACTACTAATTTTGAAAGGTGAACTCAATACAGTAGTGTAGTCTATTCGGGAAATGAGGTGGGGCTTGTTGCGGGAATATGGACAGTAAAGGACAGACATTATGTTGTTAATCAGTTTTTTCTCCGAATTTAAATTATTTTGCGTTTCAACAGTTTCCAAATTGTTAATTATTAACTTACTTTTCCGACTTATGATTTATGACGTCACCTTTGGTGGGTACGCTCGAAAATAGGCGCGTCGGTGGAGCCGCGCTTCGAAGTAATATGACGGCGGAAGGTGGCGAAGATTGAGAGTAAGATCACCGCGGTGGACCCAGAGATGAATGGTTCTGGTCCACCCGCGGGTTGAGGAGAGACCAAGGAGACGGCATGCGAGCGATGACCGATGGATGGGCATTATGGACAAGGCTGAGACGAGATGGTGTCCGGTCAAAGGCATATTTTATTCTTGTTAATTAAGTTTTCTTAAGATACGAAAAAATATATAAATTAATAATAAATAATAATAATTATTTATTTCATTCTTAGTACAGTGTATTGAGTACCCCGCCTGCTACACTAGTAGCATACTGTATTATAGCAAGCAGTGTTCTTCCGGTATAGTAGTAAAACAAAATGCAATGATCAGTCTACAAAATTATATATATATATATATAAAGAGTAGAACAAGATATTTGCATTTAACATCGCACAGTCTCATTTGGACCATCTTGTCTTATCAATTGAATAAATCGCAGGTGTATCGACAAAGGTAAATGGATTACTCTCCATTCGTTTTAGGATTACTGCGTGGGCTCGCCCATTCATTTAGAATCAAATATTTAATAAAACTTCAAACAAAAACTTATTCTCCGTGATAGAAATTAGTGCGACATAATCCAAAATTAACAATTTTATTAAATATGAATTAAATATATTAATCATAAAGATATACATATAAAATCAATTTTATCGAAAAATATTGTTGTTGCGCCACCGGGATTCGAACCTGGATCTCTTTCCTAACCGGGAAAGGTGTTTTATCCAACTAAGCTACAGCGACATTATTTTTAGCGACAATTTTCGACCTTATATGTTACCTTTTTGATATTAATACATTTAATCGTTCCATCATTTGACAGAGCCATCTACCTTATTTTTACAGAATCTCAAATACCTTTGAGTAAACTGATAGCAGACGCCAGAATTATCAATTCATTTTTATTAAATTTTGGACACATTGATACAACTTTATTGTTATAAGTTTATTTTACAAGTTGTAACAATTTTATTGTTCGAAATTCGGAGGTTTCCAGTTGGTAGAGTAACACGATTATCCGGTGAGCCCTGGTGGGAGAACGATACAATAATTCGATTGCATTCTGTTCCATACCACCCACCTATTTATCCAATATTGTCCCAGTTGGCGATTTACCATTGGGCCTATCGGATTAATTAGGATTGTATTGTATCTATCGGATTATAAATACAAAATATACATGTCTACGTATCGGTTGCTTTCAAAATAGTTCAAGTTGATGTTGTAACAAAAAAAGAACGAAAATTGGTGCTTCTAGTGGTGTTTTAAGTGATAAAGTTAAGGGTCAGAATCAGTGTGTTTTCCTTTTTCTTCTTTTTTCATTTTCTTGCAGCCAACGTTCCCTCTAAATTAGTCATTTTAATTACCAATATGTGCGCTGGGAAAGCAAAATAAGCTTCTGGTAGGGTTTGACTTGACCACATTACCAATGAATATGGTGGAATGGATTACGATAATTCCGGTTGTGAATTGAAATTACCGCAGGGTGGGAAAGGAAATCGGGATACGTATATGAGGAGAGGTTGATGAGAGAAAAGGGATCTCGGGAACCGGGATTTAGACGGAATTAGAAGGAGAAGACGGTGATGTCACAGTTCACCCACAGTACACGTAAAAATCAAATAATATAATCACAGCACAAGATCATACAAAACGGTGCTCCACTGCACTGGAGGTAATTGTCCATCGAGTTGTCAAAATCAAACAAAACAATATTGATCCTGTTGGCGTCAGGCTTCCGAATCACATCAAAGGCAAGCAGTAAGATGGGTCAAGGGTAGGAATTTAGATGCAGGCATATGATAACAACATTACTCGCGGCCGATATTAAAAATGCACCAAAAGTGTGTTTTATGAATATGTAACAGATAATAAGTCAAAAAAACTCATAATAACTATTGAGGTTATTAGCAAAGAAAATTTTTATGTTTTACAACTCATTAGGTGTGTCAGGAATGATAAAAGGTAGCAGAGACGTAGATAGAAAGAAATTATCTTGACTAATCTTTGAAAGTGGTTCAGTGTTGGTGATCTTATACAGACTTTCGATAGAAAGCGGCACATGAAGAATAAGTCTTGTTAAAAATTGTGCGCGGGATATATTTTTTTATGTGCGCTATGATGCCAAATTGTGTGGACGCGCACACCCGCACACCTTAGACGGAATATTGCCTGCAGTCCATATCTAACCTTGGCTTCCTGAATTTTCCGGTTCTCGTCCACTGTCTATTGTTATCCATAATAATATTACGCTTCCCCATCTACATCTGTGAGTTCCTGGATCTGATGGCTTCGGCATTGTCATTATGGTTGTATAGTGCTTGATTTAACGGAAAAGTCCGTGAGACGCGAGTATAGCAAAAACGAAAGTGTTTTAAATATCTCTAGGTTAAGATTACTTAAATGTTTTCTCTTTTATATATTCAATAACTAACCAACTAACTAACTAACCATCACAGTGGGTAGAGAGAATAGAGCACCACACTCTTCTGTACTGACACACAGTTCTTGCCTCATCCACATGTATACACCGTCTCATACAAGCTCGCCGATTATTGAGACTTCTATCGGAACCATCATCTATTATCCGGTTTACCTGGTCGTGCCAAGTCTTCCGCGGACGTCTTTATTTCTGGTGCCATCAACACTTGCTTCATATATCTTCCCTACCATTCTCTCCTCATTCATTCGTTACATACGACCAAACCACCTTAGTGATCCTTTCTTAATCTTACTCACTATACTAAGATCAGCCTTACATTCTTTCCTTATTTCTTCATTGTTTACTCTGTCATAAATAGATCTGCCACATATACGCCTAGGCGATCTCATTTCCACTGCATTTAATCTACTTTCGTTCCTCTTCTGTCAGCTCCAGGCCTCACTTCCGCACATCAATGTCGGTACCAGGACTCCATTGTGTACCGCTAGTTTTGCAAGTTCCCATTTGTTCCAACAATTCATTATCTAGAAGTATTTTACACATTGTCTCACTTTCTTTCATCTCGAATACCATCACTTTCGACTTGTTGACATTCACTTGAAGGCCACTTTCCTTGCATACATCTAACGTTCTACTCACTAGACTCTGTAATTCTTGTTCATTATTCGTACAATAAAGAGTACATAAACATATATTAAATTTGAAATGAAGTTTATATTGTCTTCATTACGAATTAAAAAAAACATATTTTAGCGATATATCTGTCATATTTTCTTCTGTCTATGGTAAGTGAGAAATCTTACTAACCATAGAATTTGATAATCCACGATTCTTATATGTCATCTAGATGTCATTTTGACAGCTAACTTACGAAGATTGAATAATTTTAATTACATAGGCATTTTATTTACTTGTGGTTTGTTTTGGGCAAAGCTCTATCATTTAAATATAAATTCCATTGATACCTATTATATTATCTATCTATTATATAGCCGCACGCAGGAATAAGCCGATTGCCTATCTTCTAGTATAGTTTATATAATTTATGGATCATCGTAAAGAAATATAAAAGGTATGTATTATATTTTAAATATACAAAATTAATTAAAATTGTAAAATCTATAAAATCGGTTCAACATTTTTGACATTCATCATAAAAATTGTTTTTATTATCCATATATTCAATCCAAAACTAAAATGATTCTTCAACACGTAATTACATAATGCTCTATTTCAAAATGTTTTTTGGTCCATCTTTGAAACAAAGCATTTTAGGACCCAACTTTTTACGAACATTTATTTATATCAGATTCAAATTTCCATTCAGAATTGAAAGTAGTTTGGCGCTACGTTTTGTCCTGAGCAGAACGAATCAAGATCTGGGATCAGAAATGCAAAGAAAATAATTGGGTCTAAAAGATAATCGATACGTTATCCACTTGTTTAGAGTTGAAATTTAAAAAAAAAAGGTATTAAATATCATTAATTAAGCTGATTATTGTAGTGAAGCCTTGGGATCTAATCAAAAAATAATGGTCGACCCGTTAAGGCACGGTGTGGAAGTCTATCGTCTTCACAATCAGCAACACAGGTGACAGCCCCTGAACGCACCCTGCAGATACCCGGGTGTAAAACATGTGACAATACAGCCGGCTCCAGTGTGTCACATCTCTCACGGCCTTCTTCCAAATGTAAAATGCTCCTCGGTGTAGACTTCTTTTTACATGTTTTTCTATATGTATTATTGTTATAAGTAGTATTTCTTGTTCAACCTGCTTTAGTCATACGCAAACACCCACACATACGCTCCACGATCATATTGAAAAGAACGTGTGAGCGCTGGGTGTAATTTATTGGGGGCAACCAAGCCCTCACACACATAACCTTCTAACTAACTGCATCTTCACACTTATCTTCTCACACATACTTCAAAAAGGCATAGATCAAGAACAAGATCGAAACGATTATTAAAAATCATTCAAAATAAACAGTCATTGTTTAAAATTATTTTATTGAATTAACTTCATAAATTGTAACATTAATGTTGATTTTGAGTAATTAGCGGTTCGCTAAAATGCTATATTGTTATAGGGTTTTAATCAAATACATTTGAAGGGTTCATGGAAAGGGGGCCCCAAGTCACATTTCGCACATCTGCCAGGAAGCGAAATAAAAAAATTATACACTTGGAAATGGAGGTTCAGTTCTTTTTGTGTTGGGCTTAAAATATAAAACTATTAAAACATTATTGAAATATGTACTTTAAACTAATAAAATAGCGATAAAAAGGCTATGTTTAACTACACATTACTTTTTTACTGTGTTTTTTAAATTGTCTGACAATTTTAGTCGTTTAATTTTAACCCTCAGCATACCATGATAGAAAACAACCGTACGCAGCCATAATGTCAACTTGTGTTACCGTGAAAAATGTGTAATTTTTAAGCATTTTAAGTGGGGAAAAAATGCCTTTACTAGTTAATCTAACGCAATCTAACGGTGGCAAGTATCGACCTTACCGAGCGGTAGACCTGTGTTACTTCATGTTAAAATGTATTACGAAAAGAGTGAGTAAAACTGAAATAAGGTATAATTTATTAAAAATTATAACTGGAAAGCTCTTTAAAATACTACACAACTGCTTTAAAACCTCACATCGTTCATAAAAAGATACTTAGCACCTTCGTTCTCTGAACCCTTTATTTTATAATAATTATAATTACAAAAATGAAATTATTTAATTAAAATCCTTGGAGTATCTGCGAAAATCTGTATTATCTTAAAATTAGTTGGAATATATGTATTTTTGAAAGTATTAATTAAATACATTAATTCAATACGTTTTAATATCTTACATTACGGTCTAAAAAAACATAAGATCTCGACAAGGCATTAGCCCCATTCGTCCCGCTTCTCCCGCCTCCCACGCTAGAATAACCCCCGTAATGGCCGAGATCGCTCTGCGGAGAATACGAAAATCCTGGATAATTCCCGAATCCAGAATTTTCCATTTCAAACAATGATATTAAGCCGTTGAACATCGGATACGAACTGGCGCCGTTCCTCCCCAGAAACGGGAAAGAGTTCGGCTGCAAAACAGGCAGCAACCCGAGGTGATTGTATCCCTTGTGATCGTGTCTTTGAGGTTCTTCAGTTGGGGGGTTTCGCTGAGAGGTGTATCCAGAAGGGATGAATTGGTAAGGAGAAAAGTGTGGATTTATTTGCGACAATGGATACATATAAATTCCTCGAAATCCGTCGCCAGGCGGAACTGCTAGGGCATCAAATTTTCCCTCTGTGTTTTTGACAATAACATTTTTATCTTGTTCGTTTTTTACGTCTTTTGTTTTGGTTTCTTCCGATTTTTCCGGTATTTCCTGCGCATTGTGAGAGCTTCCGGTCTGGTTTTCATCCCTGGCATTCAGAATTGGAATATTTCCCCCAGTAATGGCCGCTTTCAATAGTGACGTGAATGCCGGAGTTATTTCAGAGGGGTGTTCTTGAGTAGCTGACGCCTGAAAATGAGAAAGGTTATTTAATTCAAAATAAAATAACAGTGCGGGTATTGTTTTAAAGCACAGTTATCGCGGCTAAATCATTTTAATTTTATTAATAGCTAGCGTTGGGGCTGATGGTGACCACACTTGTACTTTCATAAAATATATTAACAATAATTCAGAACAGTGATATTTTTAATACAAATTAAATTAAATAATATTGATTATATATATACATATTTATTATTTAGGAGAACACATTCTTATTGTGAAGTTGTAATTATTCAGAACTGACGGTCTGTGATATATTAAATATGAATTAAATATATTAATTAGAAAGATATACATATAAAATCAATTTAATCGAAAAATATTATTGTTGCGCCACCGGGATTCGAACCTGGATCTCTTTCCTAACCGGGGAAGGTGCTTTATCCAACTAAGCTACAGCGACAATATTTAATAAAAATGAATTGATAATTCTGGCGTCTGCTATCAGTTTACTCAAAGGTATTTGAGATTCTGTAAAAATAAGGTAGATGGCTCTGTCAAATGATGGAACGATTAAATGTATTAATATCAAAAAGGTAACATATAGGGTCGAAAATTGTCGCTAAAAATAATGTCGCTGTAGCTTAGTTGGATAAAGCACCTTTCCCGGTTAGAAAAGAGATCCAGGTTCGAATCCCGGTGGCGCAACAACAATATTTTTCGATAAAATTGATTTTATATGTATATCTTTCTAATTAATATATTTAATTCATATTTAATACATATTTATTTTATTTTAATATTAGAATATATAATACCCCCGCCGCCGGCGATCATGATAATCGTGAAGGCGATACACCCTCACAGCAACAATTTCTCTAAAGCAAAGTACACAACGCCGAGACCGAAGCCATTTTCACAAAGAGTCGTTAAAATTCAGGTTACATTATTGCTAAAAATATTTTCCGACTGAAGGGAAATTCAAATCGGGTAACAGAACCAAAATACCTGGACTATTTCTGTAGCGTGACGATGTTAGGGCGGAAGCCACGTCAGGCTGTTTATAACGGAAGGACGCGCTGAAATGGTTACGCTCACATATCCGGTGCAAGGAATATTGCACAATTCTCGCCATTTTGCAACTACATATATTTATTTTTAAAACTCCTCTTACCTTGAATCGATATGGAATTCAATTGCAAATTATACCACACTCAGTACCTATGTTTAATAATCTAATGAACTGTGTTCGCGAAATGAGACACGATGAGATAAATCTCAAAGATTTAGTTGAGAAAAATTTCAGTATCGTGTATCAAGTGTTGAGATTTTGATTTGGAAATAAAATTGAAAAGAACAGCTTTCATAGATATCTATAACTATATACTATCAAAAGTCTGACAAACAAAATAAATTAAAATGCAAACTGTGGTAGCTCTGTTTTATCAAAAGAAAATATTGCACTTTGAAATCACCTTATATTTGTGAAGTTATGATTTTCATTCAAGAATACAGTCCCACTATTTGGCGCTACTGATTGCTAATAATAAACTAGATGAATCCATGAAATTCCTTGATGGATATAAATAAAACAATGTTATAACTCTACTTCAGTTTATTAGCACTACTTCAATTACGAGAGAAACAGTAACTCTCATCGACAGTAATTAGGTGGATTTAAGTGCATCTAAAATATGTTTTCAATAAATAGCTTTTTTAAAATACTAATTAAATGTATTAATTATACATTTGATGTCTTGCATCTTTCCCGAATTGGAAAATTCGAATTCTGGTAGCGAAACAACAATATTTTTCGATAAAATTGATTTATATGTATATCTTTCTAATTAATACATTTAATTAGTATTTAAAATATCACAGACCTACGTTCTGTATAATTACAACATCATAATAAGAATGTGTTCTCTTTAATAATATTTTTTTAATTGATACATTTAATAAAAATATGACGTTTCATTGTAATATTTTTTCTTAACCTTTACATACCGTGATATAAAATACTCGTACGCAGCCATGCTGTCAACTCGTGTTACCGTAAGTCTTTAAAATGTGAAAAAATGATTAATGCCATAAATGTATGTATTGAGCATTAAATATTTAAAAAAATAAGTAATATTATAATTCTAAGCATTCATGAAGTTCTGTATAGGAGGTTGCATTTTATAATATACAACCTTTCTTTTTATCTATCTTCATTTATTTAATGACAATTAATTATATTCGTATGTTTGTTATTGTTTTCACTGTGAAATTAATGTGTGATTTATTTTTGTCAACGTATTAATTTTACAACGGAATTAATTAAAAATAATTATTTATGTAGTATGCGCCATACGTGATTGATTTTTCACTAAGTCATTTCTAAGCGTAAATATTTTCCTTCAAATTAACTAAAATATGAAGTGCGTGTATTTACCGAAATAGTATGGATTTAATTAGAAAGGTAGACCTGTGTTACTGTATGGCTTGGGAAGGGTTAACCTTTACCATACCATGATATAAAATACCCGAACGCAGCCATGCTGTCAACTCGTGTCACGGTAAATAACAATTTTAAAAAATGTTTTTATTAGCTTAAATGGCTTTCATGGCACGAATTTATTCTAAATACTGAGCATTCCAATTTGAAAAAATGATTAATAATATAGTTTTTAGAGCATTCATTAAGTCCTATACAATGTATCCTTCCTTCTTATCACTCTTCATTTAATTAGTGAGAAAGAGATAATTATATTTGTATGTTTGTTGTTCTTTTCACAGTGAAAATAATGTGTGTTCTCTGTCTTTCATATCACAAATGATATTTTTACCAACGTATTAATAATTTTACAACAGAGTGAATGGAAAATATATTTGTTTTTGTACGATTCCCTTTTCATAATTGGTTTTTCACTAGTCATTCCTGAGTGCTAATATTTTTTTTAGAATTATCTAAAATATGAATTTTATGTTGCACGTATTTACCGAAATATTACAGGTTTAATTATGATGATTGACCTGTGTTACTGCATGGTTTGGGAAGGGTTAAAATACAATTTTATTCATAAAATGAATTTTCGCTGTGAGGCCAGAATTTTCTGAGTTGTTTCATCTGTTGTGAAAGGCAAGATTCCTGCCGCACAGCTATTGAAATAAGAATTCTCAGAATCATTGATATGAAAATATTTGAGCGATCTCGTTTGAAAGCGAGATGCATTGAATCTTTTGTGTAACAGTTTTGTTCTTAATATCGCGCTTGTTTCTGAAAATATATTGGCAATATCGATTACGGTAGCACGCTCGGAACAATCAAATTTATATTCAGCTATTTATATTAATATTATATATTGTGACGTTATAAATGGGGGTCGCGCACACAATTGCCCCGTCACGTATTTTTGTCAAGCACCTTGACATTTCACAAATAGTTACTTAAAAACGTTAGAAATCTATGGTTCCTTTTCAATTTCAAGAGCTGTCAGACTAAAATGTAGCCGTGTGTGATTTATTCTACCTAGTAAGTATTTTTTTATTGTTCAATCACTAGTGCATAATTTAATGTTAACTTGTTAATCTAATCGCATCTTTACATGAAACAAGACGTTTTCCTCTAGTTTTTGCTTTTGGTTTATGCCACTGGTGCACATCTCTGTTTTTTAACTTTAATTTCCACTTTGGATTTATCTTGGAGTTAGTCGCCTCACTGAGGGCGACAAATTTTATCATGATGATCTACAACAAATCACGTCTATGAATCTGATTTCGCGTCAGCCTGGATGCTGAGGGCCAAAACGTGATGTGATGCCAAGACGTCCGGTATCGAACTCGCGCCCATCCCGACGAGATAAGGATTTGTCGTCTGGATTTCGTTTTATTTTTGTAGTCTTGTGTTTTTCTCGGTTAGATATCTTAGTTTTACTAAAGACTAACATCTTTTATTTATCACCTCCAGGTATTATTATCAACATTTTCCAGTTTAGGAGTTTTTCAATCTTATTTTTACCGTAATATACTCGTATATATAAAGAACTGCGCAACATCATACTCTGGCACGTTACTAATAATAATAACATATGATAATTTTTGTAGCGTATTTAAAATTTAAAATTATTAACTTATGAATATGATTATTTGAAAAGTAGCATTTTCATTCTTTTTAAATAAAGTCTCCATGCTTTTAGGCCTGCCACCGCAAATGCCCGTTCACTTAACTTCTAGCAACGTCTGGTCAGATCTATAACCCTTCCTGTGGCTGAACTAGAGGCTGACCTGTAGCACATGACGTCTGAGATGCAGAGCTCTTGAAAATACAGAGGCGCCGTGTTACGTGTCACCTTGTACAATTTAAATTCAACTCTTTCACCTATCCACATAATAATCATGATCTCAACCTTAGATTACGAATGCGAATGATCAGATGATGTGTGTTCGCGATTTTATGGCATGAACCGAATAAATTAAGCATTTGAGATGAGGATCTACAAAAGAATGCTAAAAATGAGCTGGATGGATAAAGTTACGACTGAAGATATTACGGTTCAGATGAATAAAGAAAAATAACTATTTAAAACATCAATATCTCGGACATGTGATCTATAAAATCCAGAAATGTACGAGATCTTGCACCGCATAGTGTAAGGAAATATTGCTGGAAGTAGGAGAACCTGAAGCAATGGTTTGGCCAGTCTACTGTAGAGCTTTTTCCAACCGAAAGTAAACACAATGATGATAGCCAACTTCCCTTAAATGGATAGGGCACAAGAATAAAAAGTAGTACCTATTATCAATACATATGTTTGCGCGGTTTCTTCTTCCTTCGACTGGCACCCCTGTTTTTTTTGTTGTTGGTATGATTGATTAATGTAGTGTGAATGTCGCCACTTTCGGCGACCGAAGGATCACTGTCAAACCACGATCGGAAGGACGATTGCGGTTGGTACTTCGCCAGATGAACATCTAATAAGAAGCTCTGGAAGTGCGTAAATTCGAATCGGGGAAGAACAATACATTGGACCAACCCACAACGGGCAGAGAAACCGCAACTATCACTCCAGGTTAGTGGTGACTTTTCATTCTGTATTGATGATCGTATTATCAATAGAAAACCCAGGAATAACAAGCTGTTAAAGAAATTTACTAGAACAAGATACATTCAACTTACGTACGTACGTGCCACTCACCAATGACATTTGCACTAGTACACGAATGACATTTACGGCAGTAACGTCAGCCTCGTATCTACAACTTCGCAAATTTGGCAAATGTGCCAAATGGTTAAGCGTAACACTATTACAAAATCATCCCTTAAAACTCAGCCTTTATATTATTTTTATGGAAAATTTCCAATCTATTTCGTCCGATAAATTCCCAGCGCGCTAAAAGGACCGGCCAAAATGAAATTTAAAATGTGACGTCACAACTTGATTGATTATTCAATAATATTATCATAAACGAATTTTTTCGCAATGAAATTCAGCTACTCGATGGGATTATTTGGTGCTCCTTTGAGCATCATTGTTTCGGGATAAAAAATACTGTCGAATTCGGATACAACGAGGAGCTGGGGACCAACGACGTTTTCTTCGCTGTATCCGTGATTGCATTCCCGGTATGTAGACAAGAATTCAAGAATTATTTACGATTTTGCACTTTTAACGGACATGCTTCCAATGTAGGCATACATTTCTAACTGATAATAATTCTGCTGTTAAACGACTTAAGACATCGTTTCAAGAATGCTAGGAAATTTCGTAATAAATTTAAGGTATGGCAGGTATAAGGCAATCAATTAAACGGCCGTTAATACAATTTTACGGATGATTGAGGAGAGAATAGTAAGAAAGATATGACACGAGATGTGAACCAGATGCTGGAAAATGCTTCAGTAATCAACGAGCTTGCATGAGAAGATGTATGTATGCGGAAGATGTGAGAATTGTGTGTCAGGATGGAAGAGTGAGGTGTTCTATCCTCTCTGCCTACTACTGCAGGGTAATGGCTTGATGATAAGTTAGTTATTTATTGGGGAATTACTTTAACACACTACCTTAGAATCTTTTCAGTGATCCACTGGACACCAAATATTGTTCAGTATATCGTTATGTATGCGATTCAAATGGTTGTGGATCGTTCTAATGCATTACAACGAATTTCAAAAGTTGAAAAGTAATTTATTTGGATAGATGCTTATTCCTTCGACTGGCACCCCTATTTTTATTTGTTGTTGGTATGATGGGCTTTTGTAGTGTGAAAATCGCCACTTTCAGCAGACAAACAGCATCTGTATTACCAGGTTAGTGGTGATTTTTCTACCTGCATTAATTTTCATACTATCATTGGGAATCCCAAGAATAACAAATTATACAATGTTCAGACTCATTCGATCAATAATAATTTTTTTTTAGTTCACCTCTTTTCTTTCTAATCTTCATGTATACAACGGATACCTGGACAGTCCATAATAGCGACGACGTTAAAATAAATTTCTCAGAAATGTTTTACTAAACATTACGTGGACAGTAGTGATGAGAACAAATGCTATTCTTGACTCACTGGTGTGATTGTGATTGCTATTCGATAATATCAGTGATTGAAAACTGTGACTGTGATCACAGTTTCATTCACGTGATCACTATAATCACGATATCACAATACACGAAATAAATTTAAAAAAACATAACTTTGAGTGTATTTATATTATTTAATTTTTTCTTACATAAAAAATATATTCTAGCATATATAATTAAAATTAATATAATTTAACATCATCACAAAGAGAATGAAAATCCTTAAAAAATGTGAGATAATTGTTTGGGTCAAATTCTCAGCATTTCAGGTCAAATGCGTAAAACGTTTTGGCAGAGTCTACTAGATGGCGCTTATCACGAATTGTAACGTCATTCTTTGTGTCATACGCCGAATAACGGTTCACAACCAAATATAAATAAAATAAATAATGAATCACGAATCACGATATTCTCAGATATTCAATCACTGATAGTGAGTGTGACTCAAACATATCAGCGACTGACTCGCGGTTCGTGATTTTGAGCTCATCACTAGTGGACAGTGTGATGCACAATTCTTCAATCCTGCAACAAATCCAACTACAGCAAGCGTGATCTATAACAGTTAAAAAAATTCTTACAATACTTAGGTCTCATTAAATGCCTAGAAAGAAGATTATCCTGTGAACAAAGAAGATCTGGAAGAGTGCCACAACATTGGATCATTGCATCTGTCTGAAGAGACGCTGTGAGGGTGACCCAGGTCCGGTGCATTACGGTCCGAGTCTTATTTGATTGAGGTCACTGTATGTGAATAATGACGTGAAGAAGGACATAAGAAAGCATTCTAATTAAATCATTGAAACTCTTCGCTTATTACAGTTGTGATGTTGTTGTGTAAGCGCGCTCGTTACAACCATGTTCGGATGTAATTTAAATTTGTTTACATTAATCGTTAGCGAAAAACCAAAAACTTTTTTGTGCCTTTGATAGACTCATAAGACAAAGGCTATGGAAGGTGCTCTCTGATTACAAGGTGAATTCAGAACGTAAACCCGGATTGTAAACGAATTGCACAAATCACCGGGTCGCGTCCCGCCGAATGGAATACGACAATTCCGGTCGTAAATCGGAATCACCGCAAGATATGGGAGGAAGTAGGGAAACTTTGGTACAGAATAAGGTCGATGAGGGGATAGTCGAAGGAGCAGTAATCTCGAAAGTCGGGAACCTTGTATATGACATCTCCGTAATCCCCACAGTCGCTGCCGAGATCACACAATGGCGCGCGTATGAGCCGATCTCCAATCCCAGTTGAATACGGCGATGTCACGAATTCATTCACGACACGCAAATAAGAAACAATACGTGATTAAAACACATTTTTGCCGCGTCTTGCGAATTTCCACGTTTAAATTCCCACTCATCCTTTTTTCTTACTGCTCGTCTTCAGTGTAAATAGTAACTATGACGTCGGCAAACGTCAATTAGAACGAAATGTGTTCGCTCTAGACATCGCGAGAGCATTAGCGGTGTGGATTTCTTCAACTCCGGTGCACCAGCACTGTATGTTTGGATATCCTGTGAATTGTGTGCACAGTGATATTGTTTATTGTTGTTTTTGTGTGCCGTGGTGCAGTTTGTGATATCGCCGTCTTCGATTGGAAGCGGAGATCTGCCCACCGCGTGCCGTTTGAGTGACGGAGGCGTCATACACGAGGTAAGGCGAGCAGTCTTTCAGATCCCCGATTCCCCGAGATTACTGATCCTTTGCCTGAAATCCCTATCTCATCATCGACCCTTATCCGTTAGTCGTCGTAATCCAATCCGCGGGACACGCGACTCGAAGATCGCGCAATTCGTTCGGTAGATCCTATTCGGCGCAGGATCTACGTATTCTTTACAACAGTGCTGGTGCACTGGAGCTGAAAGTCCACACCGCGAATACTGTCGCGATGTAAAATATCGGTCAAGTTAACGTCTGCTGACGTCAAGGTCACAATTCACACTGACAAGACTAGGATCAGGAAATATATGAATGGGAATTTGGATGCGGAATTGTGTGAATAACAGTGTTCGCAGCTGAATTAAAAGAAGCGTCAATTGTGTGTTTTACGAATTCGGAACAGTAGGGAATAAATTTTTAGAACAAGCAGATGAGTTTGTGTATTTGGGAAGAATGTTTGTTATAAATGAAAATGCTGAGGATGATATCGAAATAAAGTCCTGGTACCGACACTGATGTATGAAAGTGAGGAATGGAGCTGGCAGAAGAGAAACGAAAGTAGACTGAATGCAGTGGAAATGAGATAACTATTTCGCTCCTATTGGGCCTTGTGCCTATTGTAGAATACTAAATCTCATCTATTAACAAAAACCTGGATGTGTTGGTCAGGATACAGGCTCAGTTTAAACATTAAATTAGTATTTAAAACATCACAGAGCTATGTTCTGAATAATTACAACTTCACAATAAGAATGTGTTCTCCTTAATAATATAAGTTGTATCAATGTGTCCAAAATTTAATAAAAATGAATGGATAATTCTTCGACGTTTTTTAATTTACAAATTTTTGATCTTCTGCGGTGTTTTTTATCATTCTGGGCGACTATTTGAACAATAGAAGATTAATAATTAAAGATGAACGAAATATAGGTGAATAGGTAAGAAAGTAAATTAGTATTACTATTTTAAGTTATTGTCGATATAATTAAACTAATGTTGATGTAATTATATCACATTTTACAAAATGTTACGTACGTTAAATATGAGGTACTCACGATTTTAGTATATTGTTAGAAATGAAGTTTCTTATCTGGAATCATCTACTTATAAATTACCCCACGCAATGACAAAAATACCCATTATTTAAACAGATCTATTGAAAACCCATTTACATCAAAAATTTTGTAAAAATCATAATTATACGAAGTAAGGGTTAATGATTTCACTTAGCGCTGAACTGTCGACCTGAAAAGACGTGTTCTACGAATAACTAAGAAATTTACACACTTAAAGATCTGATGTTCTAATTCTAGGTTAGATTGCGTTTTTGTCAATTGTTTGCTTCTTGCGAATACCTAGACCGACTATTCGACATGGTGATACGTGCCATTGTCAAGGCGTTGCCTCAAAAGTAACGGTATAACCGATATCGTGCGTGGGGGACATAAATCTCCAACAGTTGAGATGCAGATAGGTGAAGAGTGATTGAGTCTCGATTAGCCAACAAGTACTGAAGCGGCGCAAGACAGGGAATGATGGAAGTGCCTCTGGCCTTTGGTCCTTGATAGGATGAAAACGATGATGATGATGAGGATAAGGGCAAAAAATAAAAAAAATCAGGAAACTAATTTGTACCATTTCGAAAAAGGTTCAGTACATAAATGGGTGCAGTAGAAAATTAGATCAAGTCATAAAACAACAATTTAAAAAAGGTTGTGATCGTAATCAATTTTCAAACCTTTCTTTTATACCTCGTATAATATTATCTAACAAGTTTAATGCAGTTTATTTTATTCAAATCGGAACATAAACAGCAAAGATTTTAGCAGTATTTGAATATGTCCAAGAAAACACAATTACTAAATTTTTACCTACAAAGGCATTGTTATTAAATAAATATCAGATATCTCATAGAGACGAAGCTATTTTTACTATATGTAATAGCAAATATATAGAAATATGGGGTAATTACAGGGCCTACGACTAGATAGATATACAGATAGCGATGGTGTAGTGGTACTCGAACCGAGTTCACATATTAACATATATATAACTTTCAAAAATTTGATAGATGTGGAGATTGATGAAAGTGAGAATGTACCCCATATTTCTATATATTTTCTGATATTTCTTACATTCGCAGTTGCTCCGTCGGATGAACGTGTGATCTGCGATAACGCGACCTGCCGTGTAGAGCTATAACAGTGGTGTGGTTTTAAAAAAAGAAGTACCGGAATAGGAAATTGAATTTGAATTACCCTTATCTAACGGTCGAGTTTGAATTACCCTTTATTATCCCGAAATAGAATGGGATCTTTAGCCTTGTCTATTCAGAATTTAATATAAACATTACATGTTTACGATTTACGTTTAATCTAAACGCTTCAAGGAATTCGATGATATATTAAGGAGATTATTGTTTATGAAATCAAATTTATGTAATTAATGTATTACTAACTGTTGTACTAACTCTTGTGTTCTTGACATTATAAAATAATTAAAAATGGAGCGTGTGTTTTGACTGATAATGACACATTTTAAAAGGGTATTTAATCATATGAGACCGGAATTCATGGAATACAATCAATATTATATCTATTTTGTATATCTATTCAGCTTAAATAATATTAATTGATTGCGTTTCGTATAAAAAGGATGTAATTTATGAAATATTTAATTTATAATATATTTATTTCACTTCTATAAATATTTTTTTAGATTCTTTTCATCTGGTTTACGTGTAAAAAATAATAATATATAAAAAATAAATAATACATTTTATTTGTTTACACTCAAGCAGGTATAACAATGGCCAACCGACGAGAAGATCACATGCTCAGTGGATGTTTGTATTTTGGCTGTGTAGGGCGTCTATTGATGCGTGCCAATACGTACATTTTTAACTTTAATTTTTTAGCAGAAACATTACGCTACATCATGCCATTTCATTAAATCATATTTAAAATAAAATATCTATTAAAAATCTTCCACAAAACGGTTGAAAAAACGAAAATTTGAGGTGGGTCTAAAATGACCCACCGCCGCCGGACGTGTTTTATTTTGACCCACCGGGCAGTAAGTGTTAACCAACATTGCGTTGTTCTGCAAAACGGACCACCTACAACTGCAATAGTTCTGTAGCAGCGATGCCTTGAAGTTTTTCGAATGCCCTTATTCATATTTCAGGTTGAATTGTAAAATTGCTGCGGCGAAACTTTTCATTTTCACAACCTGCAAAACTTATTGTATTTTTGTAAATGGAAATGGAACCAGAAAATTACAATTGCGACAAAACTTTGTACTTGTGGGTTATCGTGCCTCGCGCGGTATTTTACTTTGTTAACCCTTCCCAAACCATGCTGTAACACAGGTCTACCATCATAATTAAACCTGTGATATTTCGGTATATAAATTTAAATTTTAGATAATCCTAAATAAAATATTAGCGCTTATGAATTAGCACAATTATGAAAAGGGAATCATACAAAAACAATTATTTTTTCCATTCAATCCGATATAAAATTAATACGTTTGTAAAAATATAATTTGTGATATGAAAGACAGAGATCACACACTATTTTCACAGTGAAAAGAACGACAAACATACAAATATAATTATCTCTTTCTCACTAATTAAATGAAGAGAGATAAGAAGGATGAACACATTGTATACGTTTTAATTAATGCTCCAAATTATGTTATTAATCATTTTTTCAAAATTGAATGCTCAATATTTAGAGTAAATTCGTGCCATTAAATCCATTTAAGCTAATAAATACATTTTTTCTAACCGTTACTTGCGGTAACACGAGTTGACAGCACGGCTGCATTTGGGTATTTTATGTCATGGTTTGGTAAAGGTTAAAATAAAATAAGGCTGTATGACTAATTAATTTTCCTTACAGAGTTAGGCAACTGTCCCGACACACGACTCTATTCTCATGCATCTTGTTCTGCATGTAGGTCTATCAAAATATAAAAACAGACCTCTAGACAGCCATGCAAACATGCCCGGTACCGACGTCACAATAAACATGCGCTACATCTTCAGGAAACGCACTTCCGTGTATTCATTTCATTGCTTTTGTTTATCTCTCATTTGTAAATATGCTCAACAATGAACCTGTGTCGATTGTAAGTAATTTATCTTCTTCAATCTGCTCTAGCCACATACTCCGCGATCATATTCTAACGAATATGCGAGTGGATGTGTGAATATTAGGGTGCCACTAGTAATGAGCTCAAAATCACGAACCGTGAGTCAATCACTGATATTTTTGAGTCACACTCACTATCAGTGATTGAATATCTAGAAATATCGTGACTCGCGATTCATTTTGTTATTTAATTTATTTATTAATGGTTCGGCGAATGTGCAAATGAAATGAAAATACTCATGAAGGAATGACGTTATAATTCGTGATAAGCGCACATCTAGTAGATTCTGCCAAAACGTTTTACGCATTTGACCCGAAATGCTGAGAATTTAACCCAAAAAATAAACTCACATTTTTAAGGGTTTTCATATTCTTTGAGACTGTAATATTTTTTACGTACATGAAGTTTGAAAAATATAAGTAAATACGCTCAAAATTATGTTTTTTTTAAATTTATTTCGTGTATTGTGATATCGCCGTATTCAATTAGAATCGGAGATCGGAGCAGTTCCCCGACAAGAACCTCTCTGCCCTCACCGACCTCATCCTGTACCAAGGTTTCCCTACTTCCCTCCCATACCTTGCGGTGATTTTAATTTATAACCCATAAATCCTATCGATCTGGATTTACAGTTCGAATTCAATATCTTTTGATCATTTTCTCTCGAGAAGGAAAGCGAAGCCCTGGAATATCAAAGTGATGATAATGATTTGAGTAAGGTTTTGAGCATTATGCAAAAATTCCGAGTTATTTTTGCAGTTCCCTCTGTACAGATAATCCCCCACAAAGTTGGCCTTTCAACATTTGTTCAGCTAGCTGCCGGCTCTTGCTCGCACCAGAACTGAAATAACTCAAACCTCGGCGCAACAGCGAGCCACCCCCCACTAATCCGTGATATATAGCGGGGTCGGTTAAGTCTGCAGCGCTTTGAGTTTAACCAAAGTTTCCCACGCGATTCTTGCCGCATTGAAAATGAATATTGATTAATAGGCCTGTCGGGCGAAATGTTTGAGAGTATTTTTGTTTCGGTTTACTTGCACGAGATGCTAGAGATGAGATCATTATATTCTACTGCTTCTTCTCAACCGTGTGTTCAATGATGTGTCCTAACCTAACCTAACCTAACCGTGTTCCATTCCATTTGTGATAATTCTTTGGTCAATCCTCTAATTACTTGGGTCCCAATTCCTTGTAAGTGAAACTCAGTCTTTCCAGGTAATAATATTATACATTTATTACTACACGTTATATAAATTATACATTCACTAGTTTTTCAGAGTTACTCACGTTCATGGCACACACACACACACACACATACATTCACAAAGTGACAGTTCTCACATTATTTTATCAGTATAATGTGCATTTAAGTAAAGACGGGATCGTATAAGTCGCAAACACAACCAAACACCAACGCTTTGATATTGCAACTAAGAAAGTGCTGTATTCTATGGTAAGAGATCTCTCTTACCGTACTGAAAAAATACCAACCTGGCGGTGAATGAGTAGAACTGATATGGGAGCGGCAGCACATAAAACGGTCCTTAATAAACGGAGAGTTGCCATTCACTTTGCAAAATTCTGCATGTCGTGGTTCTCTGATATGTCTTGATGCATAGTACGTATTATTGTTTAAAGATGAACTTTTTTACTTGGTTTGTTATCCATTTTGCAGGAAACCATCTGTTAACGCATGTCGAGTACCTACTCCCAGTACATTTGTCCTTCTAACCTGTCCCGCTCTGACCAACCAATGATTTAGGGATTTCGCCGACGGGGGCACCAGAATGCTTTCTGACACCCAATGTCAAGATCTTGTGCCATTTTTCAGCTGCAGAAGAAGCTGTTTTGCAAGGTTCTCTTGGTTCTTCATAACAAACGTGCTAGTCAACTGGAGGTGAAAACGACGTCCAACCCCGAACTTTAAAGCAAGGTAAGCCAGATCTATCTGCCCTTATTTTCCTTCATAAATCCAATTAGGGTTGCGTCCACTGATCAATATGATAAATCGATACAGTCCACGGGATCTTATCCCAACACCATCCCTTAAACTGTTCCTGTAATCAAGAGTTCCTCTCATCATTTCTTCCTGCAATTTATGGATCGCCGTGCATTCGTATGCAGTAGATATATAAATCGGTGGTTCCTGTCCATTATCTACCCATTACCCCTTCCCCTATACCAGAACACAATATTTTTCTGTGGAGTGTACTCTATGATTTTAGTGATTCTATAGAAAGAAGCGTTTATCATTTTGGGTGCGTTGACTGCCGCCAAATTCGTCAGTTTCTCGCTACCGTGCGAACCGATGTTTGTTTGACACTTCGCGCTACCACCGAAGTGTACGTTCAAGAGTGCTTCAGCGGACCAATGTGTAAATATGTATTTACACAAATAAATATATGTTCCAAATAATTACTAATATTTGGCAAACGATGAAATGTTATGTAAGTAATAACGTATGAAAAAAAAAATTGAATTTACATAATTTAGAACCAAAATCCATCTGGTATTTTATGTATGGAAGATAAACATCGGCTTTAAGAATTGAGAAAACGAACATGTTGGTAGTCTTCGAGTTGCTGGAGGCGGATCTAGAGGTACACGAATATTTCAACCCTCCAGGAGTTAACACAAGGAGAAGGATTCTTTTATACTTTGGATATTGTCTGCACGAGAGGGTGGGGAAACAGAATGTAGGAACTGTGGAAGGAATTAGGGAGAGAGGCAGGATTAAGTAACAAAGGGCGGCTGAAGGACCACCCAGAAACAGACAACACAACCCACCTGTGAAATGCTCCTTTAGATATCTGGATTATCCACTGGATTTTCGTGACGGTGATGGTGAGAAGCATGACACAACAAGCACAATGCACAAAGCAAGATGGCGAGAAAACTGAACATACACAGTACACTCTCCGTCAGTGTATCACTCGCACACGGTATGACGAAATACATCATTTCACAGCCAATCGCACCACTGGTAAACGATTCTCAGCAGAACTGATCCAAAAAACCATAGATAATACAAACACAGAAGAAGATTATGTTCTTATACAGGGGTAGTGGGTAATAGGAACTATTCTATGTGTCGCGTTCATATTGTGTGAACACAGCGACCGACAATCATTGGATAGTTATAAAGATCGAAGAATTACTGAAAGGAAAACATAGATCCTGCATAGAACAAAATTGCGCGATCTTCGAGTCGAGCGTCCCGCGGATTGGATTACGACGATTCCGGTCGTGAATCGGAATCGCCAAAAAGGGGGTGTCGAAGGACCAGTAGATCTCGGGGAATCGGAAATCTGAAGGACAGCTTGCCTTACCTCGTGTATGACGCCTCCGTTACTCCCACACAAACAGCACGCGGGCGGGCAGATCTCCGTTTCCAAATGAAGACGGTGATATCAATCACTTCACCCGCGGCTCACACAATAATCACAGGATCACAATACAGTACTGATACACCGGAATTGAACAAATCCACACCACTAATGCAATCGCGGTGTCGCAACTGAACAAGTATCGCGTCGCGTTAACGTCTGATGACATCAAGGTCACTATTCACACTGGTCATGCAGTAGAATGGGCGGGAATTTGAACGTGGTGTCGATAATATAGGTCGCGACCGATTCACAAGAATCACCAAAATGTGTTTTACGTTGAAAAATATTTAATATGAAAACCCTGATCGCGCAACAGCCACCAAATGAATAAAAATGACTTCAAGATAATGTATAAGAATCGCGGATAGATAATAATAATCAAAAAAATGCTATTTTATCAGTATAATGTGCATTTAAGTAAAGGAGGTATCAGATGAGTGATTTTCTCACTCAACCTTAGAGCATATTAAAATTTTTAGTTATGATGACTTATTCCCATGTTTTTGACAAATATTAGGTCGTAAAATAAATAAAAAGAAGTTGACAGATGGTCAATATACTTGCCAGTCACCAAAATTAATTACTACACTTATACATTATACACAGGATGGCCCAAAAAAGTGAAAACATTTCGTAAAATGTGATATAATTACATCAAAATAAGTTTAACTATATCAACAATACCTTAAATATTTACTAATTTACTTACTTACCTATTTACATATATTACGTTTTATTTCGACAATTTCTGGTCGCCATCTTTGATTATTAATTTTTCCATTGTTTATACTTGCTTTTTGCAAATTGTCGTCCAGAATGACAAAAATCACTGCAGAGGACCGTATTTTGATCAAAAATTTGCGAATTGAAAAACGTCGGGGTGCTAGGAAAATGATCAAAGAGTTTCAAAACAACGCCTGGAGTATAGATAGACATTACAGCAGGACGGAGCTCCATCTCACACAGCCAGAAATACAATCAACTTTCTTCGTCGTGAGAATGTTAATTTCATCGAGCCAGGCATATGGCCACCGAACAGGCTAAATTTAAATCCAGTAGATGATGCAACATGGGGTATTTTGATGATTCCTGATTAGCTAAATATTGTGCAAAAAAAATTACATTAAGAATTATAATTAATTATATTATGTTTTGAAACAACTCATGTGTTACGAGATGTTCTAAAATATTGTCGCTGTAGCATAGTTGGATAATGCACCTTCCATCCGATTTTATGTGTATATCTTTCTAATTAATATATTTAATTAATATTTAAAATATCACAGAACTATGTTCTGAAAAATTACCACTTCACAATAAGAATGTGTAATATTTTTAATCGTCCAATTTAAATAAATTATGGTGTTATAATTATTTACACGCATAGATTGTGCGTAACTTTGTGTAAAAAATATTTACGTGGGATTTTTCTGTAAACATCATTTTTAATGAACATTGATGTGCATTAGTATTATATTTCGTTCGACATTTCTGTTCTTTCGATTGCTGAATATTACAAGTTTAGAAGTACATACATACATACCGATCTGTATTTTCGATTACTAGGTAAGCTATTTACATTGTTTTTTTAATTATTTTTGATAATTTACAGTGCTGGCGCTAATTTAAAAATTCTCATGAACTTCATTAATATACGCTATATTTAAATAATGTTTGTTCAGTGGACGAGTGAACAAACCACCGTTTTAAGTCAGAGGAAGTCTAGAGCTCGGTAAGCTATGTAAGTACCTATATATGTGCATATGTATTCATGAGGACATACGGTAAATCAGCTGATTTAACATTTTAGTGCAGTGATTTCAATAGTATTGTATTTTTAGTATTTTATCAATTAATTAATCAGCGAATCAATTTATAAAATTTGATATGAATTACTTTCATGGTAGTCCAACGTTTTACAAAAGATAAGTGAGAAATATTTTAAAAAAAAAATGCTAACTTTGAAGTCTCATAATTCTCTTACTTTTAAAATTTTTACTAAAGTGTAAATAATATTTTCTGTTCAAAATTGAATGAAGAAGACTCCCCCAAAGTTTTGCTACTAGCTAAGAGACACCCGGTATAAAAGAGAAAAAATTCATGTAATCTTAACTAAAGTTATATTAAAAAGACGTTCGACATTATCGCTACTTTGGCGAATATTTTTTTTAATTAGCAAACGACACTACAATCCAATACACTACAGTAAGTCATAGATGGAGAAACGCAATATTATTTCTTCGATAACTTTCGAGTGTTTTGGAAAGGTACGAGTTTATGAATGTAAGTTTGGAATTATGGATTAAAATTTGTGTGTGGGTGAGAATATTTGCGAATCAGAATAATTTTGCAAGTTGTGCGAAAAATGAAACTACCCCATGTGTGAGTTGTGAATGCCCCGGTACACATCCATCACTCACGTGTTCGATTGATAATCGCGCAATGTATTGTTTACGTGTGGCTATAGCAGGTAAAGAAACGAAAAACTACATATTATTGACAATGGGCTTGTTGTTAGAAGAGATGAGATGATAAAGCGCCACATTCTCCTGTACTGACACACAATTCTCGTCTCATCTACATTCATAGATCCTCCCATACAAGCTTGACGATTATTGAGGCTTCTAACAGGACCATCCTCCAGTATCTGGTTTACCTGGTCGCACAAGTCCTCCGTCATCTATTTCCGGTTCCATCAACACTTGCGTCATATATCTTTCTAACCATTCATCTTCTCCATGACCAAACCACCTTAGTGATCCTTCATTAATCTTACCTTTTTATGTGATATAATTAATTTATATAATATATATTTTATAAATTGTTTAACACAGAAATACCTCATTGAAGTTTTAACGGAGGCTGTTACAATCATATGCAATCGAAAAGCAAACAGGCATCTTTAGACTTTCCTTGACATTGTGATGTGAATATAACTCAAAGTCCTAGCTCTTAAAAAATTGTAACGTTAATTGGAGAAGTTTTCCAAAGGATAACTTTTGACTTTGTGCCAGTTTTGTGTATAAATTAAAATACACTTTAAATTTGAATATCAAAGAATTTAAAATATTGTTTTAATAATTAAGATTCGCGAAGAGGGGGTAGTTTTTATGATTTAATACGGTCTGCTGGTGGTTTTAAAGCAATGGCGGATACCTTCAAAGGCTGAAAGGGGTTAAAGGGACCACTTTGAAGACGCATTTTTTTCATTTAACTGTATACATAAATAAACATCGCAAAACAGCAAAAAATTGCTGCTGATAAGAGTGATTTGTGCCATTTAAAAAAATTAAAACAAATTTGTATAGAGTGTAAATTTTTAGAACTCTATAATCACATATAAATTGTGTTTTTTTAAATTTAATTTTAATATTAGAAAATATAATACATTTTTAGAACAATCAGTAGGATATATATATATTTCTTTTAACATTTATTTCTTCTCTATGAGAGTAAGACTCGTGTTTAGGGAAAGAGTATATACGAGAGTTTATGTTTCAGTTAGACTGTGTACATATTTTTTTTACTTCAGATATTTTATATAAAATGATTGTTACAAAATTAGATGTCTTTATAAATATAGTGATTTTAGGTTGCGGTATATTTTAGTTTTGGAATATCAATTTGGTCTCTAAATCTTTTAAATCGGAATTAGCTTCTAAAATTTAATTGATTTAAATTTTGATATATATCATATCTTTCTAATTAATACATTTAATTAGTATTTAAAAATATTGTTGTCGCTACCGGTATTCGAACCTGGACCTCTTCCAATCTGGGGAACGTGCATTATCCGATTATGCTATATCAACACAGTGGATTGACGACAAATATTCTAACCTATATGTTACACTTTTCAAATTAATACATCTATCGTTCCATTATTCGAAAGCCATCTATTTTGTTTTTACGAAATCTCTAATTAATACATTTAATTTGTATTTAAAATATCACAGACTGAATGTGTTCTTCTTAATAATATATAAAATTAAAGGATTTTCGTATTGTTAATCACCTAATATGCAATACCCAACTTTGTTAAAAAATTAGTAAATAAGCTCACCACACTGTTCTATATTTTATCAGTTTATAATGGACCTGGACAGCCGAAACGATTGTCTAATTATTTGGAAAAATTAAATAAAGAACCAAAAATATCATGCTGATTAAGGAAATAATGGTGAATTATTAAGAGGTTAAAAAATCAAATTTAAAACTAAAAAAATATTTTAATTTAATGCCTAGATCTCTAGGTCTAGGTGAAAATGGTGCTTTGTTAGTCCAGTCAATTTTTCTCTGCAGATAAAAATCTCAACACGTATTTACGGTACGTATTAATATCTATCTCAACTAAATCTTTTATACTTATCTTATCGAGTCACGTTCAGTGCACGCATGTTCGAGAGTGGACACGCACCCTATGGAACTCCAATAGTGAATATAGTATCCATGGTTTTAAATGTAAGTGAATAAATAAATAACGGATGCTGCGGAGATTCTTCACCCACAGTAATTAAATTGTTAATTATCTGTGTTTGAATCTGGCAATAAGTTCATAAATAATCAATAAGTTAATAAATAACTAAACACCAAATCACTTGACCAGTCACGACCATAGACTACTAACTACCCTTAGATTTTAATTTGTTTTTTCCTACCACCTCATTGCGTGTCTACTTTTAAAAAAAAATATATATGTATTGAAGTTTAGTTTATTATTATTTATTTATTTACACAAAATTACCCAACTCAAAAGTAAAATCAATTCTCTTGTTTGAATTAATTATAGAGTATTTAAGTATTAAAATAATGTAAAGGTAGGTATAGAGAAGTAAGATATAAATATAGAATTAAATTATTAAATAAATAAACATAAACAATTAGAACTTGCAATTTCTGTCGGAGTTTTCTAATATTTGTTTGATTTGCGATTTGAAGGCTTTGTAATTTGTTTCTGTTTTATTTTTATATAGGAGGGCATTAAAAAAATGTATACCACGATAGACTTAATGGTGTTGAAAGGCGCTAGTTTTAAATTTGAGGATTTTGGTCGGTTATTTATTTTTGTAGAAATTATTGAATTGAAATAGCCTTTATGAATTTTTAGCAATATTTATGATTTTCGAAGGATGACCTGTTCATCATCTTCCTAATTCAGGTTTATTGTTGAGCAACCCTCATTCAAACTCTTCATGGCTTAGCCGTGAAAGCCTCCCAAATTTTATGAATTTCTGGTTTTAATATCATTATCAATGTCACTATCGAAAATTATCGTAAAGAACTTCCCTTAATAGATAGTTGTATTTTTAAAAGAAAACATTCTCATTGTGAAGTTGTAATTATTCAGAACAGACGCTCTATGATGTTTTAAATGTTTCACAGAGCTATGTTCTGAATAATTATAACTTCACAATAAGAATGTGTTCTCCTAAAAAATAAAGTTGTATCAATGTGTCCACAATTTAATAAAAATGAATTGATAATTCTGGCGTCTGCTATCAGATTACTCAAATGTATTTGACATTCCGTAAAAATAAGGTAGATGGCTCATTCAAATGATGGAACGATTAAATGTATTAATATCAAAAAGATAACATATATCGTCGCTGTAGCATAGTTGGTTATATCTAGGTTTGAATCCCGGCGGCGCAACAACACTATTTTTCGATAAAATTGATTTTATATGTATATCTTTCTAACTAATATATTTAATTCATATTTAACACTCGTATTTTTATATGCACTGAATTAAGCTTATGAAATTTGTTAAGAATTCCTGTAACATTTAAAAAAAATACATCTTCGGTATTATGCGAAATCCTCGAGAAAAAAATATTTTCCTGAGATGGATAAGTATTTTGACTTTAAAGAAAATGACATAAAAAACTGAGTCTTATTTAAATATACTTTTTTTATCTTCGCCATTTAAATGCCGCGGATAAAACATTTTGTTAGAAATTTCCGAGTAGCCCTCACACAAAAGGCGGAGCTGGGGGGGCGGGGGGGCAGCTCAAAGAAAACATGGCGGGGAGGAGGAGAGAGGGGAAGTTCAAAAAATTCAATATCAAAAAAGAAATGAAAGTTGTACGTGATCTCTATACAAAACAGGACCATTAAAGAGATATGTAAAGTTACATGTTTTCTTTAATATAGGTCAACATCGATTGCTCGCTGCTAGGCCCTGCGGGCAGCTGTTGATGACCGCTGTGTAACCAAAGCGTCCATAGAATCTATATTTATTTCTTAAATACTAATTCAATGTTTAATTAATCAATTTTGTCGAAAAATATTGTTTTTGCGTTAACGGGATTCGAACCTGGATCTCTATTTCCAATCCGGGGAAGTACACTACCAACTGTGTTATAACGCCAGTATTTTTCATGACAAATTTTCGAACCTATATGTTACACTTTTTTCAAATGAATATATCTATTGTTCCATTATTTTTGAAAGCCATCTACATTATTTTTACGGAATCACAAATCCGTTCGAATCCCGGTAGCGCAAAAACAATATTTTTCGACAAAATTGATTTTATATTTATATATTTATTTATACTTAATACATTAAATTAGTATTTAAAACATCACAGACCTATGTTCTAAATTATTACTACTTCACAATGTGTTCTCCTTAATATATTTATTTCATTCTTAACATAGTGCATACATAAGCACTCCTATATATACTCTAATAAAAACAAGATTAAATTATTAAATTTTTTTACTAAAACTTATCTTTTACATATTTGATCAGTTTCATTTTAAATCTATTCAATTTCTCCTCCTTTCTTATGTTATCTGGCATTTCATTAAAAATCTTCATCGCACTATACAAGATTTGGCCTCCTTCCTGAATGGCAGTCTCAGTCTCAGTCTTCTTTCTCTCAATCTTTCGTTCAAATTCCGCTGATATTTTCTTATTGATAATTTTGTAAATAAATACCATTGTTTTAAATATAGTTTCTCCTTAAAGGTCATCATAATCAGATCTTTCAGCATTGCACTATTTTGCAGCACTGACAATTGTTACAGCCAAAACCAAAATGCTGCTGCAGCAGTTGATGTGAGAAATAATAACAGAGTTGCAGACTATTTTACAAGATTCAATACTAATAAATCTTCTGATCCTTCCAAGAAGTGAGATTTTCTTAGCAATCTTTTTAGTCACGTATCTTGTATTTTGCGATAAATTCAATTTTGAATCTATTACGACTTCCAAATATTTTATTTCAATGCGGAAATCCCATATTATATTGCTTTAGATGAAATAAAGATACTACGGAAACCCTGGCCGCGCGACAATTACCGCTAGCCGCTTAGCGACCACTATCTACAGGGCCCTGCTAGTGCATTCTGTAATGCCCTCCCTGAAATTGTACAAACGGTATTCTAACGTATCAATGTCGAAATATATATATATGAATATACTATTTCAGTTATGTTATAAGAATAATTTTATAACCTTGTTTACTTCATTTTTTAAATTATTGGTTTAGATTGAGAATAATGATTTCATATTTGTATTGATAGATATAAGGGATGAACCTGTCTCCTTTAGCTAAACTTTAACTTCGGTCTAGTTAAGGAGACATTGAACATTTCTTACATTATATTAATCATTAATGAAATAGATATGTTTAAATTTTCGTACGTATAATAAGTTGAAATTAATAAAAAATAATTGATTATTCTACGACATTCCACTTCAAGATATTCTTGAAAAAACTAAGATCATGTTTACAATCAATAATTACTGAACAAACCTAAACATTACGAACATATATGAAATAGAGACGCAAATCCCGCGCCGATAGGATCTACAACGACTCCAGTCATAAATCCGGGGGGGGGGGAAGACAGGAAGTAAGGGACCTGGATATAAAGGATAACGGTCGATGATGGGTAGGGATTCCAGTCGAAGGACCAGTGATCTCGGGGAATCGGTAATCTGAAGGACTGCTCGCCTTACCTCGTGTATGTTTCTAAAAATGACATGAATTTATCCTTAAAGATAAAAGATCACATTTTACAATGAATCAACAAACATGGTTGAACAAACCGACAAAACCATTGACATCAGAAATTTTTTTTTGTAGTAAATATCTTTGTACTACTTTCGGTAGAATTCTATGGCTGAGCATACAAAAACTTGTCGCTGGATCACTACCTGTTGTATGTCAATGGACACTAGAATTAACTCAACTTGTTTAAAATTAATAATATCAAGAAAAATTGGGAATCTAGAGTTTATTTATTTCTCGACACAGAATCCTTACTCTGTATAAATATTACCAACATAAAACACAGGATCTAAGAATTTAGCTATCGAAAGGTGTTTACATGCACAGACGCAGAGGACCAGAGAATAGGATAAGGTCCTGGACAGAATAGAGATGCACGGCGAGCACTGTACCGATAAGACAACTTGCATATGAAAGAAAAAGTCACAACACACCACAAAAATCAAAATAAATTATATGTAGCTTACCACAGGAATATTGGTACCAGACACCCTGAACCCGTTCTTCGCGTCAGCCTCGTACACCACGCTCTGGAGAACTCCATTGGTGTCCATGTAAGAGTAGGATCCTTTGGTCACCCCATCCAAAGATCGCGATTCTTGCTTGGACGATTCACCATTCGAATATCCATAACTGGAAAATAATTGCCACTTTGTGATAAGTCTTTCTATGATTATTTATTTATTTATTTACACTCTATACCAAATCACCTATACCGATTCATCATAAATACATTTTTTTTTATTACCATAAAGCCGTCATAGGTTGGCTCCGGTACCATCGTACCAGAGCCACACCTCTACAATTTGACGTGAGTCTCGTTATCACATTCAATTCAAAAGGTAGCCAGAAAGAAGCTATATAAATCATATACCCCGAAAAGGGTATGGTAAACGTCACATTTATGTGTTGCTGTCGCAAAACTCTGTCACAGTCCGGCAGAAATTCACCCTGTCCAGGTCGCAGTAGGTGCGAGGGAGAGCCAGTAGAATGCTCCGTTAGGTCTCTCTAGCCACTGCTCTTCCAGGCATAGTCCATCCCAGCAACTCCCAGCGAGATACCCACACCCTAATAAATTCCAAAATGACCGAGATTCCTTTCATTTCTTAATAGGTCATCGTTCATTATTTGATTAGTATATATTATTACTAGGTGGTATTGGTGGGAAATAGATCCCGTGTTGGACTGTATCAATTCTAGTTATTGTTTGTTTGACCCACCCTGATTTGGATTAAGAAAGGTATAAGAACAGAAGGAATCTGGCTTTATCTTCATCTCAATCTCATGAGCTGGACGCCACTTTGCAAGTCTTGCTACACTTTGGAGGTGGTCAGAGCCGCCAAATTCAGTTTCGCGTTAAAGCACGGCGACAATATATCTCCGTTGACCACACGCATGTTGAACCTTTGAGACTCAAATTTGCACTCCTCGCCGTCCGCCGAATGCCAACAGGTGAAAAGTTAACCAGAAATAGACGGGGTATACGTCGTGACGGAAATATTGTAACGAAGGATATCACAGGTAACATTCGACTTGCGTCAACGGGTATATTTATGATTTCAACAACAACAGCCTCAAAAACACACCCGGTACTGACGACAATAATATGTACCGGCAGCCGCCCCTGAGCGCCACTCTTCTCGCATATGTGCCGATCCATAAATTATTATATCTTTCTTGTATAACCTCACTAATCCCCATATATACATGATTTTCTCTCTTTCGAGTACTAAGAGTGTGATTCTTGTTCCATTATATTTCTTTATATGATTGGTTAGTCATGTTAAGTTTTTAGAGAAATCTTAATTGCAGCATTGCCAAATATGGACCCAATCAATGAGTTTCCGTCCCAAAAAAAATAAAAAATAGAAATAACATTTTGATCACTTTATATAAATATAACGTTCACCATTCTCACCCATCAAACTCCATATCTATCAAAGTTGAAATCCATATTGAAAGTTGTATATATGTGTTAATATGTGTAATTTGTTTATATGTAAACATTATTTAAAAAAATGTTATATGTGATATCAGATAGCAGCCAGGAGAAGTAGAATTATTCAAAGTATTGACAACAGTAGGTAATAAATTAATTGTAATGTCTGTGGAATGATGTTGGAATTACTGGCGCCCGCGCGCTCGAGACGAACGGATTTGAGTGTATGGAGAATGCTTAAGTATAGACGCAGATAGTTCTAAGAGCATATTGTGGTCTGTTACCTGTCTCAACGATTATAATTCAAGTCACCACTTCAACCTTATATATATATATATATATTCAACCTTATAGCTGACGCCGCAACATATAACATTTACTATAGTGCGTGATTATAATTTTATTCATGTATTTATGCTTGATCAAGGTGTTTTTGTGCTCAGTTTGTTTTGCCATTTCACCATAAATAGACTTTTTCCAGAACAACGCTTTCAAATTGAGCAAAGTTATTTCCGTGCACTATGTCTATTTTACGGTCCATTAGAGCAAGTAATTTGCATGACCATAGATCATTTTTGTACCACGCATACTCTAATAGATAATACGCATCCGCAGAGACGTCGTACAGTGCACACCGAAGAAGCTGTTACTGCAGTGGAGCGTAGTATTGAGGACCCGAATGAGTATATTCGCCATCGTACACGGCAGTTGGAGCTGTGTCCATCCACTTTATGGAAGATTTTGCGGAAATATCTTGGTTTACAAGCTTACAAGATCCAGTTCGTGCAAGAATTGAAGCCGCTTGACCATCGTGTGCGTTGTACGTTCGGTGAATGGACCGAAAACGAGATTGATCTTGATCCTCACTTTCAACACAAAATTTCGTTCAGCGGTGACACTTATTTTTGGATGAAGGGCTACGACAAAAAGCAAAATTGCCGCATTTAAAGTGAAGAATCTACAAAAAGTCACTGCATGGTGTGCTTTATGGGCTGGTGAAATCATTGGTCCATATTTCTTCAAAAATGATACCGGCCATAACGTTACAGTCAATAGAGAGCGCTATAGATCCATGATTACTCACTTTTTCGTTCTCCAATTGTATAGCATTAATGTGGAAGAGCTGTGGTTCCAACAAGACGGCGCCACATGCCGCACGGCGCGCGCCACAATCTATTCATTGAAGGAAACATTCCATGAGCGCATAATG
The DNA here is from genome assembly GCA_031772225.1 of Eubasilissa splendida. Lineage (NCBI taxonomy): Eukaryota > Metazoa > Arthropoda > Insecta > Trichoptera > Phryganeidae > Eubasilissa > Eubasilissa splendida. The sequence goes on from CM062866.1 coordinate 2,645,721, forward strand.
GACCTGTGAATCGATCTCCAAGATCGTGTGGATTATTTTTTGTGAAGATATGTAAAGTCTACGTCGATAAACTAAAGCCAACATTATTGCCAATATACATCCTCGGCTGCTCCAAAAAGTGGTCGAAAATTGGACTACCAGATTGCGCTTTATTCGAGCCAGCCGCAGCGCCCATATGCACAAAACTATATTTAAATACTATTTGCATAAAATTATCTTTGGTCATTACTACGATTTTTATGTGTTTTATTTATTTTTGTGATAGTTTTTAGAATTTATTTATCTAAAAAAAAACATCCTTTATTCACATATTTAATTTGAAATCTATATTATTTTTCCTTCTGGCATTTATTAAAAATCCTCATCGCGGATTTAGCATTCTTCCTGAATGGCAGTCTCAGTCTATCTCTTCCTCTTGTATTATGTCCAGGTTCGTGTTGATTTCTAATTCGAGTATATTTATTTTTTCTCAAAGGTATATTTTTCAGTATTGACAATTGTTGAACGTCTTCTTCTTTATTATCCAAAAATAAAATTCTGCTGTAGTAGTCAGTATGGGGAGTTAAATATCATTTTACAAGACTCTATTCCTTCCCAGAAGTGAGATTTTTTTTTTGCAATCGTTTGTCACGTGTCTTGTATTATGCGAAAAATTCTTTTTAAATCTATTCTGACTCCCAAATATTTAATGAGATATTCGCTGTCTATGATAAGTGCTGGTATAATTGGTTTTGGTATTAATGAGTCAGCGAATGACGGATTGGAACAGTTTACGTATTAATTATTAATAAGTGAAGTTAGTTTACCGCCCCTACATTAAATTTCTTTGACTGTAGGTGAGCTGTCACTGTAAAAAGTTTCCAGTTGTAGAACTCTCAACTTCAGTGGCGTGTTTCGCAACAATTAATCGGGACGTAAGGAACCTGAAGCGATCCATTATTTCGAGAGCTTTAAGTTTATCGAAAGGTTTCAAGCAAAGTGGGTTGTATTAATCCGATGCGAATAATTCATGTTATCGTAGCAGAAAATTGAATTTTGCAATATCCTGAATGTTGTTAAGGCGTAGACTTAAGTGATTATCTTAATTATTTAATTTGTAACTGCCAAAAAACACCTGATCCTTTCCAAACTGATGTTTAATAGCTCGTGTTAATGAATAAAAAATTTAAAATATTTTTGACTCTTACCTATCTCTGAAATACGGACCAAGAGGGAGACCGTAGTAGTGTTCTTGTGGGTTAAATCTGCCGACAGTGGTGCGTGGAGGGTGAGTCTCCTACATGTTTTTCTTTTGTGCCTCTTCACTTCTCTTCTATTTCCCGGCCTTATTAGGTGTATTGTAAATATTATTTATTTATTTACTAATACAGAGAGTCAACCGGGGACAATGAGGGCAAATCTTGTTTTGTCAGGTATGCGGTATCGCCCTGTCAATATGCAGAGCGCTCTCTAGTATATGCTATGCTAGTAGCATTAAAAAATGCGAGTAGGCCGTGAGCTTATTGCATCGGTCGTGGACGGATAATGTATTAAGATACACCTGTGAGAGGTAAGTTTACGCACCTTGCAGATCATCAGAGCGTGAAATCAAGCTCCCAGCAGCCGTAGCCTCCCAGTGCCGACACGATCGCAGACAGCAACACAAGAAACGCCGCCATAAACTATTCGATACACAATTCTCGCTTCATCCACATTCATACATCTTCTCATACAAGCTCGCCGATTATTGAGGCTTCTAACAGGACCACCGTCCAGTATCTGGTTTGACTGATCGATCTTTTCTTAATCTTACTCACTATACTCATCAGCTTTACATTCTTTCCTTATGTCTCCACTATTAACGCTATCATAAATAGATCTGCCACGTATGCTCCTAACTGATCTCATTTCCACTGCATTCAGTCTACTTTCGTTCCTCTTCTGCCAGACATATCATCACTTTCGACTTATTGACATTCATAAAAAGGTCGCTTTCCTTGCATACATCGTGCATTCTACTCACTAGACTCTGTAATTATTAACCACCCCATACTTGTAATCTGTGTCTGACAATAAATCAAGGGTTATCCAACCGTAAGTGGTGTTTCGTTTTCTACGCTGCTCTGGCTACACGCACAATACATTCGTTCATTCATGGCTGTTTGTTTTTTTTCTGACATCTCATATATAGAATGCCCACATTTTTAAAAACCAAGGACTACCAACCAAAGCATGCACAACGTGCAATCGCTCAGCCTCACAATGTCTCCATACGTTAGTCTGTTGTTAATGTAATCAAGAACGTCCGTATCCACTGTTGCCACTAAATAAGATAAATAAATTATGTTAGTCTGTATAATAAGCGAGGATCGCTCATCAATCATTTTAAATCTCCATTCACTCATTTCTCCGGTTCATTATGCCTTTTATCGGTGAACTGTAGAAATATTAATATATAATATAAGTACCGATGCCTGTATATCGTGGCGTTAATAAATACTATTCACGGAGTGGAGGGTGGCTGAATCGCTCTTTACACTCTTTACACCGGAGCGGCCTCATTACCAACTTAATTCAATCACTAATGAGCCACCTTTCTACAGCGTACCACGTTCCAGAAGTTTCCGACCGAAGAGTATAAAAAGGCGACAGAATATACAATTTTTAATTAAACACACAATATATTTGAATGGAGGCTTGAAAACTTCAAGTAAAATTTTTCGTAATTACGGAATATTTTTTGCACATACGAGGCGCGTTTTTTAATGCGTAATGGTTTTCTTCATCTGTCAACTCACGCGTTCGCATAGTGTAGTGAGTGGTTGAAATGTTCAAGACAATAGATCAGCCCGCCGACATATGAAACCATCTGACATTTTCATTGTTTTCTTTCATCTAAAGCGGTTCCTTGGTGGCAAGCGTTTTTATGAAGATAATAAAGTCAAAGACGTAGTACAGACACGGTTTTCATCGCAGGCGGCGTCGTTCTGTAACGAAGGTATGCAAAATTGGATGCTCTGCTATGACAAGTGGCTTAATAATGGTGGCGACTATGTTGAGAAGTTGTCTAAGGTGTGTAGCATCCGAATAAAGTAAAGTATTGTAAAAATTATGTGGACTCTTTAAAAAAGAAATCCGTGACTTGGACAACAACAAGGAAGAAGTTTGGTAGAAATGTAGGGAAAAACTTTATTAGTTTAATATTGAATGCAAAAATATCGTGAATAGTATTTTTAATAAAACTATACAGTATACTCATAGTTAACTACGTTGGTCTTAAAAACAAGAATAATATAAAATTGATTGCTTTTAAAAATTGAATTAATATATGAATAAATTTAAAAGAAATTGTTTATTTTTGTAGCGTTTACTTTGTGATAAGACGTAATTTAAAATTGTGTTGTGTATAATATATATATATACGATAAACTTATATTAGTTCTAGATGAGATACTATCAGTAGTGTTCTCCTATCAAATTATCAATCTCAGATACCTACAAATATTTATTCCGTTTTAACTGCTCATGGAACGTTTAAAATGCATCCAACTAACAAACGGAATATCAATAGACCATCATTTACGTTTGACGTACAACAAACGATTTGTATACAGGGAGTTTCGAAAGAATAATAAGGTTATATCTGACACTGACACAGTTTTGAGATAATGAGATCAAAAGTGTTGATTGAATTTCAACACATATTAATGTATATTTTGTTGAGAATGCAAATATGATCAGTTTTAAGGTCTTAACTTATTTTCAGTATTTTAAATTACCGCTGTGAGATGAGGTGAATTTAAAATAAATAAAAACATTCTAAATTAACAATAGTGATCTATAAATTGTTGGAACTGCAGCTGTTCCAGATTCATAAAACACATTTTTAGCTCGTCTTGCGAATCAGCCGCTACCCATATTATTTTAACACCTTTCCGCGTCCAAACTTACACCCATAACCTTTTCCTTAATGCTTTTCTTCAGTGTGAATAGTGACCTTGACGTCAACGTGACCGATACTTGTTGTTCGCGGTGTGGATTTATTCGGCTCCAGTGCATCAGCACTGTATTGTTTGAGATTCTGTGATTTGTGTGCACAGCGATACTTGTCGTTTTGTGTGCCGCGGGTGAAGTTGCGATATCGCCGTCTTCAATTGGAACCCACGCGTGCCGTTTGTGTGAACGTCGGCGGCGACTGTAGGAGTGACGAAAGCGTCATACACAAGGTAAGGCGAGCAGTTCTTCCGAATCCTGGTTCCCCGAGACCACTGGTCCTTTGACTGGAATCCATACCCATCATCGACCCTTATATCCAGGTTCCCTTATTTCCTTCTTTCTCCTCCTGCGGCGATTCCGATTTACAACCGGAATCGTCGTAATCCAAACCGCGGGTCACGCGACCTGGAAATCGCACAATTCGTTAGATCCTATCGGCTCAGGATTTACGTTTTCTTTACAGCAGCTCTTGCTATTTCCTTTAATATACATTAAATAGACTCGATGTGTACTGAAGAAATAAAGAATAATGCATTTGGAACCCTTTTAACGCAATAACTCAAATTAGCCCAAAATGTTAGTTGGAACTTTGTTATTCTAAGGGGTCGAGAGGTCACCAAAGAATCTCATGGGAGCATTATCCATGTCTCAGTGATTGTCTCATTTGATTGAGGCATTACTTCATCTTGCTCTTCTTCAGTTTCTTTTTACTAGGGTGACGTCTGCTATGGTTTATCGATTGTGTGCCTTAATCTCGAATGGCACACCTTTCTACATCCGCTGGGCAAGGAAGTTTTAAGGGATGAATCCCTTTTACTATCCTTTTCTCGGTTATTACACCACCCCTCTTCCGTTCGCATGTTTTCTAGGCGCAATATACTTTTTGGCGCCATTCTCCTCGATCATGGACTAGGGTTTCGCAATGTTCAGTCTATGCCACATCTGCTCAGACTCGCCTTCAGGTTGTTTTTACACCTTATCCTATTTTGCCGTGAAATAGCTGCGATAACATACCTTGTTCGGGAAACCGTGCATCATCCATACACACACAATGCCTGCCAATCGTAGTGGCATTACATGATGACGAATAATATATCAGTTGATGGTTATGTGAGTGTGGAATAGCCGATATAAGTCACCGCGCCTTTGGGAGGCGCTCTCTTAACTCCGCGACTTACGATTGTAAATGCTTGTGTGAATCCTTGTACTTTAAAGTAATAAACTATAATTGTTTTAAGGAAGACCGAAACAGAGGATAGAACACCAAGAATTACCACACGTATCAATACTGACACACAAAAAAGCAAGATGGTATAAATACTAATTCAATGAATTAATTATAAATATATACATATAAAATCAAATGTATCGAAAAATATTTTTATTACGCTACCGGGACTCAAACCTGTATCTCTTTTCCTATCCGGGGAAGGTGCATTACCAACTATACTATAGCGACATTATTTTTGACGACAAATTTTACACTTTTTCAAAGTAATACATCTCTCGTTCCATTATTTGAAAGGCATCTACTTTATTTTTACGGATTAGAAAAGAGATCCAGGTTCGAATACCGATAGCGCAACAGCAATATTTTTCGATAAAATTGATTTTATATGTATATCTTTATAATTAATACATTTAATTAGTATTAAAAACATCACAGACCGTCTGTTCTGAATAATTACAACTTCACAATAAGAATGTGTTCTCCTTAATAATGAAAATATAAAGATACTTATCTAACTAGCCCGTCAGGAACTGAACACATTTTTATATTTTTAACTTTAATGATAAATATTGTGCCCAAAATATTTAGTTCCGTGAAATAAATGATCGATGGCTTTAACCATATCCGGATTTTTTCCTTAATTTTCACAGAAAATAGAAAACTCGAATTCAGTATGAAAAATTTTGCTAACATTTTTTATTTACGAGTATTTTAAAGGTCTATAGATAATATGTGATGTGTACATATCGTATGAAAAAAAAACAAACTTGTAAAGTCCCTGGGAGTCCTGGGTGTGAAATTGGGAGTCAGCTGGAATAAGAAGATCTGCCGAAGACCTCCTGTCGGGTGGACCTGCCAATGCTGTCGACAGTAGCATCGGAAGGAGAAAACGCAGTTGCTGGAACATCTGTATATAATATAATAATGGTAAATACACATACATTACATATTATGTACGGAATAAAAACGTTTTCGTATTCTTTCTCAGATGCCGTCAATAAAAACTCAAGTTGTTTCGCGTTGGATTTATTCAAGAGAACTGTTGCAAAATATTTACCGGTGTCTTTTATAGGCAGATTACCTGCTTACGTTCTATTTACTTGTATATTTTATGGTGGCGGACGTAACATAGACATGCCGTTATATTATACGTGAGGACACGTATTTTTATATAGGAATAACTTTGGAATTGTTGCAAATAGAGCTTGCAGACGTTCTATTTTGAACAAGGGAAATATTGTATACAGGACATCATGTGTATTCGTTCGTTTGTAGGTAGATGCACCGAATAATATTTGTATTCACTTTCGTAATATGTATGTACTAAAGAAGTTACGTAATGTTAAAAATTAGCATAATAAATTAATAATAACTTAATCTTAAATATGAATTAAATATATTAATTATAAAGATATACATATAAAATCAATTTTATCGAAAAATATTGTTGTTGCGCTACCGGGATTCGAACCTGGATCTCTTCCCTAACCGGGGGAGGTGCTTTATCCAACTAAGCTACAGCGGCATTATTTTTAGCGACAATTTTTCGACCCTATATGTTACCTTTTTGAAATCAATACATTTAATCGTTCCATCATTTGACAGAGCCATCTACCTTATTTTTACAGAATCTCAAAATACCTTTAAGTAAATCTGATAGTAGACGCCAGAATTATCAATTCATTTTTATTAAATTTTGGAAATAATAACTTAATCAGTTATTAAAATGCTTCATTATTGGTTTAAATATATTTTTTGCAAGTTAAACGATTTTGTAATTTAATTTGTGTCACTTCTAATTAGTTGAGCATCGTTATAATTGCTTAATTTCAATGTATGGTTAGTTTAAATACGTCTGACATTATATGCGTGATAAAATATTTTGATTGATTTAAGGCGTATCGTTAATTTGACACGGCAATTACTTTGCGGTCGACGGGTGCAAATAATAATTATACTAAATACGGTTTGGCGCCGACCTATTCGGGGTAGCGCGGCGGGGCATGCGGGGGGTCGGTGGGGTTCTATTGTGGAAGGGGGGGATGAGGAAATGATCATAGACGGTTGATAATATAGATTTTTTTTTTGTGCGTGGTCATAAGTGTGTCACGATATGCCTGAAATGTCACGACGTGCCTGAAATGTTACGACGTGCCTGAATGAAATGTCACGACGTGCCAAAGTGTTGCAATGACCCATAAAATACCATACTATTGTATAATAAATAAAAATAAAATAACAGCAAAACATTAGAAGATTACAACCAGTTCATTGACATAATTATGATTTAAATTTGATGTGTATAGAATATCGATAGTCAACGTAACAGGACAAGTTTTTTTCAACAGTTTAAACATTTGAGAACAAATGTGACAACCACTGCTGTCACGTGTACAAAATTTGATATTTTGACTTTCGGATATTACAGTGTAAATATGTCCGCTCCGCTAGCAGTTTGCGCTGAGGAGCAACACAACGAGCGGTGATCCTATTTCTCCGGTTGGAATGTGTGAAACGTAGACTTTTATCACAATGTGGGGACAGTGCTCTATCACGTCAAAGTGGGTTTTTTTTTTGACGAGTGACAAGAAGCCCGTCAACCTCCACCTTGGACGACAAGATTCAGCAAGCTTGAGAGGTGGTTCTATCGAATAGGCGAGTTACCATCGGTGAGGTAGCTTTTTCTTTGGACTTCCGTAAAGTCTATGTATATAAATTGTGGAACAAAAATCTAGATAATTTTTTAATGATAATAAATAAATTGCAAGATTAAATAAGGAAACGTTCGGTGCTTTGCTTTACGAAAATTTTCCTGTCGTTGGGGTGTCACAAAATTAAAAGTAAGAACATAAGCTAAGGAGGAGGTTAAAGGTCTTGAAGAAGATGATAGTAAGGAGATAGAAGTGGACGGAACATGTAGCGACATTAGATGAATCTCTTGACACGCACAAATCACAAGCCAACAAGATCCTGACCGAATTGAAGACCAAGACGTACACGATGGGCCAAAAAAATGATATAATTACATCAAAATTAGTTTAACTATATCAACAATAGCTTAAATAGTTTACTAATTTACTTACTTACCTATTTAACTATATTACGTTTTATTTCGACTTTCATTATTTATATTTGGATTTTTCAAATTGGTGCCCAGAATGACAAAAATCACTGCAGAAGACCGTATATGAAAAATTTGCGAATTGAAACACGTTGGGAAGCTAGGAAAATGATCAAAGAGTTTCAAAACAAAACCTTGAGTATAGCTAGACATTAACAGCAGGACGGAGCTCCATCTCACACAGCCAGAAATACAATCATACTTTTAAAATTAGCAATATTAACTTTGTAGTTAAAATTTATATTTTTATTTATTATCTTTGTTTTATTAACCACTAAATTGAGTTTAAATACATCTACCGGTTTCGAAAAATACCATTTTCTTCTTCAGGATGTCATAACTAACTAAAACATATATTGTTTCTTTCCCAGAATCTATTTAAAAAAAAAAAAAAAACAATTATTTAAAAAAAAAAATTTAGTACCTGACTCAAATCATTACTTAATACAAATTTACTCGAATAATTTTTAGGAAAAATTTTTAGAATGGGAGTCGTAGTTAAATTTAGTTGGTTGTTTATAATTTTTTGATTAGTTTTACACGCTTTATTTATCTCCAACGATTCCAAATTATTTCATTTGTGACCAACACCGTTTATATGCAAAATTGACAATCCCAATTTTTTATCAAAACCATGACCATTTTCTATCAAATTATTAGAAAATTCTGAAAATCCACTATTGTTCAAACATCTCAAATGCTCCCTTACTCTTATATTAAAATTTCTACCCGTTTTTAAAAGGATTTTTTAAAAAGAGATTCTGGCAAAGAAACAATAATATATGTTTTAGTTAGTTATGACATCCTGAAGAAAAAAATGGTATTTTTCGAAACTGGTAGATGTATTTAAACTCAATTTAGTGGTTAATAAAACAAAGATAATAAATAAAAATAGAAATACAATCAACTTTCTTCGTCGTGAGAATGTTAATTTCAACGAGCCAGGCGTGTGGCCATCGATTAGCCCAGATTTAAACCCAGTTGATTATGCAATATGGGGTGTTTTGTGTTTTGGTGATTTCTGGTTAGCTAAATATTATGTAAAAAAAATATATTAAGAATTATATTATGTTTTGAAATAACTCATGTGTTACGAGATATTCTCACTCTTTTTGGGCCACACTGTAGAATGATTTTGGACCCGGGACTCGGTAGGTTTCAAAACCCCAGGTTTTCAGACACTCAAATTGCACCTCATAATGGATGGAAATATTGCTGGACGTCAACGCCTCGGGAGCAGAAAAACCTCTGGCACCCGCCACGATCCACCCTACAGAACAAACCCTCGCTTTGTCTGGCTGGCGGGTTCGCTAATAGCCTCTTGTGAAAAAATAAACACCCTTTAAACTGTGCTACGAGACTACTCAGAGAGGCGAAAATCATTTTACTACATTAATGAAAGTAGGTACATAACTATTTTCATTTTTCTCGAAATTAACCATCTAACCACCTCCATTTTGAGAGGATTTAAATTTTCAAACTAAAATAAAGTAACGGAGTGTTTTAATATGTAAATCTGAATAAAATTCTAATTCCAAGTTAGGTAGTTGAAAATTGAAATTTTTCTTTCAATTTTATCTTTTGCCCGAACAAACAAGAAATATGAACAAACTTTTGACAATCTTAACAAGTTTTTAATTACGCTTTGCGAAAATATAACTAGCCCACTGCACTTTGGGGGCGGGGGGGCTTTTGGACAGTTGGCTCACACAAGGGGTTCAAAACACCTCCCCTGCAACAACACTATATATCGTTTTTTTACAATTATGTAAGATCACTTAGAAATTGTGTGAAACAGTGTTTTAATTTATTTTATACGGTTGTTTAATATATCATTCTACGCCCAAGAATAATCTACCCAAAACCGATATACAGTGTTGTTGCAGGGGTAGTCTCATTTGTATTTGAATTCAGGGCACTCAATCTACAGAAAAAAAAATTAGAAAACACCATATACCCAAAATGCCTTGTTAAAATAGTCAAAAATTTAAAATTTATTACATTTCGATGAAGTGATCTTGTGAACTAAAAACAATATAGAACAAATTATAAAAGTTAAAAAAAAAATGATTGCACATTTTTAATTATTATCTTTGTTTTATTAACCACTAAATTGAGTTTAAATACATCTACCGGTTTCGAAAAATACCATTTTCTTCTTCGGGATGTCATAACTAACAGTTAACTTAACTAACCGGTAGATGTATTTAAACTCAATTTAGTGGTTAATAAAACAAAGATAATAAATAAAACTATGAATTTTAACCACAAAGTTAATATTGCTAATTTTAAAAGTATAAAAATGATTGCCACTTAAAATTGTATAAAATACACGTGAAATACTAGAATAACTAAAAATTAATCATTTTTCAGATGTATTAATTTTACGTAGTAGGAGTTAAATATTAAAATTATTAATTAATATTTTATTACATACATAACACAGTTAATAACAAAATGTGATACTGAGAAAATTATATATGTTTTAAACAAATATCACATAGCTATTTTTTTCATTATGTTTAATGGAAAATGTATGGTGTAATTGACTTTACATAAATATAACGTTCACCAATTCTCACCCCTCCATCTACACATGTATAAAAAATGTTGAATGTTGTATATATGTTAAATGTGGACAGTAATTTGGTGCTCTTTGACATATTCAAATATTTCCAATATATATTTTAACAATTTTCTTACTTCCATAAACATACATAAAATAAACAAAATAAGTCAAAATAAATTATATTATTATTGTACTTTACACGAAATGATATTATAAAATGTATCTCTACTCTAATTGTTGACGAGTACCTCGCAATTATTTAACAATACAAATATTAATCAGTCCACATAAAGCAGAATAATTACAACGCAAATTTTCATTACGTATGGTAATAATATTTACATGTTTTCAGCACATCAGTGTTGCCAACATCGCGACAGTAAATTAGTGAATATTATTTTAGGTGGGAAGAAAAACAAACGGGATCAACTGTGAGATCTCACAGCTGCGAGCTACGTCACACCCACCAACTGCAGAAGTACTCACCTCGATAAATCACAAACAAGTTAAAAGCTCCCACAAAAGCTCTTTCCTGAGAAGGCTGCTCAGTCACTGTGCCGCGGCCGCAGCCTCCGCTTCGCTTTTATACGGATAACTAACTCCTGCATAGAGATGAATCTATCCAGGATATGGCAAAACTGCATACGCCCACGGGACTGCAAGCTCTCTGTTTAACCCGTCGAAACTCCAAACAAAACTTGCAGATTAGCTATTCCCTCGGGGAATTATTTTAACATGTTAAATATTCCACTACTGCGTACAAATAAAATAAAATTCCCTCGGTTCTGACACAAAAATTACATAGATTTAACTCGGTCGCATTGGGCTAGGAAAAAAACAAAGCTAATGGTCATTTAAACCCACCCTTTCCCGGGACCGGTTTAGAAGCTGGGGCTTCCTTGTCGGTCCCACTCACCAAAGCTAATAAAAATACGCGACTATAATTGAATAACATATTCAAGTTTATGCAGTATATAAAACGAAAAAACGGAAAATCTTTAATGTAGTTATTAGCAATATTCGCAAAATTTTAAATTTAGACCCTCCAGCGTCAAAAAACATACAAAATGAATCCATAGAATACGCAGTTTTACATATAGATGGAAAATTAAGATACAGTTCATGGCAGACACTCAGGGAACCAGTCATCAAAAACACTCCCAAAAAAAGGACAGTGGACGAGACACAAAAGGGATTGAGTCACAGACTAACGAAATTGCGAAACATGACGTATCGAGAGAAAGAGAGAGACAGGCGCGTAGGTGGAGACCCACCCACGCAGTCCGGCCTAACTACCTACCAAAGGAGCTCCAACGTGTCACCCATGCCCGAATAAATACCTTATATAAAACAAGATTCGTCCCATCGCTAATTAGGTCTGCATTCCTGTGCGGGCGGTGTCTAAATCCAGTCAAACCACCAATCATGCATCTCTCAGAACCTTACAATTCCACAGAATATGGTCAGGCGTCTATTCCACTCTCCCACATGTACACCACGGGACATCCACAAGTCTAATCTCAAACAGTTTAGTCTTGAATTGTTATTCAAAATGATTTAGGTCTGGAGGTTTCAACTTGATTGCCTTTCAACTTGACGGCGACTATTGGAAAAAAGGAATAAGTCCATCTTCTCTGCGTTGCTGTATTCCACCTCTCTTGCCACTTCACAAGCGTTAGTTGCCTCATTCTTAGAACCAGATCTTTCAAGGACCAGTCCGTTAAACTAATGGTCATTGATTGATGTTACAGATGCCCTTCCAGACCTTGAAATTGTCCATAATTAAATCCTTAATTACTGACGACGGTAGCTGCGATCCAGACATTAAACGACGCATAGCTATGGCGAAAAGTTATATGATACAAATCAAATGTATTAATTAGAAAGATACACATATAAAATCAATTGTATCAAAAAATATTGTTGTTGCTATCGGGATTCGAACCTGGATCTCTTACAATCGGGGGAACGTGCATTAACCGATTGTGATATACCAACGCAGTGGATTGACGACGAATTTTTTATATTTTTATATGGTGTGGAATCTTGGATTCTGAAGGTAAGGGAAAGACGATGGATTAATACCTTTAAGATGTGGTGCTAGAGACACACGTTGAGCATACTGTGGATAGCGAGAAGCACGAATCTTCATTTTTAAGGAGCTGAACATCAAGTGGAGACTCTCAACCATTTGACTAATACGAATATTCAGGAAAGATAGCTTGAAGAAGCTCGCTAATGAGCCAGTGAATGGTGACCCAAAACACCACTTGGCAACCATGCTATGCCGCAATGCAACACGGCGTTCCGCCAGGACCGGCAGATAAGGTTTATTCGAGCAGCTCATCCTCTTCTAAGCACCTCACTGTCTCAAAATCTCCCAGCGAGACACCCACACACCAAAAAACTCGCAAAAAATCATACATTCATTTATTTACTCGTTCTTTCGTTGTTGATGATCCAGGTCAAAGGACGAAAAATAAAAATAAGACACCCTATCCGTTGGACCAACTAATCAAAAAAGGCAACATTCACTTCTCTGTCGACTGGCATCTGAAAGATGCCGAAAAAAGTGGAGAAGCATAGTCAAGAAAGATTACAATCTTCAGTTAGAAGTGGTAGTATGTACCATTTCTCTAGAATAACTACCGATCTAAATTGAAGGAGTCAAAGAGAAATTATTTAATTATTGAAAAGCCGGTAGTTAGAAACAAAATTCACACGACTGACGAACGTAACATCAACGGACAAATGACTGACATTTGATGTACAGTAAGTGTAAAGTGAGACGAGACTCGCAAAGCTCCAAAAAATATCGTGTGAGCACGATCCGTGTCTCTGTGATAATCTCGAGTTGAAAATCTCACCCGTGGACATGGGGCTTAATACTTAATTCTTTTATTTTCAACTATATAAATATATATCCTTCATCTGTGGTTATGACTACTAGAACCATATTATTACCAACCGAGCTGGTGCCCACAAATAACATTATGTTTTTATCTAACCACCAACAAATTGAATGAAAAAATCATTTCTTGGAAATAAATGGTCAGTATTATTTTTCTCGGTGTAGCCTCTGCGAGGTAAAGTGTTAAGCTCGCTTCGGGCGAGGAATGCGTGTATTATCTTCCAGCTCCAGCCTTATAGGGGATGTTTTACAATAAACATCAGCCCCGACTTAAGGCGGGGACCAGCAGGCCGTATCCCAATGTCCCGTACAGCCTTTCCTCATTTCCTGTGGGGATTTATGAAGGTATGTCTTCGACGTTTCTTGAGTCGGCGAGTACATTTGTGATCCTTTTTTTTGTAGAAAAATTGTCTAATAATAATTAATAGAGTTGTATTTACTAGTGAATATAGGGTTGGCTATAATAATCCATAATAATATTTCGTTTCCTCATCTATTTCTATGAATTTCTGGACGTCTTGCAAGTCGTATCTAGTGATGAGATAAAATGCTACTCTTGACTCACAGATGTGATTGTGATTGGTATTCGATAATATCAGTGATTGAAAACTGTGACTGTGATTACTAATTCTAAGACATCGAGTTGTTGGCGTAAAGCTGCGGCTGGAGCTCAGCAGCGGCGCTCTCATGGAAAGCTGGTTCCCTGACCAGAGAATGGCAGCGCCTACAAAATAGCTACATATACAACAATGTCCGTGACTGAAGTAGTTATATGTGTAATATTTATATTTTGTGTGTATATATGTGTGAAAATTTTATTAATTTTATTAACTTTTTTTTATTTATAATATTTTTCTGGTTTTTTTTTTCATGTATTATCTTTATGGCGAATCGGGTTAAAAAAACACATTATTATTATTAATACTTATCACGGCACGATATCACAATACATGTAATAAATAAAGCAACAAATAAAAGATCCAGGGTAGTATTGAAGCTTCAACCGCGTTACAAACATATTCTAACATAATTAAATCTAATTTAAGAGAATGTAATCTTTTTATAAAATAAAAATTTATTTCGCATCAAATTTCTAGCATTTCCTATTTGACTGTCAAATTCCTGACAAACATGCGTAATTTTTTTTTGAGTATTTCCTATCTGGTATGATTATGGTAATGGTAATTTTTTATAGTGCCATCTGTCAGAAAGTTGAAAAAATAAATAATAATAATAAAAAATCAATTCACGAATCACGATGTTTTCAAATACTCAATCGCCGATAGTGAGTGTGACTCAAAGATATCAGTGATTGGCTCATAGTTCGTGACTTTGTGCTCATCACTAATAGTATCATTAGTAGCGAGGTGCAAAACTTAATTTCGCTTCACGAAATGCACGTTCACCAATTTGAATCATTCGAATTAGACATGTTGGTACCACCAGGTCGCAATCGCTTCGCACTTCAATAGTACTACAATGAACTGTGGCTAAGTCGTTATTTAAACCATTATTGAACTATACTTCAATGAAGTGTCTGAAGTGCGAAGCGAAGAACGAAGTGTGATACTTCGCAAAGTATACTTCAATGAACTACATGAAGTGAGCGGCTAACTCTTTCGTCTCTATGCATACACAGTTCGCAGGTAACTGTGTGGGTTGCTGAGTGAGAGCTTCATTGCAGACAACTAAGTTATTTGCTAGTGTGTGTGAAGTATTGAACTATTGAAGCGTCAGTACGATTTAAAACTAGTTCATTGAAGTACTTCGTACAGTGTGAATCCATCGCTAGTCATTAGCCAGTAAAAAAAATATATTCACCTAAGTAGCGAAAATGTCGAACGTGTTTTTAATATGTATAGATTTAATATTACATACGCAAATATATTATTCAATATGAAATGAAACATAAAATATATTCTTGCATTACAATTTAAAACTGCCATAAATATGTTTTGGTTATGTCAAAACCATATTTTTTGGTCGTGTCAAAACCAATACAGTTAACCCCCCGTTTATCGCGAACGATACGTTCTGGACGTGGCCGCGATAAGCGAAATTCCGCGAACAACGGGGGATTTTAAAAAAAATCGTTTTAAGATTCTAAAAAACGTTTTATTTTCTAAATAAACATTAAATAACAATGTCATGTAAAATATTTACTTTTTTTTCCACTCTTTTGGCTTATCTACGTGTATTGTGTAAAATGTGTCTATAACCGTCAAATAATCCATTACAACCACGCTTTACAGCACTCTCTCTCTCTCATAATCTTCTTCTTGTAATAACTGCATGCACTGATTGTGAGGAGAAAGGGCCTTTTTGATTATTTTAACACTTAATTTTCGCACGGGAAAAGGTTCCAAGACGTCATTTTCTTGTGACATAGTATGACAGTCCATTTCCTGCAGCTCTTCATTAGTTGAGGGTGATTTTAACAAAGGGATAAAAATATGCAGAGTGCGCTCGACACTCAGCTAAGATCACACTGAAGTATTGAAGTTGAAGGATAGCTGATTGACAGAAAAACTCAAACTTACCAGAAACCGGCGTACCGGCGTTACATATTTAGTCACACTCGCGCTCGTGAATTTACGTATATGTATTATGTGAGTGAACGAAAAAGAAAGATATCTCGCTCGTGCAACTGCACGTCATGACGACTCCTGGAATGTGTCGATGCCGGACAAGTGTTGAGAAAAAAAATCTAAATACCGCGTTATAACGAATCCGCACTCACCGGGGTCGCGATGATCGGGAGTTACCTGTATACTATTTGCATTATTCAATATTCACTTTTCTGGATTCCGATGGAAGCCTCAAATGCAGATATCGCAACTTGAATGGAGGAACGCAAGTCGAAGAGTTCGAAATATGACTAAAAATCGAAGTTAACCCTAAAAATTACAAAATATTGTTAATTTTTGTTGTTTACATTTGTATCTTTGATCATTTTAACAGTTATCGTTATCGTTAACAGTTATCGTGACCATAGATGGTTAATATATATATTTTTATTTGACATTCACAACATCTGTGGTAATTGCTACTGTGATCACTACTTATTTACGTGTCATTATTTGAGGAAAGCTCTATAAAAAAAAAACATTTTAGCTATCGGTAGATTTTTAAAAATTTACGTTATTTGATGCATTTGCTTGTTATAATGTAAATATACAATAAATGCTATTAAATATATATTTAAAATAAAACATTTAAGTCATTTTAACTTAGACATATTTAAAATACGTTCGACGTACTTGTGTAAGACACGCGATCTCGCAACTATGGCGTTTTTCACGATGTACATTAAGAAAAGTAATCGATGTTTGTTGTTAGGCCTGCGGGATGCTATTGTGGTGGTGCAGTGATGGCTGCTACGTGATCGGGGTTTTCGTATAAACTATTTTTCAATGTAAAAAATATGATTTAGTAAAATAGTATTTTTTTTATATCGGCAATCCATCCATTCAAATAATAAGGGATTCCCGAATTGAAACATAGATTTTACTTAGACTCTGACAGCGCAGCGGCCACCAATGGCCGCGTAGCTATTACGTAATAAAGTAATGACTTTTAAATTGTGACCGATTTTAATCTTCGAATTCAATTACACGTAGCATTATAATAAATAGATTTTTAAATTAAATCTTTGTGTAAATAAGACGTATTTTTTACATTATTTCAGCGTTTAAATTTTCATTTTGATGAAGTCATATATTTAAAAAAAAGTCTCGGAGCTATTTGATTGCGTAAGTGGTACCAAAATAATCACGTGGGTGATACTAAATTGAAAATATTTAAACAAGAAATTCATGTCTATGTATTTGGTAGTCTGTGAGGAGAACATAATTTCAGGTGAACACATTCTTATTGTGAAGTTGTAATTATTCAGAACAGACGGTCTGTGATATTTTTAATATGAAGTATATATATTAATTAGAAAGACATACATATAAAATAAATGTTATCGAAAAATATTGTTGTTGCGCCACCTGGATCTCTTTTCTAACCGGGAAAGGTGCATTATCCAATTTCGCTACAGCGACAATATAAGGTAGATGGCTCTTTCAAATAATGCAACGATTAAATGTATTAATATCAAAAAGGTAACATATAGATTCGAAAATTTGTCGCTGTAGCATGGTTGGATAATGCACCTTCCCCGGTTAGAAAAGAGATTCAGGTTAGAATCTCGGTGGGGCAACAATAATATTTTTCGATAAAATTGATTTTATATGTGTATCTTTCTAATTAATATATTTACTTCATATATAGAACATATTTGTATTGTGAAGTTGCATTTTCAGAACATAGTTTAGTGTTATTTGTATACAAGTTAAATTAATCAACTAGAAAGAGATACAGAAAATATTTATCTATCAAATTAAACGATGGCGCTCAAATATGACCCCTTTTATATTAATTGTATAATGGTATTACTATCCAAAATATTCAACACTTTAAATGCGAA
Organism: Eubasilissa splendida; assembly: GCA_031772225.1. Taxonomy (NCBI): domain Eukaryota; kingdom Metazoa; phylum Arthropoda; class Insecta; order Trichoptera; family Phryganeidae; genus Eubasilissa; species Eubasilissa splendida. Next base: position 2,664,002 of record CM062866.1, read on the forward strand.
GGTTTATTTATTTTGTTGTCAAATATTTGATTAATTAAGTGATAATCTAATTAAATGCAAATGTCTGTGTGTTCATAGAAATATTAAAATCGAAAGCAAATATTTCCATGTCCATATTATTTATTCTATGGAATGCACCAATCAGAATGATGTGCATACAGATGAAGTCAATTTATATAAAAAATATTTTAGCAGCCGCCGGAATATGAACCAGGATCTCTTCCTATCAGGCGAAGTGCTATAAATTTTCCAACTTGTATGTTGCAGCCATCGCCTTTGTATTGCGAATATCTTTGAGAAATATTCGCCAGGGGACGCTAGATATTTTTCAACTTTAATTCGTTTAATTTTTAGATGTCTGGCACCTGCGGATAGGACGCCAGAGTTCGCCTGTGGGAACGTCTGTGGGTTCGGCTGGAAATGGAGGCTCGCACTCTTGGCGACACACAGAATATTACGATTATTTTTTGCTCAATTAAGTTTTCGAACTAATGATTCTTTTTTATTCTGGAAGATCCATTTTTTAGTGTAGGTTCATGAGGTAACTCTCTCTGTACACAGAAAAAACAAAAGATACACAGAAAAGGTATCCACATGGCTATCCAGCGGAAAATTTTCAAGTTTAATATTAAATAAAAAAAAACTACAATGTTATTCTCATATTTTATTTATATATAATGTAGTTTAAACAATGCGGATTTTACGTTTTATAAACAATATCGTCTAAATGCCGTCCATTTCTCTCAAGACACTCTTGCAATCGGACTCTTAAATTTGCGAACACGCGAGAGCAAAGCGTTGGTTCAATGGCAACAACTTCACGGCGGATATTTTCTTGTGGGGCCTGAATTGTTCGAGGATTGTTGCTGTAAGCTCTCGAATTAAGGTATCCCCACAAAAAAAAGTCGCACAGTGTAAAACCCGGTGACCGAGGTGGCCAGGGTATGTCTCCGTACTTGCTGATTAATTTATTGGGAAAAATCCCCTCAGTTTCTCCATTGAAACTCTAGCTGTTTGTGGAGTAGCCCCGTCTTGCAGAAATTATGTTCTGTTGTCGAATCCGAAATAGCTGAAGTTGCGATACCAAAAACTCGTCGATCATTCGGCAATACACGTCAGCAGTGACTGTCTCTCGCTGGTTAAAAAAATAAAGTCCAATTATCCCTCGGGCAGAAATTGCACACCACACTGTCGTTTTTGGACAATGCAAACGTTTTTGATGGCGTTTCCTCGGGTTGTCGGGGCACCAGTATCTCATGTTCTGTTTATTAACATAGCCATCGATATGAAAATGTGCGTTCGCGGTATTACTAAACGTTCCAGCATCGTTCTCGCTAAGGTTTCACGTAAATAATAGTCATTTTCGTTGAAAATCTGCGCAATTTGCAGTTTGTATGGGTGAAATTGTAGTTTATTTTTCAAAATAACGTGCACTGTTGATTTTTTTATTCCAGTACAGGCTGCAATCTTTCTTATCGATTTACGCGGATTGCGCGTAATTTCACGTCGAACTTGAGCCACATGTTCTGGCGTCGCTGCTGACGTTGATGGTCCCGGAGGAGTTTGGCTAACCATCGTCCCTTATTGTCTGAACTTTTAAACCCAACACCAGATACGTTGTGTGCTCGGCTCATCACTGTAACCAATGTAACTGGCAAATCTGCAAATCACGCGCGTCGAACAATACCCCTCTCACTTACCTCACCCCGATGGTTTACGAGTAGTTACAATGTAATCTTGAAATTTTACGCCGGACACCCTTTATATCCCGAACGACGCCAGAACCGCTAGTATCATATATATGAAATACAATATATATTAATTATCTCGGAAGTACGTAATTAAAAATTATTACTTGTTGAAACTTAAAAGGGATTTCATTAAATTAAAAATAATTAACGTTGATGAAATTCAGTGTAACCTACTCGTAGTGTAGATAAGCTTAATATATTATATTATATTTTGGTTAATACTGACAGAGCTAACATCAAACAGTTCACACTATCAGGCGTAAACAAAACCCGTGATCATCAACACAGCACATCTAAAGACCCGTGTCCACGGAAGGAGACGCGATGAGTTATCTGAGATTTACTTGTGATAAACTCGGCTTGAGATCACACATTATATTTCAAAGCACATCTAATATTATGAAGATAAACTAAAAATTATATAGAAATTTCAGTTTATTTCGGAAAATCTAGCAATATGGGGTGTTCGATCTTTTTAACTTATTCCCAAACAAAATAAGGAAAACTGCCTACATATTTTTTTAGACTCAGAAACATCTTATCACCTACATATCTGAAAATAATATAGTACGCGTTTGAACAGTCACATTCAATACGATATTATTGGATGGGGAGGTGCATATAAAACTTCAATGTCACAATTATAAATTACTCAAAAAATGATAATAAAAATTATTCTAGACTATCCAAGTATACCAAACTTTTCACAGATTTTAAAGTACCAAAAATAGTAGACATATACAAAAAATATTCAATAATTCAAATTTTCAAAATTAAAAATCAATTAAATTTTAGAAGCGAATTCCGATCTACAAGATATAGAGATCAAATTGATATCCCAAAACTAAAATATACCGCAACTCAAAATCAATATATTTATCAAGGTATCAAATTTTTTAACAATCTCCCCATCACAATTAGAAAAATTACGGACTATCATAAATTTGTAACTGAAGTTAAAAAAATATGTACACAGACTAACTGAAACATAAATTAACTCGAATATACTCCTTCTCTATACACGAGTCTTACTCTCATAGAGAAGAAACAAATGTTCAAATATATATCCACTGATTATTGAAATTGTATTATATTTTTAATATTAATAAAAAAATAAAATCTATTGCCGGTTACCGTGCGCGCGCATGTGAACATGACTTTCCATTACCTACATGTTTCCTCCACCTACACCAAAAACATGACCTTTTCTGTGGTTTTGTGTTGTCTATAGTTTGAATCAGTTAAAAGTTGAAGTTTGACAGTGAATTCGAACTGTAAATCCGGATCGATAGGATCCAAATGAACGAATTGCACAAACTCCAGGTCGCGAATCCCACAGAATGGAACACGACAATTCCAATCATAAATCGAAATCACTGCAAAGTATGGGACAGAAGAAAGAAAACCTTGGTATAGGATGAGGTTCTAGTCGAAGGACCAGTGATCTCGAAAACCGGGATTTGGAAGGACTGCTCGCCTTACCTTGTATATGACGTCTCCGTAATCCCTGCAGTCGCCGCCGAGATCACACAATGGCACGCGGATGAGCCAATCTCGATCAATTCAAATGCGGCGATGTCACAAGTTCATCCACGGCACACAAATAACAAACTATACATGATCAAAATCCAATATCACAAAATACAGTGCCGGTGCACCGGAGCTGAAATGTCCACACCGCGAATGCTATCGCAATGTCGAAATCGAACAAATATCGGTCAAGTTGACGTCTGCGGATCTCAAGGTCATAATTCACACTAACAAGGGCATAAGAAAATATATGTATGGGAATTGATCAAATCAATAACAATGTTACGTACTTGTCTTCTAAGTGCGTCTTCATTGTACACCTCATAATTTGAAGGTCCCAGAAATAGGCTTTATAACAATTACACCTTTATTACAATTAGTACAAGGTGTATCACTAGTATAAGTCTAATGATAAAGCCGATGGACACGCAGAGAGAGAGCTGCGCCCTGCTGTGCGCCGCCCTTTATAGTATGCGTGAGTGTGTGTGAATGCCACACGCGCCGGCGGTGCGGCATTCACACACACACTCACACACACAACTATACAATCCCAAGGACATTAAAAACAACGATTGCGGCTGATTCGAAAGTGTGCTTTACGAATTCGGAACAGACATTGGGTGCATTGGGTGCCGTGTGGGAACGAATTTTTGGCCTGTGTTAATTATCATCTACCTGATAATGTACTGTTTGTGTGTTCGGATTTGCTGTGCATGCTATTCTGCTTGTTGTGTTACACTTCGCGCCATCAACGAAGTGGATCCAGTTTTCTCTATCAAAAGAAGTAAATTCAGATGTCTAAAGGAGCAAATATCAGGTGGGTCGTGCTTCTTCCTGGTTCTGGTTGTTCCATCAGCCCCCTCTCCTACATTCCGTATTTCTCAATTCTGGTGTTTAAATAATGGGTTGAATATAAACAAGATTTAGTACTTTAAATCGACAAATGTGAGAAATATTTTTTATTTAGTTAACGGTTTTTCGATGTAATTCTATTTGCCTCAGTTTAATATAATCCATGAACTGCAGGTAAATTCCATAAATAACCTCCATTTAACTTTCGATGGGGTGATTAGGGTCAAGTATCTACTGGAGTCAATAGGGGATGTTTTATACAATTATTATTTTTGTTTACGACTGTTTCGTTGAGTTTTATAAATAAATTATTACTAAACTATTTTTGATATTCATTATGCGGCAAAATATAAATATAATTTTTTTACGAGATAAATATGGATAAAAATATCACGTAAAATTAAATAGAGGAGAGAGAAATTTTTTTTTAATACGAAACCGATGACTTTAATGACTTATAGAGACACCAGTCCCGAAATATTAATTTATGTTAAACGCAAACAGCACAATCATCAACACCGCCGACGGCCCCTGAACGCACCCTGCATATACCAGAGTGTTAAACTAGACTCTCATCAGTCGCATAAATACGCCGGTATCGACCCCAATATGTGCCAATACAATGCGTCTGCAGCCGTCGAGATCTCTATCAAACGCTTCTCGGTGTAGACTTCTTATTTAAAAAATTTTTTTTTAATGTGTATTATTGCTCGAGCATTAATAAACTTCTATCAACTGTGAAATAGTATTTATTGTTAAACCTGCGCTGGCGACACACATGAACACATATAACACATACACCACGCGATCATATTCAAAAGAACATGTGATTGAGTGCCCCGTATATTTCACCCTGACACATTTTTCTAATATCTTAACCACATTTTGACATAATACACTCATCAACGTAATCGAATTCCCCATGGCTATTAACAACTGACGTGATTGTAGTCTAGTGGTTACGATACTCGCCTAGTGATTCGCCTCGTTTGACATCAAGTTAGGTTTAGATGTTTGAATGTGACACATTGCGCGACATTTTTCGATTATTTTTGTCTTTTGTAGATCTTCTGAATGTCTCATGGTTTGTAAAATATCTCTAATAGAGAAATTAATTAGCTTTTTGAATTAGGCGTGGTGTCTGGTTAGGTACGCTATTACTTTTATTACGATCTAACTACTATTTTACTAGTTTTAGATATGGCAACTTCATTTCTGTCTTTATTATTTTTCCGTTCACAAACTACGTACCGGCAATTTATCTTGAGGGGCCTGATGTCAGCGACATGACTCCTGGTGAACAAACGCAGAGGCGGATTATCAATCCCCGTTTCATCCTTCATCATACCCTCAAAATATTCAAAGAAAACAATATATGTTCTTCTTCACTTATTGCAATGTTACTTTGTGGTAACATATTAAATAAATAATAAGAAAAAAAACTGTTTATACAAATGTTGGGGGAACCAAAAAAGGGATTGTTTTCTTATTATTAATATATTTTTTTTAGATGTAAAGAACTTTAAAATGAAATAAAACATGGTATTGGCTTTATTGGAAATATCATTTTATGCCATTAGTGTTTAAATATGATTTCGCGCATATAGGCGCTGCCGCGGCTGGCTTGAACAAAGCGCAATCTGGAAGTCCAATTTTCGACCACTTTTGGAGCAGTTAGGGCCGTATATCGGCAATCGCGACGAATTCTGGATCCAAGTGGTCCATCACCGACTTCACATATTCTCGCAGAAAATAATCTAAAGGTGTTAAATCACACGATCGTGGAGGCCAATTCACAGGTCCATTATGCGCTCATCGAATGTTTCCTTCAATAAATAGATAGTGTCGCGCGCCGTGCGGCATGTTGCGTCGTCTTGTTGGAGCCGCAGCTCTTCCACATTAATGTCATTCAATTGGAGAGCAAAGATGTCAGTACTCGTGGATTTGTAGCGCTCTCCGTCGACTGTAACATTCTGGCCAGCATCATTTTTGATAAGAAACACGTCTCTGCAGATGCGTGTTATCAATCAGAGCATGCGTGATGCGAAAACGATTCATGATTATTCGAATTACTCGCTCGGATGGACGATTATGTCGACCGTAAAATGGACTTTCGAAATAAACTCGCACAATTTGCAAATATTGTTCTGGCGTAAGTCTATTTATGGTAAAATGGCAAAATCAAACTGAGCACAAATTAGCTAACAATTTGGCTGTCGCTGGAAGAAGTGTTGCCAATTCGAAAAATAATCTAAAAAATATCTTTTAGTTAACCTTTATCATATCGTGATATGAAATATTCGTACGCAGCCATGCTGTCAACTCGTGTTACCGTAATAAATTAGTGTTGTGTTAGCCTTTTAAATGTGAAAAAATGCTTAATGCCATGAATTTAATATAAATATTAATGCTTAATCATCAAATATAAAAAATATATATAATATTATAATATAACACAACCTTATTTTTTGATAAAACGTATTAATTTTACAACGGATTGAATTGAAAGATAATTATTTTTGTAGTATTCACCTTGCATTCTTAATTTTTCACAAGTCATTTCTAAGCGTAAATATATTCCTTTAATCTAACTACAATATGAATTGCATGTTGCGTGTATTTACCGAAATATTACAGGTTTAATTAGAGCAGTGGACTTGTGTCACTGCACGGCTTGGGAAGGGTTAATAATTGGATACATTTCAGGAGTTACCTATCACCACGGCTACAACAAACGATAGTATAATGTATACTCTGAAAATAGTATTAATAAGAAGTAGGCCAGAAAGCGTAAACCAAATTATAAGTGATAACATCCATGTTGACTTTGTAAATTTTTGACATCTGAAAAAATGTAAAAACGTACATTCGTAGAAACATCCCGACCGTAAACAGACTGCCGCACTGTCAGATCTTGTGAAAAACGTTATGTATTCTGTCAAGATACAATGCTTTTAATCTGTCGGGATGCTGTGGAGAAAAATACCAGATCAAAGGATTCACGAAGAAAAATACAAACTTTTAAACCTAGGACGTAAACCCGACAAAGCTACGATGAAGAGAAATTAGACGCTAATTAAATGTATTAATTACAAAGATATACATGTAAAATCAATTTGTTTTTGTTACCGGGATTCGAACCCGGATCTATTTCCAATACGGTTAAGGTGCATTAACCGCCTATGCTACGGCACAACCCATTACTATTAACACATCTATCGTTCCACTATTTGAAAGCCATATACTTTATTTTTACGGAATCTCAAATACCTTTGAGTAGTTCTATAAGAGACGCCAGAATTATCAAATCGTTTTTATTTATTTATTTTACGTATTGACACAACTTATATATTATTAAGGAAAACACATTCTTAGATGGCTTTTTAAATAATGGAACGACAGATGTATTAATTTGAAAAGTGTAACATATAAGTACGAAAATGTGTCGTCAAAAGTACTGTGTGCTGTAGCATAGTCGGTTAATATAATAGTGTTGATTTTATATGTATATCTTTTTTAATTAATACGTTTAATTAGTATTTAAAATATCACAGACCGATGTTCTGATTAATTACAATTTCACAATAAGAATGTGTTCTCCTTAATAATAAGTTAGATGGTTGTTTGTACGAGTGACATATCACAACCAAATCTTTATCTCACCGCGTTTAATGCGTTTAGTGGACACGAGTCATTAGGAAGAAAAGGCAAAGTGATAAAAGAATGGTACAGGTTAGATCTTCACGCCGTTAACATCCTCACACTTTCTGACGGGTCCGCCCTCAAAAATCTGACACCTACATAATCAAGTTAGTCCAAGTTCATCTCCTCCTACATCCGAATCTATTTACATATAATATATACTCATCTGCTTATAGTTGTCTGGGTCAATACACCTTGCAAAGTTGCTTGGGCATATTGGTCACTTGCCCAGAATCCAAGTCAGGATTTAGGATTACAAGAAAAATGTAAAAATCTTTTTTAAGACTAAATCTTCAAAATATAGCATTGGAGAAGAATTTTGATAATCAGTTGGACGGAAAAGAAACGCTAGGACGTCGCGTTAGAAGTAGTAGAGGAAAATAAATTAATAAATAAATAAACAGTAACAGAAGGAAAAATCAGTGACAAGAAGATAATGTGTAACGTACAAAGTAAAGACCGTATTTCTTTTCTCAGGTGATGATTTTTGAATAAAATAACTGTTTACAAATGAGGTGGCCAAAAGTGATATAGGAAGGGTAATAGAAATTTGGTAGAGGGGCAGAACATTAAAGACTCGAGGAACAACCAGGAAGAATACGACTTACCTGGATTCACAGCTCCAGAACTTCGGCAAACTGCTTCGATGATCAGCATTAAATACTGTGATACACAATAGAGATTTTGGCACGCACATGCGAGGAACTGAATACACACCAGCAACAAGAACTTCATGATAGAACATATGATACATATACATATAATAATTTTAAAAAGGTATATTTTGCTATTGTTCACTCACTACTCCAGTGTGGAATAATTGCGTGGGGAGGAACATGCAATAATATAATGAACTCGGTAAAAATAATACAGAGAACAATTATCAAAGAGATATTAAAAAAAAGATTTTTGCAAAATTCCTAGTTCCCAAAATTGAAAACATTTACAAAAAAATCTCAATTAATCGATTAATTAAAGAAAATAATAGTCACATTTGATAGAAGCACATCATTAAGGTTTAAAAATAATTTTAAAATCCCTAAATGTAACACCAAACACTACATAAATCAAAGAAATAAAAGAGTTTAGAAAGAAATTAAATGAACACTTCAGAAGCACACACAAATAGACAATATTTAAAATATTATATTAAATTATTATAGTGTAACTCCCTCTCCCATCACAAGAGCTAGTCTTTTGTTTGGAGAGGTTAGCGAAAAAAACAACATTTAATTTTAATAATGTAAAATACTCAATTCATCTTATAAAAAAATTGTAAAAATGTCAAAAAAATAAAAAAACAGTTAAATAGAACATTATTTATTTATTTTTTAATATAGCGCATACGTAAGTACTCTTATATAAACAAGATTAAAGTCTTTTCTTTTACTAAAACCTATCTTTTACATATTTGGTCAGTTTCATTTTAAATCTATTCAATTTCTCCTCCTTTCTTATGTTATCTGGCATTTCATTAAAAATCTTCATCGCACTATACAAGATTTGGCCTCCTTCCTGAATGGCAGTCTCAGACTATCCCTTCCTCTTGTACGATGCTCGTGCTCATGTTGATTTGCATCAATCTTTCGTTCAAATTCCGCTGATATTTTCTTATTGAAGATTTTGTAAATAAATACCATTGTTTTAAATATAGTTTCTCCTTGAAGGTCATCATAATCAGATCTTTCAGCATTGCACTATTTTGCAGCACTGACAATTGTTACAGCCTAAACCAAAATGCTGCTGCAGCAGTTGATGTGAGGAATAATAACAGAGTTGCAGACTATTTTACAAGATTCAATACTAATAAATCTTCTGATCCTTCTTTTTAGTCACGTATCTTGTACTTTGCGATAAATTCAATTTTGAATCTATTACGACTCCCAAATATTTTATTTCAGTCACTTCCTTCAGACATTCACCATCTATGATAACTGCTGGTGTGATGTATATGCGGGGAAAGTATAGTTTTGATCGATATTAAATTAATTTTATAGGAAACATACCTAATATGGGGAACATACCCAAAACTTGATATAAAAAAATATAACTATATGGATTATTTCCATACATCTTTCTAATTAATTCATCTAATTTATTTAGATGCAATAAATATACTTTTAACTAATTTTTAAAGTCATCGTACTGAGCTTTAAGTAAATGCCTGATCAGCGAGGACCTTACAGGATGAAGGTATTGAAAACTAGTACCAGCATAGTTCAACTTTCTTGGTTCAGAATTTCCTCCTATGTACTGGAACACCTTTCACAGCGGCGTTCCGAGATCTTGATTGTGTAGAGCTGCCACCGCGAAAACAGGGCCGAACTCTCGCATAGTTTGGCCCATATTTTTTTTTAGAGTTGTGAATTCCACCAGCTGTATTCCGCGGTGCAGTTGTATCTTGTCCTCGAAGAATATCGGTGGAGATGGTGACGGGAACAATACTCGCTAGTTCAGGTAACAATTTGGTATTGAAGACGTGGACCAAAAGAGACGGTTATCTTGCGGTCCGCCATGACTGACTGGCATAACCTCAATCCAAATACATGACACTATTTTAAATATGAACTGCTTTATTGGGTCAATAGTCAGGTCTATAGATGACATATTTAAATAATAGAAGGCATATCCGAAAAAGTTTTTCACAGAACAAATCTAGACTAGAGTACTTTCAGACTTTAGGATATGATTTTCAAAAATAATCTTCTACTGTTTCTAAAACAAACAAATATTCTTATCCCCTTTGACTCTGGTCCTCCGCAATTCACAATAACTGTCTTTAGGTTGATGTACTCGTGACTGAGCATTTGCTTTCACAGCGCGTGTTATATTCCAACTACTTATATACTTGATACTTGACCAAAACAAATTAAATACAATTTAATATCATACATAGTCTTATTGTGTTTATTTTTTTACAAAGTAACATCAATAACAACATCAGTCAAAGAACGAGTTTACATTTAGTCCCTCTTGAGATCCCAGGTTCCAAGTCCCAGCATAGGTGGTGCAATGCCAAGAATAGGTAAAGGGGATTTAACTGAATTTCGCTTCTCCTGAGTTTCTCAATCACCTTCGGATGCAGTGGACTGTATAGAATAATATCACCAGCGTGTACTATTTCGGTTCAAAGTCGCCGATCGACTGACCGCTCGTTAGCGGCGGAGAAGGGAAAGGAATGTGGGAGGCATCGACCATAAGTCCATGTTGGTGTTTATATTAACGAGCTAGTTCAATGAACTTATAAAAATTGTTTAAACTAGCCTAAAAATCTTCCCTTAAAAATAAAGAGTATTTACGCTAACCGAGACTAATTATGTAGTTAATAACGGTTCCAAAGCGGTGATAGATACCACTGTGTTTCAGGTATCGGTTATAGAAAGTTTTCTTAAATAAATAAATTATATATCTTTAAATTAGACACTACGCTGGTGTGAGAAATATAATTTAAGAACTGCTTGTTTAGTGCGACGTGTAACGAAGCCTAAGTCAAGTTTTGTACTTGGTTTGTTCCTCTTATTGGAGATTGACCTCTCACCCTCCGTCCTCGTACATTTCTCGTGAAACTGGGTGACTTTGCGACTGCTAAGAGTTTGGTTTGCGCACCGGTATAGATATCGTTCAGTATCGCCGAGTAGTAATGACAAGAGAGGAGGCGACAGACCTCTACAGAATCATTCGTTTGTTTCGCACTGCATGGTACGCGGAGCGTTCTTACTTCATAGGGTCCAAGTTTCAATCAGAAATAATTGATATAATATTAACGCTGTATTTTAATGACAAATTTCACTGGATTATCCGCCGATTAACCTTTCCTCTCCGATGAGTTGACATTATCTTTAATTATGTGAATATCTCTGTAAATATACTAAATACAATGCTCATATTTTAGTTATTCTTTCGTAATATATTTATGTATTGGATAAAATAATTACAATATATAAATATTTACCATACGCAACAATAAAAAATGTTTTCTCGTAGAATCTAACGTTTGTACCATTTTTAATATGTACGTGTGGAGATGTGCGGAAGGCGCAATGCGAGCCGGATGCAGATCGTCACTTTAGTGGAGTAGCGGGCGTCGGCCGAGTCAGACGTCTCTTGTTTGTGTGCGATTTTTCTCATTTTTAGTACCATTACACAATAATTGATGTATTATTTGAATGATTAATATATAAGTAATAAATGTAAAAGATTCATATTTATCCGACTTAAAAATCGCAAAAGTCTACGTGTACACTCGGTTTACAGTAAGGGAAAGGTTAACCCTTCCAAAACCATGCAGCAATACAGGTCTACCGCCCCAATTAAAACTGTAATATTTCGGTTAATATACGCAACATAAAATTCATATTTTAGTTAATTATAAAGAAAATGTTTATGCTTAGAACTGACTAGTGAAAAATCAGTTGTATAAAGCGAATCTTACAAAAATAATTATCTTTCAATTCAGTCAGTTGTAAAATTAATATGCTGGGAAAAATATCATTTGTGGTAAGACAAATAGAGATGGTGCATTAATTTCCCAATAGAAATAATAACAAACATACGAATGTACGATATCTCTTTCTCACTAATTTAATGAAGAAAGAATAGAAAAAAGGTAGTATTGTATAGGACTTGATGAATGCTCCGAATTATATTAAGTTATTGATCCAATTAAACTAATAAAAGCTTTCTTCACATATAAAATTTCTTACGGTAACACGAGTTGACAGCGCGGCTGCACATGGATATATTTTATATCACCGTATGGTAAAGGTTAAACGTATTCAACATAAAAATAAAGTGGGCCAGTTTTAAAAGATGTTACCCGATGCTGGCCTGTCTGGTAGTGACGATGGTGAGCTTAGCTCCTGCCGAGTGTAGCGCAGCCCGGCCAATAGCTGCGAGCGGTGCTCTAGCGACGAGAGGCAGCGGTGGGTAGTTTGAGGCACAACAATAACTCACCCTCGCGCGAAGCGTTTTATCATATTTACATTGTTTTATTTTATATGCTGACACTTGCACAAGGGGTAGTCAACTGTTCATGTACAAAAGATATTATATTATACAGAGAGTGAGAAGAATTATATACCTTGACATATCTGTGTGTCTTGTGGCGCCATGTACCGCCGTGCCTGCCTTGGAAATGGTGACGGGAATAATATTCGCTAGTTCAAATAACAATTTGTAATATAACAGAATGCAATGAGTTCGTTGAAAGACGCTGACGTACCCGTCCACAAGCACACATGCACACACCTTTATGTCCCGTACGCGCGTGCACCTGTCATAACCTCATTCCATAGACACCACACATTTGTGTTGACCAATTCCCAAATTGGTCTGATAAACTTATACTATATGGTAAATATCTTACTCTCTGTCATTCTTCCTAGCTACACGATCTTGGGTTGGGGTGGAGCTAGAAAAACTGGCCTTTTGGCTTGAATTTAATGATAAAAACTAAATATATAGAGATGATTTGGGATGTACCAAAATTAATTAATAAAAAACCAGGGTATTTACAATCTAAGAATTATCCACGTCTTATTTACTGAGCCCATGTGATACCGAGCGGACGAGGTAAAAAATATTATGTTATGTAATAAATGTGTGCGATGGATTTAGACGGACTGCTCAACTTACCTGCGAGCCTTACCTCTGCAATCCCTGCCGAAATCACACAATGGTTACATGCGGATGATTGATTTCCGCTCCCGACTGAAGACGGCGATGTCAATTTTCATTCACGGCACACAAACAATACGCGATCGCGAAACAATGCTTCACTGCACTGTAGGTGAACGGTCCACGTGAGATCAAAAAATAAACTAATACGTAATAAGTTGAAGTCTGGTGACGAACAGTAGGATGGGTAAAAGGTAGAAATTTGGACGCGGACATGTGATAATAAATATAAAGTATGTTTCATGGATACGGAACAATATGTATACAACATAATTGTTATTAATTGGTTCACGTTGACTGCGTATAACTGCACGTTAAAGTGTATACGTGACAAATATATGTAACCCGAATATGAAGTACATAGTTATATATTATTTACTTTGTCCACGTGTTACTCATTTGGTCGTTAGCGGGGTAAACATAGAACAAATGTACATAACGTATCTTCTTTAGACATATGCAGATAATTCATTATATTTAAACACATTCATAACAAAAACAGAATTCGAAACGTAAATACAAATGGATAGGATCTAAAATAACGAATTGCACAATACGACAATTCCGGTCGTAAATCTGTATCACCGCAAGGTATAGGAAGAAGTAGGGAAACCTTGGTACAGGATGAGGTTGGTGAGGGGATAGGAATTCCAGTCGAAAGACCAGTGATCTCGGGAACCGGGATTCGGAAGTACTGCTCGCCTTACCTTGTATATGATGACTCCGTCACTCCTGCAGTCGTCGCCGAGATCACACAAATGGCACGCGGATGAGTAGATCTCCACTTCCAATTGAAGACGGCGATATAATAATTTCACAATACGTGATCAAAACACGATATCACAAAATACAGTGCTGGTGCACTGGAGCTGACAAGTCCACAGCGCGAATGCTATCGCGATGTCGAGATCGAACAAATATCGGTCAAGTTGACGTCTACTGACGTCAAGGCCACAACTTATACTGACAAGACTAGCATGAGGAAATCTATGGATGGAAATTTGGACGGGATAATGTGTCAATAATATGAGTCGCGACCGATTCTAAAATACGCCTCAAAAGGGTGTTTACGAATTCGGAGCAATGACCAATCCTTTATTTTTACGATATCACAGAACTTCTACCCTACGAGAGAAAAAATAATTCACATGAAACATGGTTCACTTGAAGACCCAAAATGAAAACGAGTTTTGGTTAATCCTCCCATATGTTTCTGGCACCTAAAGCCTGTAATATTGTGTCGAATACTATGAAACCTTTCCCGGATGGATAGACTCAAATACTCTTTCAAGTTATTGTATGCCCTGTAATTACCCCATACTTCCATAAATTTTCCATTAAATATAATAAAAAATAGCTTTTTCTCTATGAGATATCTGATATTTGTTTAATAACAGCGCCTTTGTAGGTAACAATCTAGTAATTGTGCGTGTTCTTGGACATATTCAAATATAAACAATATTAAAAACCTATTAAATTTAAATCACAGAAGCCAAACATTAGGACGTGCTGGTTTAAGACAACATATCTCGTGGCCATTTTAGGGCGATATCTCACCAATACGGCACCCCCCGGAGATGGGTAATGAGATTTAGCAGAAACGTCGGGACAAACTTTCTCTTTGATATTGTGAACCAGTTTCATTCACCCTTCACATTTCTTTCCCCCAACAAGTAAAACCGCTTCCGAACACCCTATAAATTCCTTTCATTCGCTCTATTAACAATCGATGAATCTTTATTCCTCAATCAATGTTAGAACACTGGGAGTGATGAAATAAAAGCCTCGATGGTTCCACACCCCTGGCGACATCCAGAGTTGCTTACAGGAATACATTTGAACAATTCAGCCGCTGATAGGAAGTAAGTAATGACCGCCCGTCCCCCGGGCACCAGGAATATTCTCGGGGGATATTAAGCCGACGCTGACCAGCGTTATCGTGGTATACTCTAGAGATTCATTTTACACATTCCGATCGAGGATGGAGAATTCGAATTCTTTTCAGAAATTCTAATAAAATTATTCGCATTTATTTTATTCCTACTAGTACGCGGGGGGTAGACGACCCATTAACACGACATTCTATCTAGAACTAATAAAACATGTGTCCGGCTTTCAGAACTAAAGCTGAACGACGTAACAGGGCAATGCTATGATTCACTCAATTAGAACATCCACCCTATTATATATTTTTTCAAAATCGAGCGGAGGTGAAACGGATTACGATACTTGCTCTAAACAGCCTCACGGAAAACTTTGAAAAAAGTGTATCGCTTTAGGACAATACGGACTAAATATCTCATCAATATTTTAAAATGTACAAGAACACACAATTTGTTAATATAGTGAGTAAGATTAGGAAAGGATTTCGTCATATGGAACGGATGAATGAGGAGAGAATGGTAAGAAAGATATACGACGCAAGTGTTGATGGCACCAGAAATAGAGGACGTCCGCGGAAGACTTGGCACGACCAGGTAAACCAGTTAATGGAGCACGATTCTGTTAGAAGCCTCAACAATCGGCGAGCTTGTATGAGAAGGTGTATGAATGTGGATGAGGCGAGAATTGTGTGTCAGGACAGAAAAGTGTGGCGCTCTATTCTCTCTGCCTACCCCCGCGGGGAAACGGCATGGTAAGTAAGTAACACACAATTACTGTTTTTTACCTATAAAGGCACAGTTATTAAACAATTATCAGATATCTCATAGAGATAAAACTATTTTTTTATTATATTTAATAGAAAATATATGAAAGTATGGGATAATTACAGGGCTTACTAAATCAGATTCTCATAGTGATGACATATATGCTGTTTAAAAAAAAAAGGAAAAAATGAATTGTCAAATTTGGTTCATAGATGGCGAGTCCACATACGAATATACATACAACTTTCAAAAATTTGATAGGTGTGGAGATTGAAGGATGAATGATAATTACCCCATACTTCCATATATTTTCCATTTAATATCATAAAAAATAGCTTTGTCTCTGAGATATCTGATATTTGTTTGATTAAATATCTAATTATATGATTATGATTATGAAAAATAGCACAATATAAAGTATTTTAAATATCTCTAGGTTAAGACTACTTTAATAATTTCTCTTTTATATATTCAATAACAGTAGGTACGCCAATATATGATATATTTAATTTGAAATGAAAGTGTACTTTGCATTTATTACGAGTAAGAAAATTCATATAGGAGCGAAATCGTATGAATTTTTCCGACTGGCAAGTATCTCGCATCTGTCAACTCGCGTAGTCAATCATCTGTCAAATATTTGTTCGTAATGATTAGGTGTGTGGATACCCTGGAGTCAGGGACTTATAGAGGTAGTTTAAAAGCAAGGGCTTCCTTGTCGGTCCCACTAATCAAAGCTAATAAATGTATGTATGTAACAAGTGTATGCAAGACGAAAAAATAGAAGAAATTCAATGTGGTTAGCAATTGTGGCAAATATTATAAAATTTAGATCCTCATGTGTATTTATAAAAATCATATAACATTAATCCATAGAATATAGTTTTACATACAGATGAAAAATTAATGGAAAATTAAGGTGCAGTAGTTCAAGGTAGGCAGACACTCAGGGATACATACATCAAAAAACACTCCCAAAAGATTTAAATAAAATATTATTACTGAATTTAATCCCTCCAATATTTTATTTTTTTGCGAATGTCTTCCTCTCCAGCGTTCCGTGCAACTCCAGCTTGTATTTATGTAATGCCGACATGCTTCGCGCGGGAGAAGCTGGAAGCAAACCAAAAAAACCGTTTACATTTCGCGCGTTTATCGGAGCGCGCGCTGAATACCGAGATGACAGTCGGCACCACGGCGCAGGGGCTGGATCGCGAGTGAATACAGATTCATACATTAAGTAATATATAATATAATACTAATAATAATAAAACTTTTTTTTTATTTCTTCTTATCAACAAAAAAAAAATCCCAATCGAACCGAACACTTCGCGGTGGTACCAAATAGACTTACCGCTGTATTCCGATTGTAACATACACCTACCTTGCATACCTTCCAGCTCAACTAAACAGCTTTCAAATCACAAGTGAATTTCAAAAATTAAATCCGAAATAAAATTCTTTGAAGAGAAAATTTTTTAAATATGTATTAAATATATTAATTAGAAAGATATACATGTATAATCAATTTTATCGAAAAATATTGTTGTTGCGCCGCCGGTATACGAACCTGGATCTCGTTCCTAACCGGGGAACGTGCATTATCCAACTGTGCTATGGCGACAATATTTTTAGCGTCAAATTTTCGAACGTGTTACCTTTTTGATATCAATACATTTAATAGTTACATTATTTGAAAGAGCCACCTTATTTTTACGGAATCTCAAATATTATTTTTATTAAATTTTGAATAAATAATAAATAAAATAATTAACATAAATAAAATAATAAATATTTGGTTTTTGAAATCTAATTTACACATTAACATACACTGACTTTTTTTTTTCATTTTTACATACATATCATAACATAGTAAGAAAAAGAACATTTATATTTGAAAGTAAAAAATATACAAATGATAACATATCCTCTGCGATGGTGGGTCAGATATAACACGGGTATTTGTGAATATATATATTACGCGTTAAATATTCGTTTAATGCCCATTTCCTTTCTAGTTAATCATTTATTATTTTTTTACAAATAATTTGAGATATAAATTAATATTATAGGACGAGATTTAAATTAGTTATTGACAAAAATGTGAAAAAACGCCCAAAACCTGATCTAAGACATTCATTTTTAGCCTTATCACTGACCCACCACCGCCGGACGTGTTTTGTTTTGACCAACAGGGCAGAAAGTGTTAAGTGAAGGATAAATTCAAAAAAATATAAATAAAACAAATAAACAATGTAGCATTTCAGTTCGTATAAAGTATTAATTTAATTTATTAACTGACTAAAAAATAACATAAAATTTTTCGAAATTTGACCGAATTCCAAAAACTTTTATATGTGAATTTCGAAGTCCGAATTTTTTTTATTTCATCAAAATTTGCAATTCCTAGTTACAAAATTTTATGTATGACCAGTGGCGTAACTATGCCAATGCAGTGCATTGGGCCCCACTTTAGATACACGTCCTACAATCCATTTGCCATTGATGTGCCTGTGGTCTAGTGGTTACGATACTTGCCTAGTGATTTAGTGGTCAGGGGTTCGCATTTCGTTCTAGAAAGCATCAAGTAAGTCCTATTTTCATAACAAGCGTTTAGCTTGGTTAAATAGTAAGAATATCGATGTGACACGTATTTAGTGATGAGCTCAAAATCACTAACCGTGATTCAATCACTGATATCTTTGAATCACACTCACTATCAGTGATTGAATATCTGGAAATATCGTGATTCGTGATTCATATTTATTTGTGAACCGTAATTCGGCGCATGTACATATGAAACGAAAATGTTAATGAAGAAATGACGTTATAATTCGTGATAAGCGCCATCTAGTAGATTCTTCCAAAGCGTTTTACGTAATCTGACCCGAAAAATAAACTCACATTTTTATAAAGGTTTTCATTATCTTATCGTATTAGTAATGAAACTGTGATCACAGTCACAGTTTACAATCACTGATATTATCGAATATCAATCACAATCACACCAGTGAGAGTCGAGAGTAGCATTTTTTCTCACCACTACGCGTGTACGCGTTTGTATTTTTAAATATATATAGTTACATAAATATATATTTTTTTTTATTATTTAATTTTGTAAATAACGCGTTAGTTTGTAATAATCGACTGCACGCATGAAGCAACAGATCAAACTCCTATGCGAAGTATGGAAGTCATGTGTATTACATGGCTTACGACCGGGCCTCGGCTGGCTTCAGTGATCACTTTACACAATTGTAACGTTCACCAATTCTACTCATGGGCGACTCTAGCCACACCTATCAAATTTTATATAACTTCACCTGTAAAAACAATAGCTTTGTCTCTATGAGTCATCTTCAACCCCTCTGAGGACAAAATCCAGCAATTATGTTCTAACAAAAATATGGACATACTCAAAATATTGTGAATAACTAATATTCGTATAAATTAATCACAATACATATTTGGTGGGGGAGGGGCACAGACCACCAAATATATAGACATGAACTAATGCAAATTCCTTGTCCCAATATTTTCATTTTGGTATTACCCATGTGATCACTTACGCAATCAAATAGCTCCGCGACTTTTTTTTTTAAATATGACTAGATTGGATCGAAAATATAATACGCATTGATGTAAAAAATTACGTATTTTAAATACTTTTACTGTTGCGTAAATGTGTCATAATTTATGTTTCCACCAAGAATGTGTGTAGAATGCCCCTTGTCTCGCTATTATTGTTTAAATTCCAACTAATGTTAGTGATCTCGGGACTAAATTTTTGTAGTTACGCCATTGAATACTATTGTCAAGAGTGAAGTAGATACAATTGTATAAATGTCTAGTCACAATGCCACCAACCATGAAATCAACTGTGAATTAATAAAAAACGTCCCAAAAAAGTTTTTGTATTTTTCAAAGTATTAACCTTTACCATACCACGATATAAAATACTCGAACGCAGCCATGCTGTCAACTCATGTTACCGTAAATAATAGTTAGAAAAAATGTTTTTATTAACTTAAATGGCTTTGACGGCTCGAATTTACTTTAAATATTGAGTACTCAATTTTGAAAAAAAATATTAATTACATAATTTAGAGCATTCATTAAGTCCTATATAATGTGTCCGGAATTCGTATCTCTCTTCATTTATTTATTGAGAAAGAGACATTTATATTTGTATGTTTTTTGTCCTTTTCACTGTGAAAATAGTGTGTGATCTCTGTCTTTTATATGACAAATGGTATTTTTACCAACGTATAAATTTTACAATGGATTGAATGGAAAAAATAATTGTTTTTGTACGATTCCCATTTCATAATTGGATTTTCACTAAGCGCTAATATTTTTTTTAGGATTATCTAAAATATGAGTTTTATGTTGCACGTATTTACCGAAATATTACAGGTTTAATTATGAGACCTGTGTTACTGCATGGTTTGGGGAGGGTTAAACTACTCTCAATGAAGATAAACACAATTATGTAGGACCTTGTTTTTCTTCATAAGATAGTCGAATAATCTGAAGATGGATGTCTTAACTCAATCATAATCTGTGCAACTAAAACAATTGACACAAATTTGGCAGTCAGTGGGGCCTGAGATGTTCATGGAATAAAATTACAGCAAATTGTGTTGCCAATGCACTTCGTGCAGGGTACTTGGACAAGAAGTGTTCCTTCGAAGAAAGTTATATCGAGGTTTGATGTGTTGTGACGACGTCCCAGAAGAGGATGAAATGATGGTGTTAGAATAAATGTTACATGTTTCTATTTTTTAATCTTTTTGTTTTGTTAATGTATGTTGCTCTTGCTTAGCAAATTAACAGTTTTGATAGCACACATATTGAGGTTTAACCCTTCTCAAACCATGCAGTAACACAGGTCTACCGCTCTAATTAAATCTGTAATATTTCGGTTAGGTTAGGTTAGGTTAGGTCTCTTTCTCACTAATTAAATGAAGATAGATATAAATGAAGGTTGTTTTATATAATGCAACCTCCTATACAGAACTTGATGAATGCTCCAAAATATAATATTACATATTTTTTATACAATTAATGCTCAATACTTAAAATAAATTAATGGCATTAACCATTTTTCACATTTTAAAGGCTAATAGAACTCTATTTTCTTACGGTAACGCGAGTTGACAGCATGGCTGCGTACGAGTATTTTATATCGCGGTATGGTAAAGGTTAATAAAGTAACGTGTTTTGTACTTTTGGTCTTACTCACAAAAATAAAACCTACATCGAAAATAAGACCTGGTTCGTTTTTTGGCCATGAAATTAATGGAAGACCGGGTCTTATATTCGAGGAAATACGGTAGCTAATGTTTAGTTAAATAACGTAAACCTACATGACTCGGGTATCGATATATATATACATGTAGGATGAAGTTTATCTCGTGATGTGAGTCGAAATGTGTGATCTTTGAGCTGTCAGATCACTCGAATGGAGTGGCTGACGTTTAAAGGTTATGTAATTCGAATCAGAAGGTTTTGCACATGTTAATACCGAAGGTCCTATCTAGAGCCTCCAAATATTTGTGATTCCAACTATTCGAATATCGAATAGTTAATGATAAATAATGATTCGGATGATAAATACATTCTATATATTTAAAAAAAAACACAATAATTGTAGAGAATTTATTTATTTTAATTTTTTTAAATATATAAAAAATATATTGAATTTAGAAATACAAATTTAAAAAAAAACATAAAAAAATTTCAATTTTGTAAATATACATATATAAAAACAATAAAAAATAGTGAAAATTTAATTTTTTAAATTTAAATATAAAAAAGTGCATAAAACTGTTAAAATTCATTTTAATTTTAAAAATATATAGTAACAAAAACATAATGGAAAATTATTTTAACAAAAAAAAAAAAATTATTTCAATTTTTAAATTACTTAAAAACACAACAAAATACATGATTTTAATTTAAAAAATACACATTATGAAAAAAAAATACAGTGAAGAATTATTTTAATTTTAATTCTTAATTGCATGTGTCAAATTTCAAACTTGTTCGGAATAGAAAGCCGACTCCGTCGTTGACAAAGCAATGTAATATATGGGCTTGTTGTCATAGAACCATAAGCAGAAGACTTAAAAAAAGGGCAAATGCAAAAGATGTCCGACAAAGGCGTTTACATCTTTGATGTCCGACTTCCATATAGTCCTATACCTAAATGAATGAATGCTTGTATATGACTTGCAGGGTTCGTTAACCTTTGTTTCGTTTAGAAAAATATTAAAAATCTTATAATATAAATATGAGCAAATACGAATACTTAAAAACAAGCGAATATATTCGGGGTTCGAATATTCGAATATTAGGATTGGAGGATCTAGTCCTATCTCTCTTCAATTCTCACGCGTGTGGATATATGTCGCGGTGTATATGAATGAGGTTTATGCGATTGAGTATAGTTCAATAAGTATAAAGCTAATTTGCGCAAATAAAGTTCGTAACTGGAAAGACGCGCTGCGAAAAAGTGGCTGGCCTTTGCTAAATTCTAGGAGGTGCCCGTTTCGATGACATCTGCACTACTGTGGGTACCAGGCGTACTGATATGGCTGTCAAGTGCCTGGATTAACAGCCAGATACAACGAGTAATACACAAACCCGTGTAGTCCCGAAGAGATGGTAGAAGAAAACTTGCATCAACTAAAAGAGTACTAAATTCTAATTCATATTCTTCAGACATGTAAAAACTATTTTATAAAAATATGTACATAAAGTCGACAATGAAACCGTGTACAGCGAAATCTACTAACTGAGATACCTTTTGTCGGGAATGTTCATGGAAGCCAATGAAGAGCCGCAAGGCAACAGGCATTGTAATGAGCTCCATTCCAATGTGAGTGGATTCTGGAATAACTCCCAGAGGTGTGAAAATGCGGAGTGGTACTCCCGATCCGATAAAAATGTACTACAGAGGGACTATATTGATCGCAACAGCGCATAAGGTACTCTTGACTATGATCCTCTTAGGGCTTTTAAAAAGTACAGCTGGAGGAGGGGATACCCACCCTTTCCCGGGATCGGTTTAGAAGCTAGGACTCCCTTGTCGATCCCACTCATTAAAGCTAATCAAAAACGCGACTTTAATTCAATAACATATTTAAGTATATGCAAAACGAAAAAAGAGCAATTATCGCAAAGATTTAAAAATTTTGACCCTCTAGCATCCCTTAAGTGCTGTATTTATTCATAAAAATCATATAACATAAGTCCATAAAGCATAGTTTTACATACAGATGGAAAATTAAGCTGCAGTAGTTCAAGGCAGACACTCAGGGATCCATTCATCAAAAAACACTCCGACGAGACACGTAGGTGGAGTCCAATCCACGCGGGCTGGCCTAACTCCCCACCTAAGGAGCTCCAACGAGTCACCCATACCCGAATAAATTCTTTAAATAAAACAAGACTCATCCCATTACTAATTAGGTCTGCATTCCTGGGCGGGCGGTGTCTAAATCCGGTCAAACCACCAATCTTGCATCTCTCAGTATCTTACAATTCCACAGAATATGGTCAGGCGTCTGTTCCTCTCTCCCACATGTTACCACGGGACATCCACAAGTCTAAACTCAAAGATTTTTTCTGTACATCATTGTAACATTCCACAAATTGTAACTTTACAATAAAAGTGTGTTTTAATTAAAAAATGATGTGTATTTAGCCGGCGAGATGGCGTGGACCGAGATCGCTGGAGAACTGTCAGCCCGTACATAGTGCGGTGCTGAGTGCACATCCCCGGAGAATAATATCTGCACTCCATGTCGGGGCGCCCACGGGCCGTCACACACCCGCCATTATGCAAATACTGCACAAGCATGGCAACAGCCTGAACGGGAGAATAACTTATGGCGGGTCCCGCAAGGACCCCCTCCCCCACCCCAAACTCCACGAACTGAACATGTAAATATGTGTTCGTTTAGAAACAGAACAACGCGCGTGTCTAGTGATTATTGATGAGCTAAACTGTATCGTAATCAGTGGCGCGCAGATTTAGGTTATGCTGTTACCAATGACATTATATACAACCATGTATAACCAATGTCTTTGCATAAAATAAATCTGTTTTTAAAGTTTAAGTTTTAACGTAAAATAATACCTTCTTACCCATATAAAAAATGTATGGACGTTTTTACGAACACTTTCTATGACTGAACATGATTCATTTATTGTTTGAAAATCCTTCACGTAATAACTAAAGGAAATAATTATTTTTATTAAAGGTTAACGTAGGAAATAGTTGTGTCAATTGCTTTTTGTTTTTCCCAAATCAAAAACCAATCCACGCACCAAATTTAAAGAACAATCATGAAATCAACACGTTAAAAATAGTAAGATAGTATAATTCGCGAATTAGTAAAAGAGGAAGTACACACGTTAGTGATTTGCACGCAGTTGTAAGCCTTTCTAATGTTATTTTGTTAGAAAAAAACAGCATAGGTAATAACTGAAAGGAATTTTCAATTCAGTGAATAGCCAATTATATGACTTGAGTAATTCACTAGCTTAAAGACAGAACAGAGCGATGTGAATAGCTCGATGCGGCGAATACACAAGAGCGCCATGGGTACAGTGGTGAGTTGTCTTAGTAGTTTTTAGAACTAAGCAATTAAAGTCTCCACTGGTACACAAATGGCGCTAATTGTAAAAATAATATTTCCGTTTATGTTGATCCAATTATTTAATTTATATTTGTATCCCAGAATTTTTAGTTATGCACAGCTTTTTTGCTCGTGTGCACTGCACGGTTTTAGCTCCCCGGCTTTCGTATTCACCGTGTACATACCATGTCTCAGAGATTCTCCGTCTCGCGCCTCACTTCACGCTCATATGTCATTGTCGTTTATTTAGAATCTCGCCAGTAGTAGTTGAAACACAATAAATGTTAATGTTTAATGACTTATATCTAACTTTCATACTAGATAGTCGTAGGAATCTATGGTAGTTTTATCTGACATTTATGTATCAGAACGTATACCGTGTATACTGCTTTTTATTTAGAAACAACAACTGTATTAGTGTGAGTAATATCATACGTAATACGCACATCATTACGGTGTATTGTTGCCGCTTAGCGTTTTAATCGGTTAGTGGGCGGTGTTGTCGTTTAAAATTACTAAAACAATTGTTATCTTTTTGTATTTTTACATTGTTTGTTTATGTTTCTATTGTTATTAATGTATAACTACGTATCTACTTACACTATTAAAATTTTATCTTAAAAATTAATATTCTTTAAAGCATTATATATTCGAATAAACCATTTTCAATCGGGATAAGTGAAACATAAACTTTGAACTGTTCTCAAACTTTATAAGATTACGCTATGACTTTGAAACTTTCAGAGAAGGATCATTGACCATTTCCTAATTTAAGTCTTTAAAAATTATATTGTAACCTTTTAGGAGAGCGGATATTTATAGCATTATACAAAAAGTAGACGCGCAATTTTGACAATTGTTATTGTTAATGAAAATGTCTTTAGTGATTTGCTTAACCCTTCCCTAGCCATGCTGTAACACAGGTCTACCGCCCAAATTAAACCTGTATATTTCTGTAAATACACGCGACACAAAATTAATATTTTAACCTTAAAAAAATCATTAGGATTAATTTTATAACCAATTGTGTTAAAGTAATTATTTTTCAATTCAATGCCATGTAAAATTACTACGTTGGAAAAAATAGTATTTGCGGTAAGACGGAAAAAGATCAAACATTAGTTTCACAGTGAAAAGAAAAACATGCATACGAATATAATTATGTACATATCTTTATCACTAATTAAATGAATAATAATAGAACTTATATGAATAAATGCTACGAATAATATATATTTTTTCACTTTGTACGGCATTAACTATTTTAAAGCTATTTAAATTCGTAAAAGAATTTTTTCTCATTAAAAATGCAAAAAAAAACTATAAATACTTAACGGTAACACGAGTTGACAGCATGGTAGCTTACGGATATTTTCTATCACGGTATGGTAAAGGTTAATAACAATATGAATTAGTCATTTTTGTCCTTTATGACGGGTAAAACGTGCCGAGTTCTAAAACTAATCTAATAAAATTGTTTAGACGATGGAAGTGCGACATATCTTTTCAGACCTGCACACATATAAAGCCCTCTACACTTCTCAGGTTGAATATAATTCAGTTATATGGTCTCCACGCTTCACTGCACACTCGACGGCGGCCGAAAGAATCCAGAGAAAGTTATGATATCAATCATGATTATCTCATTAGCCGTCTGAAATTGTTAAACTTATCTGTGAGACGTGCGATGACTGACCTTATATTTCTATACAGGATCATCAACGGTATGATAGACTGCCCCCAGATGCACCATTGAGGTCATCGAGACACAATCCATTGTTTTATTACAGTAGTAATGTCAGAACTCATGCACTAGCTAACTGCTGGCGAATGAATATGCGGAGGTAGTCGACATTTTCTCTGTTAATTTAATTATTTATATAGGACTACTATTTATTTCTTTGTGTTGTAATTTTCAATAATATTTTACAAATTCTGTTAATGCCTGAATAGGTCGTGTAATAATAATAAATAAATATAAATATAAATAAATAATATTGAAATTGGTTAATTTTTTTTTTTTATAATAGAACTGTCTACATATCACTAGTGCGGTGTAAAATCTATGGAGTGAGTATATCTGGTCTAATAAATTGTAATATGTACATCACAAATTACAACTCAAAATAAAGGTATTCATTATATAGGTATATATCAGCATCCTGGCTCAAAAGATTATCCAGATACACGAAAGATTGAAAAGGCATACACAGGAATCAAACAACTGTCATAATTTGAAATGGTATTACAAGCAAACTAACGTTTGGATTAGCACCATCTCTGGACTGTCTCTACAAATATTGATTTATAACATTTCTTAATATTAGGAGAACCCATTCTTATTGCGAAGTTGTAATTATTCAGAACAGACGCTCTGTGATATTTTAAATATTATTTAAATACATGTTCTGAACAATTACAACTTCACAATAAGAATGTGTTCTCCTAATAATAAAGTTGTATCAATGTGTCCAAAATTTAATAAAAAAATAATAATTGTTAATTCTATAATGTATTAATATCAAAAAAGTAACATATAGGTTCAAAAATTTGTCGCTAAAAATATTGTCGCTGTAGCGTAGTTGGATAATGCACCTTCCTCGATTTGGAAAGAGATCCAGGTTCGAATCCATGGAATTGATTTGATTTTCGATTCAACTAATGATCGCAGATGAATTCCCGACTCCCTTACTGTATGACGTTTTGTGTGTTTTATTTCTTACGAGTTTTCCGGCACTGGAATTTTGTGGAATATCGGGAGATGAATAAAGGATGGCACTTACTTGTATATCTGCCTATCTCTAGAAGCTGGTTCTGGTTGTCTCCCTGGGTCCACCGATTCACTCGCGACGCAGAATTGTGTAACAAAACACTTGTTGACACTCGCGTTAAAGGAATTCTTTGTTTCTATTAGCGGGATTTAATTATAATTATTTTCTTAATTAATATAAGCGGTAGTAAAGCGGATTCACAGCGACGGTGGAGTGCCGGGTTCGGTTCCAAAAGGCGCAGTGAAGTCGTTCGGGCGTATTAAACTGCAGGGATATCTTCTTTCTCACTCGTGCCTAGAGATAGGTTGGGAAGGAGAAAAGGAAAGGATATCTTTTGATAATTTAACACGGTGTGCGTGTGTATGTGCGTGAGTACATTAAACGGCGCTAACAGGCACTATGGATTTATTTGGAATGGCGACAAATCTTGCAGACAGCCAAGACACCCTGAGTTGTAGCTGAAGATGATGATTTATGGTTGATGAGAAACACTGCACCTCGTTTGAAGATTAACGTCTTATATTAAGTATACAATAGGTATTAAAAAATATTAATTCATTGCTTTAAAAAATGCAAATTATTATTAGTACGTTCCGTACTCTACTTTCAATCTAACTCATAACAAAATAAAATTAATTTTAATATTAATAATATATGTATATATCCCAAAAATGCAAACTCGCTCGCTTTTCAGATAGTCAATTGTCGAACATTTGCAAACACCGTACGAATTACGGAATGACGTTGGAATACACTATAAAAACAAAACGTTCAGTCCGTTTGCAAAAAAAAAAATTGTAGAAGGTGTCGTTGCACGCAGATTTTTGGGAAGGATCCTATCAATTCCAATCAATTCTAAGACAACAGAAATTGTTTTAAAAGTACCAATTAAACATTAATATAGGTTCAGTAAGAAAATATTTAAATAAATATCAGATATCTAATTGAGACGAAGCTATTTTTATTAAATATAATGAAAAATATATAAGAGTATGGGGTGATTACAGGGCTTACGACCTGTCTTCGGCTGGCTTGAGTGATTCTCAACCCTAAATCTCCATATTTATCAAATTTTTGATAATTGTATATATACTCGCTTCGAGTACCAGTACACCATCGCCATCTGTGGACCAATTTTAATAATTATTTTTTCTTTGAAACAGCATATATGTCTTCTTTTTTTATTTTTTATCTTTGTTTAATTAACCACTAAAATGAGTTTAAATACATCTACCGGTTTCGAAAAATACCATTTTCTTCTTCAGGATGTCATAACTAACTAAAACATACATTGTTTCTTTGACAGAATCTATTTTTAAAAAATCTATTTTTAAAAGAAAAAATTTTTTTTTTAGTACCTAACTCAAATCATTACTTAATACAAATTTACTCGAATAATTTTTAGGAAAAAATTTCGAGAATTTGCATCTAAAAAAGCCTTTAAGAAAAAAGTGGTACTTGATAAAAAACTTAAAATACTATGTGATAATAAACCAATATTACTTAAAGAAAAAAATAATATTAATTTTAATTACACATTTTATGATCGTTTTAAAAATTTTTCATCTCATGTTTTTCTTCCAGAAGAAATTGAATTTCTTTCAAAAGGTTTTAAATATAATTTACAATATAATAATAATAATATTAATAGTGTTATTGAAAATTTGGCAGTAGATATTGAAACAGCATTATACAAAAAACCAAAAACATTTCATTACAAAGTTACAGATTTTTTAAATAATCATCAAATCCCTATACTATCAATAAAGGATAATCAAGATATAAGGCATGCCAAAAACATAAGAGAAATTTTGAATACTGAAAATTTAATCTTAACTAAAGCGGATAAAAGTCATACGTTAATAGTGATGAATAAAATTGATTATATTTCGAAAACTGAAGATTTCCTCAAAAGTGACCAGTTTAAAATTATGACAAAGGATCCGACTCCAAAATATCAAAATATTATTAAAAGTGCTCTAAAAGATTCCATTAGTGATTTATTTACTGATAATACAGTATTATCAGATCTTATTTTAATGAATCCTAAACCTCCAAAACTGTATTCCGTATTAAAGCTTCATAAGATTGATATTCCAATAAGACCAGTGGTTTCATACTGTAGTGCTCCAACTTTTAAATTATGTTCTTTTCTTACAAAAACTATAAATAGACTTAATATTTTTAAACCAAAATACACTGTAAAAAATTCGTTGCAATTAGTGGATTTGTTAAAGGACATGGATCTTCCCAAAAATGTTAAACTTGTTTCTTTTGATATTGTTAATTTGTTTACTAATGTACCTATTAATGAAAGTAAAATTTTAATTTCTGATTTATTAAATTCGTCTAATTTACCTAATAATTTAGTAAAAGATCTATGTCGTTTGTTAAATCTTTGTATGAACCAAAATTATTTTCAATTTAATAATATAATGTATAATCAAACAGAGGGTCTTCCTATGGGAGCACCCACAAGTCCACTAATAGCAGATATTTTTGTAGATAATTTGGAGCGGAATATTTTTGATTGTGATTCTCCTTTGTTAAAAAATGTTTTATTGTGGAAAAGGTATGTCGATGATATATTATGTATTTGGTCAGGTTCACAACGTCAACTAACTACATTTTTAAATTTCATTAATACATTTAATAATAAAATACAATTTACTTTAGAAATGGAAAATAATTCGACCCTAAATTTTTTGGACCTAACATTGATTAAAAATAATAATAAAATTGAATTCAAAATTTTTAGAAAACCAACTTTTACAGATACTATCATACACAATGAATCTAATCATCCATTATCACACAAACATTCAGGGTTCCACTCCATGATACATCGTTTAGTCAATATTCCTATGTCAACATCCAATTTCAATATTGAATTGAATACAATTAAAAAAATAGCAGTTAATAACGGGTATAATACAGGTTTGATAGACACTATTTTAAAAAATAAATTAAAAGAATATAATAATCAATTTTTATATAAATCACAGATAAAACATAATGATAATAATGATTATTGGCGTAGGATTTTATACATAAATAACTTTTCGAATCAAATATCTAAACACCTACCACGAAACATTAGACCGGCATTTTATACAAATAATAGTATAGGAAATTTACTCATAAATTCTAAAGACAAAGATGATAAATTTAACAATTCTGGTGTCTATAAACTTAGTTGCAAGGATTGTGCTGCATTTTACATTGGTAAAACGGGTAGAAATTTTAATATAAGAGTAAGGGAGCATTTGAGATGTTTGAACAATAGTGGATTTTCAGAATTTGCTAATCATTTGATAGAAAATGGTCATGATTTTGATAAAAAATTGGGATTGTCAATTTTGCATATAAACGGTGTTGGTCACAAATTAAATAATTTGGAATCGTTGGAGATAAATAAAGCGTGTAAAACTAATCAAAAAATTATAAACAACCAACTAAATTTAACTACGAGTCCCATTCTAAAATTTTTTCCTAAAAATTATTCGAGTAAATTTGTATTAAGTAATGATTTGAGTTAGGTACTAAAAAAAAAAAAAATTTTCTTTTAAAAATAGATTTTTAAAAATAGATTCTGTCAAAGAAACAATGTATGTTTTAGTTAGTTATGACATCCTGAAGAAGAAAATGGTATTTTTCGAAACCGGTAGATGTATTTAAACTCATTTTAGTGGTTAATTAAACAAAGATAAAAAATAAAAATATGAATCTTAACCACAAAGATAACATTGCTTATTTTAAAAGTATTTTAAAAGTATAGTATATATGTCAACTCAATGAGTATCTGATTTTTGTTGAAGACAGGTCGCCCATACTTCTATATATTTTTCATTAAATATAATAAAAATAGCTTTGTCTCTATGAGATATCTAATATTTATTTAACAACAGTGTCTTTATAGGAAAAAATCCAGTAATTGTGTGTTCTTTGACATATTCAAATATTGCTAGAAAATATTTAGTTCCATATGATTGCTATGCAGGTCGAACAAATAAATTAGATGCATGCATATTAACACGACGTTGTACACAAATAACTAACAATTGTTCTAAATAACTCACGGCTAGACAAAAATCTATGTGAGTCTTTTATTGCCTAGAATCTTAGTAATGCTCAGCTTTATTGCACAGCGCACGCTTCTGGTATTGAGATGAATTACTGAGATTATCTCGTCTTGTCTCCTCCCATGGACACTAACAGGTATTGAGAATCCTTACTAAAATGTTTTGATCATCTTACAATATTTATCTATTCTGTCAAGGTCGCTTAATATTTTATTGGTTCAGTTCCCTGCTGCTGGAATTACTATTATTCCAATAAAAATACAATATTATCCGTGATCCGAATCACAATCGTCTCGCTGGCAACCTGTTATGCGAGCCATTGAATCGAAATATTATATAAATAATAAATCTTGAACCCGATGGAATAAAGATTGCTTCAATTATATTTTTGGAACAATTATATATGATGGTATTTAGGGCCGTGCAGTGCATAAAAGCAACAAAATCTGTGCGTTACTAAAAATTCTGGGAAACAAATATAAATTAATATTTATTTAGGAGAACACATTCTTATTGTGAAGTTGTAATTATTCAGAACATAGGTCTGTGATATTTTAAATATGAATTAAATATATTAATTATAAAGATATACATATAAAATCAATTTTATCGAAAAATATTGTTGTTGCGCCACCGGGACTCGAACCCGGATCTCTTTCCTAACCGGGGAAGGTGCTTTATCCAACTAAGCTACAGCTTATGTATGATGGCTCTGTCAAATGATGGAACGATTAAATGTATTAATATCAAAAAGGTAACATATAGGGTCGAAAATTGTCGCTAAAAATAATGTCGCTGTAGCTTAGTTGGATAAAGCACCTTCCCCGGTTAGGAAAGAGATCCAGGTTCGAGTCCTGGTGGCGCAACATCAATATTTTTCGATAAAATTGATTTTATATGTATATCTTTATAATTAATATATTTAATTCATATTTAATTAATATTTAATATCTTAAATTTATGACGCTATTTTCATTGCTATTTATTTTACAATAACTTCAATATATGACTGAGAAGCTGACCACGTTAAGAAAAGTCTTATTCTTCTTCTTCAGCGGTCTCTCGTTACGAGGGTGACATCTGCCGTGGTTCATCGATTGTGTGAGAAATAAGACGTCTACGACTCTTTAAAAGATCTTCAAAAAATAATTTCTAAAATTTTTATATTTTTTTAACCATACACTTCTGAGGTTTATTGCCGTATGAATTTTCGGTGCCCATTTTGGATATAAGCTTACTTCTTGAATTAATTGATCGGTCAAACTCTAACGATTCAGTTTTAAATACTAATTTAATGTATTAATTATAAATTTACACATATAAAATTTCCAATCCGGGGAAGTGCACTACCGATTGCGTTACAGCGCCAGTATTTTTCATGACAAATTTTCGAACCTATATGTTACACTTTTTCTGTCGTTCCATTATTTGAAAGCTATCTACATTGTTTTTACGGAATCTCAAATACCTTTGAGTGAACCGATAGCAGACGCCAGAATTATCAATTCATTTTTAATAAATTTTGGACACATTGATACAACTTGTATTATTAAAGAGAAAACAATAATAATGATTCAGTATTAGGTACTTGCTGGATTTGATAAAATAAATGTTTTACTAATCTTCAACGATTAGCTCTTATAGCAGAATTCTAACGGGTCACCTGGTGTATCAAATGTCAAATGAAATTACTCTTGTTAATTTAATTTCTCAAATTTTATTGGTAATGGTAACACGAAATGGATTATTTTACAAAGTACCAAAGCACAGTCTAATCGGAGAATTAAATTAGTGGATGCATTTTATTGAACTGTTAAAGTGCGCTTCAAGCTTTGATTTCAGACTTGGCTTTTTCGTGAACCTCCAGGTGAGCGGCCCTCGCGGCCGCCACTTCGGGGGTCTCTTCGGGGGCGACGGGAGCCACCAGAGCCGGGGCTTCGATGGCCTTCGGGGCTTCTGGAAGATTGGAGGCGGCTACCCTGAAACCGTTGCTGTCTGCTACGTAGTTTACGTGCTGCACTGCTCCGCGGCTGTCCAGATAAGAGTATCCTCCGCTGGTGACTCCGTCGAAAGAACGAGACTCGGCCTTGGCTGACAAGCCGTCGTTGTATCCGTAGGTGTACTGGCCCAAACTGTCCTTCACCTCGTATTGCGTGGAGATGATCGGGGAATAGTAATAAGCCAAGGGAGCGAAGATGGCCGAGCGACGTTTCCTGGAGTGTTCTGATGACTCATCTGAACCAGCTGCTTCAGCGGCTGCCTTTGCTTCCTCGTGGGCTTGGAGATGAGCTGCTCTAGCCGCGACTACTTCTGGAGTGTATTCAGGAATTGTTTGCTGCTCTTCTTGCTTATCTTCTGCCTTTTCTTCCGTCTTATCTTCTGCCGGAGCAATTGGTTCAACTGGAGCGACTAATGGAACAACAATATGCGGAGCTTGCTGGGGAAGATTGGTTGCTGCGACCCTGAAACCGTTCACAGGATCGCTGACGTAGCTGACGGTCTGGATGATGTTGTTGGCGTCGATGTAAGTATATCCTCCTTGGGTGATGCCATCAGCGGTCCTGAGCTCCTGCTTGGCTGAAGGTCCACCCGAATATCCGTACGAGTACTGCCCCCAGCCGTCCTGAGCGTGGTAGTGGGAGACTGCCGGAATCAAGGCTATGATTGAACCGTGAGCCACAGACAGCGCACAGCATACTGCAAACTAAAATGGGAGAATTTTTTTTATTAAATATGAATTAAATATATTAATTAAAAAGATATACATATAAAATCAATTTTATTGGAAAATATCAATACCAATCCGGGGAAAGTGCATTAACCCATTATGCTACACTATCACAGTGCTTTGACAACAAATTTTCCTATTTGAAAGGCCATCTTCTTTATTTTTACGAAATCTCAAATATTTATTATATATAAAATATTATACATAAAAATTTCAGTAATTGGAAGAGATCCAGGTTCAAATTCCGGTAGCAAGAATAATATTTTACGATCAAATTGATTTTATATATATATCTTTCTAATTAGTATATTTAATTTGTATTTAAAATATCGAAGGCTATGTAATGAATAATTACAACTTCACAATAAGAATGTGTTCTCCTTAATAATCTAGACTATTGATGTGACATGTATTGTTTTATTAGAATGAAAACGCATACAGTGATGCCTCGCATAACGTACTTAATTCGTTCCAGGAGCAAGTTCGTTATGCGAAAATTTCCCATAACAATACATGTTAAAAATTGCAATTCGTTCTGTAGCATAAAATATGGCACTGCAACATAAAAAAGAGACGTTTTTTATTTTTTAGCCAGACTCAGACATAGACACGCAAAATACATTTATTAAAACAAACACGCGCTAGATAAGCGCAGAGAAGAACGAGCAGTCCGTGTTGTGTGAAGCGAGGTTCGTCGTGGACGAACAGAAAGTTCGTTGTGCGCGGCGTTCGTTATGCGAGGCATCACTCTAATCAGGCCTATTCTCAAAATTGCAATATTGAAATGAAGGTGATTGTTACACCAACCCTCAAAAATAGACAGTATGTAAATTAACGTCCGTGTTATATTTGAATGAGAGAGAAGGAGAGAGAGTGAGGGAGTGAGGGATATAAACGTACCATAATCTGTCAAAACATAAAAATGGCAACAGGATTGGCCGTGATTCTTCACTACGACGCTGCGGATGAGGAAATCAATAGGTAATTTATGAACAAACCTTTTTCTGTGAACTTTGAATACTGTATTAGTACTTATTTTAACCAAAAACTTATATTTTTAGTCGAAACTCGAGAATGGAAAGACGTCGTTTGCGTGATTTGTGCGGTATAGTTGTACCTTATCAAGGCGGTATAGTTGTACCTTATCAAGGCGGTATAGTTGTACCTTATCAAGGCGGTATAGTTGTAAAAATTGCCCATTTGGAATTTCCATCGGGTTGCACAAATCACGCAAACGACGTCTCTCCATTCTCGAGTTTCGACTAAAAATATAAGTTTTTGGTTAAAATAAGTACTAATACAGTATTCAAAGTTCACAGAAAAAGGTTTGTTCATAAATTACCTATTGATTTCCTCATCCGCAGCGTCGTAGTGAAGAATCACGACCGATCCTGTTGCCATTTTTATGTTTTGACAGATTATGGTACGTTTATCTCCCTCACTCTCTCTCATTCAAATATAACACGGACGTTAATTAACATACTGTCTATTTTTGAGGGTTGGTGTAACAATCACCTTCATTTCAATATTGCAATTTTGAGAATAGGCCTGATGATTACCATATCTTTACTAACACCTACTTAACCTGATCTGTTGATTTGTTGATTTGTTTTCAGCATTCCGAAAACAAGATCATTTAAAAAGGCAACCACGCCCGAAGCAGTGGCGTTGACATTCAGCGGGGAGGACAGTACTCGACCGAGGCCTCGTCATCAATTATTCAACATACGAGTCTCAACGAGACGCCACTGCCGACAAAAGCTGATCCCAAAATGTCAACCGTCGCTCAACCGGTTTTCTCACCGGAGGCATTGTTTCAGACGATGCCCATTGAGCATTTGATGTCTGACTTTAAAAAGGGCAAGACTGATATTCGCGATCGCCGCGAAGGTACCCGGGTAGACAGGCCAACTGATAAGAGGCGAATTGGGATAGAATAATGGGCAAACTTTACTCCGATGTGATCAGTCACAGAGCACAGCGTCGTGATAACAAATAATATATATTAAAATGTATTAAATATATCAATTAGAAAGATATACATATAAAATCAACTTTATCGAAAAATATTGTTTTTGCGCCACCGGGATTCGAACCTGGATCTCTTTCCTAACCGGGAAGACCTATGTTTTGAATAATTACAACTTCACAATAAGAATGTGTTCTCCTAATAATAAAGTTGTATCAATGTGTTCAAAATTTAATAAATCTATAGATTCTGTAAAAGTAAGGTAGATGGCTCTTTCAAATAATGGAACGATTGAATGTATTAATATCAAAAAGGTAACATATAGGTTCGAAAATTGTCGCTAAAAATATTGTCGCTGTAGCATAGTTAGATAATGCACCTTCCCCGGTTAGGAAAGAGATCCAGGTTTGAATTCAGGTGGCGCAACAACAATACTTTTCGATAAAATTGATTTTATATGTATATCTTTTTAATTAATATATTTAATAATATATGTGAATAGAAAATTCTGTGTGTATATTTTCTATTAAATATAATAAAAAATAGCTTCATCTCTATGAGAGATCTGATATTTGTTAAATATTTTTCGTTTTTGGAAGCCGGACCCGGTTGCCACGTTCAATTTGTTGAAGTATTACGTTTCAACTGCATTTAAAGGTTTCCACAAAATATCTTAATGATCTACAATTATTGCCTCAAGACTCGCTTTCATTGCATTTCGCTTGCATGATGCTGCTCATCAAAGATTGAGAATAATGGTATAAAAATATTAAAGAAGGATTTGAATTTGAAAAGATGTGGTATTGACTCTAAATACTGGAGAAAACTACAGCCCAAGATCGAGGAAAATGCGTCAAAAATTACATTGCACTGGGGACATATGCAAATGGAGAGGGCTGACGCAATTACCGAGAAAAGGAGAAAGAGAAAGAAAAGGACGAAGATCCGTCCCTCAGAACCATGTGGAAAGTTATGCAGTTTGAGAAAAGAGCTCCTCAAAGCATGGCAGACATCATCCTCGTGACGAGGGACCACCCCTGCAACAATACTGTATATGGGTTTTGAGTAGATCTGAGTTAGCAATTCCACAATGTTGTATATCCTCTTGTGCATTGAATGGTAGTGTATGTCTCTAACTAACTGTTGAGTCTTTCCTGGATGTATAGTCAGGTGCAGTCTACCCGTGCATTGAGTTATACCTTGACTCAATCTCTGATGCTGTCTCCATCCATGGATATGGGCCTTAGTTTGTTGTAATTCATTGGAGTTCTCCTATCTTTAGTCTTCTTTGAATAACCTAGTCCATCCAAGTCTTAGACCTGTTACCAGAGAAGTGTATGCTGCTTTTTCTACTCGGTGATCTTACTCTTTCTTTTCAAGATGCCCAAAATATCTCAGGCAAATGGTTGAAAGACTGTCCTTAAATGGAGACTTTTATGCATCTCACCGTTCACGTATCTCTACCTCAACATCTCAAAGGCATCAATCAGTATTTTTTTCCTCGCCTTTCACGGTCTAACCATATTTATTATATTATTTTCAAGTCTAAACATTTCGTCATATCTTTGCATCGTTTACTTTCTAGTGCCGTCGTTATCGTATATCTAGGTTCATGATATTTTAATGCTCTATTAGTAAACATTTAACTGCGCACTTTAATTGTCCCAGTGTGATAATGCATCTTCAGATCTCGGCCAGCTTCCTTGAGCTGTGCATAATGAGGAGTAGTAGGAAGCGAGGTCGTCCGGCTCTCGAGCAAGTATCTCGCGACTTGAATTAGGATGAATCGTCCATCAGACGCGAAGAATGTCTCCACTATGGTAATATTTCGGGCGTGGTCGTTCAGAGGCGGGCGTTGAATTATTAATACAAACATCGCCTAATAATCAGAATAAACTGCGTTTGACGGCTTTTTTTAATCAAGTTATTAAAGGTTACGTGTGATTTATTGTACATTGTTTCGAAGGTTGGGATCGTCGAAGAAACACCTCCAGTAAACTATTACAGCGTCTCGGAACATAGAAAATGGAATGTTATTAAAATAAGAAAATTTACTTTGTAGCAAAAATAATTCGAGATTCGATATTATCTCTCATCTCTCAAAACAGAAGACTGAACTCGATGTGTTCAACTCTTTCTTAGCAACGCATTTAGAAAACAAAAAAATGTTAAAACAAGATCATTCAACAAGTAAACCTATCAGCTGGATATATATCCTGAATGTGAAACCTGAAAAGGTATACTAAATAGTTGGTTTGTCGCCCAGTGAGCAATGGAGCGGTGAATATTTGGTATGTGCCTGAGAGATCGTAAACGAAATAAGTGAACTGATTTAGAAATAACAGATGGAGCCAAAAGGTGGCTGTATATTGACCTTGGACAAGTGGAAAATATCGGGAATGTCTTTGCGCTTGAAGGATGACATTGTAAAGATAGCCGGACGAGAGACAGACGATTGAGAGAGGATTGGTAATGGCTGATTAGAAAAAGAAGAAGAACCGAAGAATAACAAAGCAAACGGACGAAAGTGGATAATGTGAAAAGACGTAGTAGATGAATTTATCAAATCGAAAATAATCCAAATATGTCAATGTCGTATACAATTAATTTTTTCATTGCACTGGTTGTACTAAATATTTTTTTATATGCCTTCGATTTGAAATGTAACTGATATTTTAAATACAAATTAAATGTATTAATTAGAAAGATGTACATATAAAATCAATTTTATCGAAAAATATTGCCGTTGCGCTACCAGGATTCGAACCTGGATCTATTTTCCAATACGGGGAAGGTGCATTAACCGATTATGCTACAGCACACAGAAAATTGACAACAAATATTAGAACCTGTTTGTCCTAAACGATTCGGAATGTTATATTGTAAAAAATCTGATAATAAGATGTAGCAACTAAATATTTTTTTTGATAGATAGTTTTATCTGTTTATCTTTCTAGTTGATTTATTTAATTAGTATTAAAATACAACAGAACCATGTTCTGAAAATGCAACATCACAATAAAAATGGGTTCTCTTAATCAATATTTAATGTATTTCATATTAGTGTATTGTATTATACAATGTGCATATTAAAAATGAATTTAAAAGGTACTAAATTAGTTACAAAAAAACGTGGATTTTTTTAAGATACTACTACTATATTAAAAGCGACATTTAAAACGACAGTAAATTAAATTGAATATTTTTTAATTATAAAAATAATGAATGCAACTTACAATAGTTTTCATCTTTGAATCGGGATAGATCAACAATGAACACGGGAAATTTCGTCGAATCGCTGAAGCAACCTCCTAGAGATGTCTCTGCTAGGACTGTTGTCAGATTAAACTGTGACATGTGGGATGCGAACCCGCCACTTTTATACCCGATGTGCACGGACAGTGCGAGACGCCGACGTCACGTTCCTACGAGTCTGGGTGATCCAGTTTTTTTTTTTTTGAACTGGCGTACATTCGTTGAATTGGAATTTGTTAATTTGTTTATTTTAATATGGAACATGTTTATTCAGCGGGTACCGCGGTCAATTTGTCAGTATTTAATTTTCAACTTTAATTTTTAATAAAATCTTGAAGGTGCCGATCCTAACACATATC
The DNA here is from genome assembly GCA_031772225.1 of Eubasilissa splendida. NCBI lineage: Eukaryota > Metazoa > Arthropoda > Insecta > Trichoptera > Phryganeidae > Eubasilissa > Eubasilissa splendida. Next base: position 2,703,973 of record CM062866.1, read on the forward strand.
ACATGGCAAACAAATAATAATCTAATTTTTTTTTGTATTTCATTTTCACCTTCACTGGGTAGGTACCACGAGTCTCAAAAATCTTTTTGAAAATTAAAAAATATTTTATAAACCTCTCACATGCTAAGCCAGTACTCGGCCATTTAGCTACTCGTCTATTAGACTGTCCTATCAATTTTTCATATACTAATTGATTTTTTGCGTTATAATTTAATAAACATACATTAAATTATTTTTTCGACATTCTTAATAGCAAATTTTTTATTAAAAAAATATATAGTTATTCACATAAAAACTGTAGTAAACTAAAGGTATATACTATTATTTTGAAATGTCGGTATCCCCACGCAATGAGCGTGAGAGAATTTTAATTTTATATTTATATATTTGACTATATTTATGAATATTTTTTCTACAATAGAAAAATATATTATATGCAGGGATGGTATGATACATGGGTCTGAGGCATGGAACTCATTTTTAGATATTATTAATTCACAACAATTTACACATATATTATACTACAACTAAATTTTGTTTTTTATTTAGGAGAACACATTCTTATTGTGAAGTTGTAATTATTCAGAACATAGGTCTGTGATATTTTAAATATGAATTAAATATATTAATATATAATAATTACAACTTCACAATAAGAATGTGTTCTCCTAAATAATAAAGTTGTATCAATGTGTCCAAAATTTAATAAAAATTAATTGATAATTCTGGCGTCTGCTATCAGTTTACTCAAAGGTATTTGAGACTCTGTAAAAATAAGGTAGATGGCTCTGTCAAATTATGGAAAGATTAAATGAATTAATATCAAAAAGGTAACATATAGGTTCGAAAATTGTCGCTAAAAATATTGTCGCTGTAGCTTAGTTGGATAAAGCACCTTCCCCGGTTAGGAAAGAGATCCAGGTTCGAATCCCGGTGGCGCAACAATAATATTTTTCGATTAAATTGATTTTATATGTATATCTTTCTAATTAATATATTTAATTCATATTTAAATTTTGTTTGTCTACATCTGACCACATCCATTGGATCTCAACGCCACGTCTTTCTATGCTCTGTCTTTCGCATTCATCTGCTTTCTACGACATTCAATATAATATCAGTATAACAAGGTAGAAAAGGAGCTACATTTTGGCTTCTATGGGGCAAATGATGATCATTTCTTCGACTGAAGTTCCAAAAATTTTTCTGTTGAGTTCGTAGCATTTTTTTTCCCAAAAGAAGAGTGCTTTAACGTTTTGTGTGTATTTATTGTTAGTTTTAAATACGCCCTGTCGAAGCTCGAGCTAAACGAAACCGGTTCGCGTTTAATAAAATTCGTGATTTTATACAAAGTGATTTATTTCATATAGTATGTCAAACCACAAAGTGATTGCTTGCTACGAAAACACAACGAAATATTTAAATCGCTCTGTGTATAATTTGTCATAGTTAGTTTTATGTCCAGAATTGAGAAAATATGAAAAGTCCGCAGTATTCCCAAGACATCGATCATCAGGCTCGTGCAGTTTCTGGTGCATTCTACATTTGTATGTGGTGTGAAAACGCGGGACATTTTTTCTTCAAATTTATCCCCTTGTAAGTCTGTACACTTCTCCCAGCCATGCTCCCATCGCTTTAACCCGTCCAAATAGTGCTTTGGAGTCTTATTCGGAGAATAAAAAATCTCTGTCTTCCGAGCGCAACTTTTAGCTGAGGGAACAAAAAAAAGTCGCTTGGGACTAGATCCGGTGAGTAAGGAGGGTGGTCAAGTAGTTCACACGTAGATTTTTGCCTGGGCAACCGCTGAGGTGTGAGACGGAGCATTTATCTTGGTAAAACAAATTTTTTTTTCTGCAAGTGTGGCCGTTTTACCGCAATTTCTGCGTTCAGCATGTCAAGTATTGATGCATAGTATGCTCCCGTAATGGGTTTTCCTTTTTCGAGATAATCGATTTAGACGACTCCATGGCTATCTCAGAAAACAGTTGCCAACACTTCCCCAACACAGCGTTGGAAATGTTTACTCGAACACGTTTTTGGTCCGGAGTGAGCAAACGCGGCACCCAACGCGCGGCCAGCTTTCTCATGCCCGAATCGTGATTCAATATGTGACAAACACGTTCTTTGGACATGTTCATGGCCTCTGCTATCTCTTATCCTTAATTCGACGGTCGTCGAGCACCATTTGGTGAACTTGAGCGATTTTATCGTTAGTACACTCACATCGACTCACTTAAACGATTGTCAAACAACAACTGCGCCTCCAAAATGGATGAAATTATGGTGAGTACTTATCAAAGCGTGTGCAAACGTGTCCCCCAACTTTATTGTCAAGCTTTTGTCAAATTTTTCAGACAGCCCCGTACATGACGAGACGCGCGAGCGTCTCCATTCTGCAGGAAATGAACATCAAGGATAGGCTCTCGACCATTCGGCTGAGCTGACCACTTGTCTGGTGACAGCCCCAAGACCTGCAGGGCGGGAGTTCATGTGGATCACGCTCCTGTCACGGAGGACCGACGTGAATGATAACGACGTAAGTTAAATTTTGCCAATATTGTTTCTTAATAAATGATTTATTTACTTTATGAAATTTTCACTATGCATCTGTTGAATGTTGAATTGTCCGGTCAGACCGCCGCGTGTACATTTTTCACAGCGTGCAGGTAGAATTTCCTCACCTTGATACAGTTTTCGACAGATGAATGCGCACTCGGAGAGTAATAAACTATTATTGGCAAGACGGACGCCGGCTTTAATACGAAAACTGGGCTTGCTAAAATATGCTAAAGGGCATTATGAGAAATTTAAATGGCATCAAAGTTTCGTTAACAGTTTTCGTTGCTTTCACGGAGGAATTAAAATAAATTATTACCTTTGTGTATAAAAAAGAGATATTTACGATAACATAAACACTCTTAATACAGGGTGTCGATAAATATTTTATCCAAACGTTAATAGTAAATTATAATCAAATATATTTAAAATACAAATTAAACATTAAATATTGTTGTTACGCTGCCGGGATTCGAACCGTTCCAAACCGGGGATGGTGCATTATCCAACTATGCTACAGCGACAATTATTTGAAAGCCATCTACTTTGTTCTTACTGAATCTCAAATACCTTTGAGTAAACCGATAGCAGACGCCAGAATTAACAGTTCATTTTTATTAAATTTTGGAAACATTGATACAATTTATATATTATTAAGGAGAACACATTCTTATTATGCAACTTCCCCGGTTTGGAAAGAGATCCAGGTTCGAATCCCGATATCAACAGCAAAATTTTTCGATAAATTTTATTTTATATGTATATCTTTCTAATTAATACATTTAATTAGTATTTAAAATATCAGGCCGTCTGTTCTGAATAATTACAACTTCAAAATAATAATGTGGGATTCGAACCTGGATCTCTTCCTATCTGAGGAAAATGCATTAACCGATTACGCTAAATCAACACAGTACATTTATGACAAATTTTCGAACACTTTTCAAATGAATACATCTACCGTTCCATAAATTTAATTTGTATTTTAAGAAAATATCACAGACCTATGTTCTGAATAATTACAACTTCACGATAAGAATGTGTTCTTAAAAAAAAAATTAAAATTTTGCTATTTTTCGAAAAATAATTATTTGATAATTCAAATAAATTTGTTGCAGAAAAAAAATATATTCATCATTTTCATACTGCCGGCACTTGAAAAAATTAACTTTTTTTATCGAAATTCTGATAATGTTTTAACACTTGAAATATTTTTTTATAAATTAAAAGCATGATTTATATTACTATCAGGTTTATTTTATTATTATAAAATTCATAGCGCCGTGAGAGTAGTCGAAAAATAAATATTCAATTTGAACGATACGTTGCTGTTTTAAGGCATGATCTGTTGCGTCATAAGTCGAGCCCCGCGCCAGCCATTCACTAGCAAGTCCGGCAGTCTGGCATGGAGTGATGAGAGGTTGTTTCGGTTACGTCCTTAACCTTTACCATACCATGATATAAAATACCCGAACGCAGCCATGCTGTCAACTCGTGTTACCGTAAATAACAGTTAGAAAAAATGTTTTTATTAGCTTAAATGACTCTAATGGCACGAATTCACTCTAAATATTATGCATTAAATTTTGAAAAAATTGATTAATAACATAATTTAGAGCATTAATTGAGTTCTATACAATGTATCCTTCCTTCTTATCTCTCTTCGTTTAATTTGTAAGAAAGACATATATATTTGTATGTTTGTTGTTATTTACACTGTGAAAATAGAGTGTGATCTCTGTCTTTCATATCACAAATGGTATTATTACCAACGTATTAATTTTACAACGGATTGAATGGGAAAAATAACCTAACCTAACCTAACCTAACCTAACCTAAGCGCTAATATTTAAAATAATATCTAAAATATGAATTTTATGTTGCATGTATTTACCGAAATATTAGCGGTTTAATATGATGGTTGACCTGTGTTACTGCATGGTTTGGGAAGGGTTAATTGGATTGGAATCCTTCTGTTGTTGGTCCAACTTTAAATTGTTTAATTCTAAAATTTAATTTTCTGTAACATCTGAATATTTAACGCGCATCCTGTATATCATGTCATTTTTTTTAGCACGCTTGTCTTTGCGTCTCAAGGCCAGGAGTTGTACTGTGGAATGTCATGGATTTTTTTTTAAATCTCTATTCAATAAGAAAGGGACCATTTTGTAAACAAACGAGTAAATAACGCTGTTTGGGACATATACTTATTATGATATTTGTACTTTGAACCGTCCACTAGCGCTTCCCCGTCTATATGTATGACTTTCTGGATGTGGCGGCTTCGGTAGGCTGTACAGTACTTACAGAAATGGCCAGGTCTGTGAGATAAGAAAAGCATCCTGTCATATCATCTATGTGTTATGGTCATATCGTGTTTATTATCTATGTCACTGTCAAATGTGACACGATTTTTTCAAGATTGTAGTTTGTCTTTAAGAATGCACTACCAGAAAAGCGACAGCTTCTGGTAGTGATGTAATTCCGTACAGTCCACTGCATGCGGAGGTGATTGAGAGACCCAGGAGAAGCGGAATTTGGTGAGTCCCTTTTGAGTTGCACCATACGCAAAACTTTATTTTTTGTACATATATTGATTTAAATCTAAAAACCCTCGAGGATAAGACCTGGGTGCGAAGCATTAGGAAGTGAACTGGTCGCGGAATTGAGGAACTCGAGGAGACAAAGATTGAAGACACATTTACAAGTGAAACAATAAGGTAGTTGCTTAAAAATCATCGTGTATCACAGTAGACTTCTTGGATGGTATCCTGCAACAATGTGCCATCAAAGTTACTGTCAAATTCTTGAACAAAAAGTCATTTCCTTTATAAGCAGCTGGTTGACGCTCTGGCCAACTAATTAATTTCGATTTCGCCGACGGGGGACAGATTGCGCTCTGACATCGAACTGTCGAGATCTTTGTTCTTTTTTAACGTCCGAAAAAAGCAACGCCGTGCATAACGCCGAGACCGCAAAGAGGAAGTATTCTAAACAGTGCCGGAAGTGCAGTGATCTCTCGGTTCTGCACAAAAATTAGCGACAGTATTTTTGACGACAAATTTTCGAACCTATGTGATACACTTTCCATTATTTGAAAGCCATCTACATTGTTTTTGGAAAAGAGATCCAGGTTCGAATCCCGGTAGCGCAACAACATTTTTAAATAAAATTGATTTTATATGTATATCTTTCTAATTAATATTTAAAATAACACATACCTATGTTCTGAATAATTACAACTTCACAATAAGAATGTGTTCTCCTTGCGGTCAATAGTGGCTGCATAGTGGCCATATGTGACCGCTGCGCGGTCAGAATCTCTATAGAATCTATGTTTCAATAATAAACCTTTTCCTAAAACAAACCACACGCGAATAAATCTCGATGTAATTAAAATTATTTAAATAAACGTCTAGAATCATCTATCATCAGATATAAGAATCTCTGAGAGACCAAAATAAACACAAATTTGGAATCGTATGAATGGTTTTGTCAGCAGATTTAGTCAAATTTTAGGTCGCAAACATAACCAAAAATCATTATTTTGACATTGCGAAAAGTGTTTTACTCTATGGTATACCATAGACAGTTTAGATTTAAAAAAAGATGACAGATGTCATTAATGTTTTTTCTAACTCGTAATAAAGACAATGTACACTTCATTTCAAATTGAATATATATTTACGTACTGTTATTGAATATAGGAGTATAAAAGAGAAAACATTTAAGTAATCTCAACCTAGAGATGTTAAAAACACATTCGTTTTTGTCCTACTCGTGTCTCACAGACCTGGCCGTTTAAGCAAGCACTTTACTGCTTACAAATAACACTGCCGAAGCCGCCACATCAAAAAAACATAAGATTTCAATACCCAACCATGCTGAAATCAATTTTTTCCCCTTCTACTCTTAATAAGAGATATAAACTATGACTAGAAGAAGGGCGAAACCCTTGTATGAGATAATACATACTTACGATGAGGTAGCAAAACCAATTTAAATGACCTTTCCTTAAATGAGGTGAAACCACTTTTAGATAGGTCAAGTCGCGAGCTGATCAAATAACGGGCAACTGGACACCGACTGGGATTGCATCATGCCTATTGAATTAACCCTCTCTTTGTGACGTTTTTCACGGAAATTAGTTTAATTTTAAAACATAAAATCGCAACATTGTAAATACGAATTAAATATATTAATTACAAAGATATAAGTATAAAATCAATTTTATCGAAAAATATTGTTGTTGCGCCATCGGAATTCGAACCTGGATCTCTTTCCAAACCGAGGAAGGTGCAATATCCAACTATGCTACAGCGACGATATTTTTAGCGACAAATTTTCGAACCTATATTTAATCGTTCCATTATTTGAAAGAGCCATCTACCTTATTTTTACGGAATCTCAAATACCTTTGAGTAATCCGATAGCAGACGCCAGAGTTATCAATTTTTATTTTTCGATAAAATTGATTTTATTTGTATATCTTTCTAATTATATATATCATTCTGAATAATTACAACTTCACAATAAGAATGTGTTCTCCTCGTAACATTCTGACAACCAAAATATTATTTATCTTTTCTTATAGGTTAAATAAAACACATTTATTTTAATAATAGCATAGGGGTGAATATCCTTCTTAAAACGGGTTTGGACAATTTAGAGACCCTTGAGATAAAAAAAGCAGTAAATAGAGCTCCATTTTTTCTATTTAAATCAATAAAATGACCATCAACATACCCCCACCCCGCTCACCGCAGATATATGTATTCTATCTCCCTCTTTCATATGTAATTTTATATTCTGTACATATAAGTGCACTCTTTTTATATTTATTGTTAGTTTTAAATATATCCTGACGAAACTGGTTGGCGCTATATTTAATAAAATTCGTGGTGATTGTGTTCTATTTATATTTTATTATGTATACTTATTTTAGTAATTCTGACAACAAACATAATTTAGGAGGGTTTTGGTATTGAAAATTAAATATCGACTTGTGTAATTGTAATATGAAGAGTGAGAGTGCCGAGTCGGCAGCGCTCGATTTCGGTCCCGTCCGGCGCTTGAGCGCAAAGATTCAGATGCGTGTGCACAAGTGTCACCTAGAACCATAGATCATCATCCGCGTTGGTCTCTCGTGATCTTGAGGATCGCGATCTTCGCGAAGTCTCGCCTTCTTAACTATGCTCTGCAGATCTTGGGGCTATCGCCAGAGAAGTGTGTGAGAAGTGTTGTCCACTCGGTCTGTCCAACGAGTGGGAGATCTTCATCTTAATCTCGTCTCAGGCTGAAAGTTGAGAGTCTGTCATCGATTTTTAATTCCTGCAGAATGGAGACATTCGTGCATCTAACTATTCCTGCAGAATGGAGACATTCGTGCATCTAACTATTCCTGCAGAATGGAGACATTCGTGCATCTAACTATTCCTGCAGAATGGAGACATTCGTGCATCTAACTATTCCTGCAGAATGGAGACATTCGTGCATCTAACTATTCCCGCAGAATGGAGACATTCGTGCATCTAACTATTCCTGCAGAATGGAGACATTCGTGCATCTAACTATTCCTGCAGAATGGAGACATTCGTGCATCTAACTATTCCTGCAGAATGGAGACATTCGTGCATCTAACTATTCCTGCAGAATGGAGACATTCGTGCATCTAACTATTCCTGCAGAATGGAGACATTCGTGCATCTAACTATTCCTGCAGAATGGAGACATTCGTGCATCTAACTATTCCTGCAGAATGGAGACATTCGTGCATCTAACTATTCCTGCAGAATGGAGACATTCGTGCATCTAACTATTTATTTTGAAAAATTAGACAAAACAGGAGTGAGCCGCGAAACGGCGAATCTTTAAGATTTGATGCATCTACTGTGGACTACAAGAAACTGAGACCTGTCTCTGAATAATCTCGTGAAATCCCTCAATGTCACGTCACAAGATCTATAGTCAAGAAACAGATGAAAATTCTATAATAGAAGAAGAAAATATCATTCTCTAAAGATTAATCTTCACGACGTTTATATGAAACTATTCATGGTATCTATTTTATAGCAAGCTATAAAGGGTCAAACATTTTTTTCAAACGTAAACTGTTGTATAATTTGTAAATTTGCGACACCTCGCATATCGGTGTACCGTATGTGTTTACCAGCGGCGTACAATAAGCATTCATAATAATATTACCTCTCCCCGTCTATTTCTATGACTTTCTAGATGTCTAGTAAGCTTAGGTTATGCTGTTACCAACGATTCTAACTAGACATATAGAGTAAATAATTGTGAATTCATTATTTCAAAAATGGCTTATTCTTTTTTTGCTCTGCTCCAACGTAGAATGATTCCTGTCCTAATACGTATCCACTACCCCCTCCCCATATACCAGAACACGATCTTATCTGTGGTTTTGTTCCCTATGGTTTTTATAGCAGTTGAAGTTGTACCTTCGAACTGAAGAAAGCGTTGACCATTGCTGCCAAGTTTGTCCTGTTGTAGGAACGAAATTGTCATCCTGCTGTTTGACAGTTTATTGTGCGTTTTTTGGTTCCTCGCTACCGTGCATGCCGAAACGTGTACATTGTACGATTGTGCACGGTATTGTTTGACACTTTCGCGCGATCACCGAAAGTGTATGTCCAAGTGTACTACGCGCTGAATACCGTTGTACGTGTCCTGGAGACGGAAGATCTGTAAATTCAGTGGAAGAAGATACCGAAAGGAGTATTTCACATGTGGATCATGTTCCTATTCCTATTCCTGTCTATTTTCCGAATTTCCTCCACCCTTTCTGCATCCCTTATTTCCTCACCCCCTCAAATGCGGATTAAACAAACAAATTGGATGCGCGCAAACAAACAATCTCGCAAGTATCGGTATAACGTTACACGTGGAAAAACTCTAGCCGTGGGTTATGCTAATATAATGTAATAACGGCAAAAATTATATAGGGTATTTTCAGAAGATATGGATTTATTTCTTAGAATATTTACTAATGCACAACTTTATTGCTTGTATCCAATGCGCGCCACTGGTGTTTACATTTCCATTCATTTTAATGTAATTAATATATATTAAATTGCAAATGAGATACATAGTAAATGAATTAATTTTAATTAATTTCTTTAGGGTCGGTATTTATCTTCTCATGCTCATACAATATATATTATTATTAAATAAAGTTCTACTTCATTTAACTCAATATTTGTTTATATATTTTTACATTATATTACTCTTCTTCTTTGTTGAATGTTACCCAATGATATCCTTCCGTTCCAATAATTCCGTCACGATGTATACCAGTTCCTGTCTAGCTGACCTTTCACCTGGGCGTATTCGGCGGAGTGCAAATTCGAGTGTCAAAGAATCAACACGCGCTTGGTTCCGCCGAGATAGATTATCACCGTGCCTTAACGTTATCCGAACCGGGAAACCGAATTCACCAGCATCTGACCGGCCCACGAAGTGCAGCGAAACCTTATTCTCATAAAATTGAGATCAAGGTGAGACCAGATTCCTTTTGTCCTTATACCTTTCTTGATCAAAATCGGGTTGCTTCAAACAAACAACAACTAGCAGAGATACAGTCCACTACGTGATTTATTTCTCACCAATAGTAGACGACCCCATTTAAAATATAATACGTGCCCCACTTAACTCTTCCCAAACCATGCAATAACACAGGTCTACCATGCCAATTAAACCTATAATATTTCGGTAATTACACACTACATAAAATTCATATTTTTGTTAACCCTAAGGAAATCATTTGCGCATAGAAATGACTAGTGAAAAACCAAAGAGAATCCTACAAAAATAAGTGAACAAATTAGCACGTTGGCTAAAATACGATTTGTGGTATGATAGAAAGAGATCGCATATTAATTTTACAGTGAAATGAATATAAATGTATCTTTCTCACTAATTGAACGAAGAGGGAAAAAAAAGTCACATTGTATAGAACTTGATGATTGCTTCAAATTTCATATATAATCCTTTCTTCACATTTAATGGTCAATATTTAGACAAATCATTAAAGCTAAAAAAAACATTTTTTCTCATTTAGAATGATAAAATTCTCAATTTTCTTACGGTAACACGAGTTGAGTGCATGGCTGCGTAAGGGTATTTTATATCATGGTATGGCAAAGGTTAAATATGATAAATGCTTTATCTAACGCTTTCTCAAGAACTTTAGTAACAATTATGCAACGGCGTATGCGACGTAATTTTTTTAAACGAAAGCAGCCTTTCTGTAAAACATTTTAAGATGTATTTTTGATTATCCAAAATGATATAATATAATTTTCATTTCACGGTCTTCAATACCGTAGATAAAGAAGTACAATTTTAAAAAGGCGGCAATACTAACCAATTGCCGTTCGATAAGCTATTGTAGGAGTTGAGGTGTGTTGTGAGTTGAAGTTATTCAAATTATGATTGACTCGAGATTGTGACCGAAGCTTCTAACATCTTCTTGTCTCACGCGCGTTTGTTGTATGTCGCAAAAAGCACTTACAAGATTTCGTTTATTGACGTGATGAATGAATACAATTAACTCACTGGAGATGCGGTTGAATGGCGATGTTAGTGATAGGACGGCCTGTGGAGACGTAATGATGTTAGTCGCTTGAGCAGTATCCGTCTCTGCTGCTAATGGATTATTTGCGTCTGTTTATTGGTCGCTCTGGTTCGGACCCTAATGGTCGATAGGTGAGCCCTTACACGGCCATGTCTACGGGCGCGTGTGCACTGCTAACCACAAACGGTAACGTTATATTATCGTATTCAATAATACACCACAATTAACTGTGCGGTTTATCCGTTATATTACATTTCAAGTTTGCGTCTCTGTGTGCTAAATAATGTCGAATGTAGGACAGCAATGAAATGATATCTCTGAACTTCTGCACCATGTTTAGATCTTGGCTAATTCCTACTTACCATTCGCTTACTAGAAAACCACCTATTAACAAAATCACCTTATCTAGTGTCACGTGCCCTTGGAACGACAAGATGGCGTTATACAGGGTGGCCCAAAAAAGTGAGAACATTTCGTAATATGTGATATAATTACATCAAAATTAGTTTAACTATATCAACAATAGCTTAAATAGTTTACTAATTTATTTACTTACATATTTACCTATATTGCGTTTTATTTCTACAATTCTCAATTAATTATTAATTTTCCCATTGTTTATACTTGTTTTTTTTAAATTGTTGCCTAGAATGACAAAAATCACTGCAGAGGACCGTATTCTGATCAAAAATTTGCGAATTAAAAAACGTCGGGGTGCTAGGAAAATGATCAATTGCTAGACATTACAAGAAGGATGGAGCTCCATCTCACACAGCCAGAAATACAATCAACTTTCTTCGTCATGAGAATGTTAATTTCATCGAGGCAGGCATGTGGCCATAGAATAGGCCAAATTTAAATCCAGCAGATTATGCAATATGGTGTGTTTTGATGATTTCTGATTAGCTAAATATTGCGCAAAAAAAAGAATTATAATTAATTATATTATGTTTTGTGTTCTCACTTTATTTGGGCCACTCTGTACATATTGAGAATAGTCGTTTTCCTCATTGAGAATTGAGAGCCCTGATTTCAAAAATAATAAAAATGTATACAGTCGCAAGTATTTAAAAAGTTATTACACTTAATTGTTTTTAAATGTCATGTGTGCCTTTAAAATGTTACGCGTCCCATAAACGGCGTGATGCACGATACCTCAACCGTGCAACAAATCCATCCACAGCAAGCCTTAACCATAAACTTCTTTTTTTTTAAATAAAATAATACATTTGAAATAAAGATAATTACTTTACAAGATTTTTGTCTATAATATAGTTGGAGACAAAATATGTAGGTAGTTAGGTTAGCACAAATGACAAATTAGTTTAATTTTGTATTGTACCTACATCAAGCAACCACTTTGTTATTTTCGGTTTAAAATCGTCAATCGTTTATTTATCAAATATACGCGGTGCACAAAATAAGAAAGATCATTGACCAAATTTGGTATCAATTTTTGGATTGTGAATGTAAGTTAAAGTCCGATATACAGTGTTGTTGTAGGCGAGGCGTCACACGTGTAACACAGTGTACTACACAAAAGGACAATGTTTAATTTATACAGGTGTACATTTCCAAACTCGGTTTATTCCAGTATTGTAATAAAATGGGTTTTCCTCGCCATTTTATTATATGTTTTCCATAATTTCTGATGGATAAAGTACAATGATTTAAATCATAGAAAAATGACATTTAAAAAAGTGGCGTGACTAGCCGACTCCGCTAATTATGACCAGCGGTTGAAAATATGGCTCAATCAGATATCATCGTCGTCATCACTGCTGGATGAAAGTCTCCCCATGACCCTGCCGCACTTTTCAGTCCTCCACCAATCATTGTCGATTATTTGGACGTCCTGTTTATGATCAGTTGTAACTTTTTGCGACAACGGGTTCTATCGTTAGTAAAAAAATATTTACTTCTCGATAGCACATCTTGTAGTTAACTCATTTTACTAAACGAGAATCGATAGTTAAATATGGCGGACTTTTAACAGCTGTTTCAAAAGTCATCTGACACATTGGTACTTAGAAATTTGCAGTGTACGACAATGAATCATTCAATATCTCGCTATTTCAGTGGTGACAGTTGGTCCGATGGTGATCTCGTTGTTTAATATATTAATGTATGCATTAAAAAATTTCACCATCAAAGTGATTTCTATACATAGGTTTGTATTGTACATATTATACATTATAAATATACAAAAAAGGCGAACAAGCTTTATAATGTATGAAATTTTCACTGTCTCTTAACTAGACCAAAGTCTGTACTAAATGATACAGGTTCATCCGTTATCTATCATACAAATATAAATCAATTCCAGCACTTCGTCCCACGAAACAAGAAAGCAGTATCATCAGCAAATGTAATAATTTTCCCATTGATGAGACCCAATTCACACAAATGATTTATATATAACGGAAAAGGGGTTGGCCCTAGAACACGTCCTTGCGGGACTCCAAAAGTAATCTAGAATACTGACTCGTTTGATTATCAATTCTAATCGCTTGTTGTATTTCCGTTAGATAACTTTTAAACCAATCTAGAGCTACTCTTCTAACACTCGAAGCTTCTAGTTTCCGCAGAAGAATAGGCAAAGAAACAGTATCGAATGCTTTGGCTAAATCCAGGAAGACACTAATACAATGCTCGCCTTGGTCAAGACTAACATATTCAGTGAGTGTAATGACGGCATCTTCTGTGGATTTTTTTTTCTAAAAGCATACTAGTTATTACTTAACAACAATTTTTGAAATAACACTAAGTAGTGAGATAGCTCTATAGTTTAATACGTCACCAAGATCTCCATTTTTGAAGACAGGACAGACAATATAATATATGTGGACGGCCGGGACATACTAATATTAAAATAAATATTATTTATTTATTTATTTACTAATGTTGTTTTGGCAGCCGTGATGGCGCTAACGAACAGCTACCGATGAGTAGGACCGAGATAGGAGCCTTGAGCTTATTGCGTCGGTCCTGGGTATGCGGTGGGTCAGCCCTCATTGGACCAACTCATGTTTCAACAAAGCAAATACTTTTTACTTATTATTTATTATTTTTAACCAGTGTGAGTTAATTATATGCATCAACTGGTTTCGGAAAATCGGGGTGATAAAAAACTAACTAAAACCATATGTCAAATTTTTATAATGTTTTTTAATCTAGTAATATAGAGCGCCAAACTTTTCTGTCCTGACACACAATTCTCGCGGTATCCACGTTATACGCCGATTATTTAGCCTTCTAACAGGACCATCATCCAGTATCTAATTTACCTGATCGTGCCAAATCTTCTGCCATCAATACTTGCGTCATAAATATCTTTCTTACCGTTCTCTTCCATACGATCAAACCAATTATAATAATAATAATAATAATGTGTTTATTCCAGCGTGATCAGTTTTTTTTATGCTATGAAAAAGAAAACCAAGGAAAATATTAATATATAAAAAAAATTTAAAAGTTAATAAATAGTAAAAAATTTACACATATACACACAAAATATAAATATAACAACTTCAGTCGCGGTCATCGTTGTATATGTAGCTATTCTGCAGGCGCTGCCATTCTCTGGTCAGGGAACCAGCTTTCCATGAGAGCGCCGCTTGCACCAGAGAGTCGGTGCTGAGTGCTGAGCTCCAGCCTCAGCTTTACGCCAGCAACTCGATGTCTCAGAAGCGGAACGAATCCATGTATACGGCCTTCGGTAAACACTGTAATCAATGATTATAATAAAGCTGATTTTTAAAAGTTCGGTTATTACCAATATAGTTATTAACCTTTACCATACCATGATAAAATATACCCGCAGTCATGCTGTCAACTCGTGTTACCGTAAATAATAGTTATAAAAAATGTTTTTATTAGCTTAAATGGCTCTAATGGCCCGAATTTACTCTAAATATTGAGCATTTAATTTTGAAAAAATGATGAATAACATAATTTAGAGCATTCATTAAGTCGTATAGAATGTGTCCTTCCTTCTTATCTCTCTTCATTTAATTAGTGAGAAAGAAACAATTATATTTGTATGTTTGTTGTTCTTTTCACTGTGAAAATAATGTGTGATCTCTGTCTTTCATATCACAAATTATATTTTTACCAACGTATTAATTTTACAACGGATTGAATGGAAAAAATAATTGTTTTTGTACGATTCCCTTTTCATAATTGCTTTTTCACTAGTCATTCCTGAGCGCTAACATTTTCTTTAGGATTATCTAAAATATGAATTTTATTTTGCATGTATTTACCGAAATATTACAGGTTTTATTATGATCCGTGTTACTGCATGGTTTGGGAAGGGTTAACTGATTGATTTTTTGTATATATCTACTTTATTATTTACACATGTGCCTTGTTGTATTTAAAGAAAATAATTACCTCTGTTGAACTTTATAGCAAGCCTGTGGCCCGCCTGTCACAGGTACAAACATCATTCCATGATTGTGAAAAACAAAAGCATCACCTGTAGACCTGCACCACGCGAGGTGCACGGTGCATTCATTGGTGTTATTCATGGAGTTACTCGTATTTTTTATTGCGTCGTTTAGCGACAATTCACCTCGAGGACGTTTCGCGCGCGATAACTTATTAAGATATCTCAAAGCGACTGGTTTTTTTAACCCATTGATCGCGTTCATAAATGCGCGCGACACCTTTCATACGCGGCACTCTTTGGCGGAATTGCAATTTACGACTTTACACTACGATAAAGTAACAAATTTATGATTTGTTTTTAAGAAATCGATAGCTAAAGTTCTTAAGTATCCTCACGAACATAAACAAATACAGAAATCAGAACCATAATTACAAAATAACGTAAACAAAATTTTTAGTATTAATTCAATGTATTAATGATATATGTATATATATATAAAATTAATTTTATTGAAAAATGTTGTTGAGCCACCGGGATTCGAACCTGGATCTCTTTCCGAACCGAGAAAGGTGCATTATCCAACTATTCTACAGCAACAGTACTTTTAATGGTAAATTTTCGAACCTATATATTGCACTTTTTCAAATTATTTTTTAGTTTTTACGGAATCTCAAACACGCCAGAATTATGAATTAATTTTTATTAAATTTTTGGACACTTTGATACAACTTGTATATCATTAGGAGAACACATTCTTATTGTGACGTTGTAATTATTCAGAACATAGCTCTGCGATGGTCTAGGTTCGAATCCCGGTGACGCAACGACAATATTTTTCGATAAAATTGATTTTGTATGTATATCTTTATAATAAATACATTTAATTGGTATTTAACATATCACAGAGCTATGTTCTGAATAATTACAACTTCACAATGAGAATCGTGTGAAATCACCATCAGTAGCGGCATCTGTGGTGAAATTCATACGTACTAGAGAGTGAAGTAGTGATTTCTGAGACAAATGCACACTATTTACAAGTTTTTAAATACTGACATAAATTTAACTCTATGGTTTGAAATGCATTACATTCTACACGAGCACATTCCGAGCCATACTGAATGATACGAGGACTGTTTGTTTATAAGATGGCCAGTAAGCCTTGACAAATATCGACAGATGTCGGTAAGATTTTCACCGCTCTTCAGCGCGTGTGCACGCATTAGCGGCGAGCGAAGCACGGCGACTCATATATACCCGCGGGGGATGGGTTAAGTCAGCCGGACTCGCCGGTCATCTGTTGTTCCCGGCTTAAATTACAACGTCAATTTAAAATCAAAACCGGTAGCGTAACCACGTCAATGCAACGAAGAGAGACATCAGGGCGCATATTAAATAGGGCTCCAAAAGGTCTACGTCCTACAACAGATTGCGAAGATGATTTCTAACTAAGATTGTATGTTTACTTTCTAGTGTACCGGTCATCGGTTAAAGAATTACAAATAAACAGTTAACAATCATCGTTAACCCTTCCCAAACCATGCAGTGACACAGGTCTACCGTCATAATTAAACCTGTAATATTTCGGTAAATACACGCAACATAAAATTCATATTTTACATAATCCTAAAGGAAATATTAGCGTTCAGGAATGACTAGTGAAAAATCAATTATGGAAAGGGAATCGTTCAAAAACAATTATTTTTTTCCATTCAATCCGTTGTAAAATTAATACGTTGGTAAAAATACAATTTGTGATCACACACTATTTTCACAGTGAAAAGAACAACAAACATACATAATTAAATGAAGAGAGATAATAAGAAAGGACACATTGTATAAGATTTAATCAATGCTCTAAATTATGTTATTAATCTTTTTTTTTTAAATTGAATGCTCAATATTTAGAGTAAATTCGTGCCATTAGAGCCATTTAAGCTAATAAAAATATTTTTTTTAACTGTTATTTACGGTAACACGAGTTGACAGCGTGGCTGCGTTCAGATATTTTATATCATGGTATGGTAAAGGTTAAAAAAATCGTCCACAATCACAGTCACAATAACGATTAATAGACTGAAAGATTTTCCATTGATGCTTTTCCCAGTTTAAATGTAAAAATATTTATTTAAATCCGCCACAGCTGAAAATTTGTATTTTCTCATGTGCTCATGACCAGTGTTCCCTTTAAGATATGCGGGTGTGCGCGCGCACACAATTTTTAACTCGCTTTTTGTTCATGAAATAATCAATAATCAGAAATATTTAAACATGTCCGAGAACACACAATTACTGGATTTTCACCTACAAAGGCACTGTTATTTAATAAATAATAGGTATCTCATATAGACGAAGCTATTGTTTATTATATTTCATGGAAATATGGGTAATTACAGGGCTCACAACCTGCATTTGATAGATACGGAGGTCGATTGGGTGCAATGGTGAACGTTACATTGTGTAAAGTGATCACTTAAGCCAGCCGAAGACAGGTCGTAAGCCATGTAATTATCCATTAAATATAACAAAATAATAGCTTCGTCTCTATGAGATATCTATTATTTGTTATTATATTTTATCTGTGAGCCATATAAAAATTGAATATGTATATGTCATTTAATTAGCAATATTAGAACATGTCCAAGAACACACAATTACTGGATTTTCATGTACAAAGGCGCTCTTATTAAACGAATATCAGATATCTCATAGAGACAAACCTATTTTTATTTATTATGTTTAATGGAAAATATATGGAAGTGTGGAGGTTGAGTGGTGAGAATTGGTGAACGTCATATATATTATTTAAATTTATTTTTTTAAATCGTGCCGTTTAAAATTGAATTTATTATCTTTTACAACTCATGCAGAGGATGATATATGGCAGCACAGAGGCGCGGGTAGAATATATATTATCTTGGCTGTGTAACTTCAGAAAGTGGTCAAATGTCTTATACAGGATAAATCAACATGATCGCTAACCTTCTATAGAAAGCGGCACTTGTTAAAAAATGTGTGCGCGCTGTATTTGTTTGTGTGCGCTATGATGCCAAATCATGTGAAGGAATTTCGCCAAATTTCGCGATAGCCGAGTGTCAACATCTGTCTGCTATAATACAGTAAATTACTGGTGTAGCAGGCAGGGTACCCAAATATATGTCTTACTTTCTTACTGATATGTTGTATTTACTTTGCCAAATTTAATATGCATACCCTCGGTACATTTGTCCGATATTAGAAGTATGACGCAACACTCACAGTAATGAACTAGGTGAAAATGTATACTTAATGAATATTAATTTGGAAGAGTAATACGTCAGACCGTCAGACATTATTTATTAATGTGAGTACATAATACATGTCAAAAGTGAACCTTATATATTATTAAGAGAACACATTCTTATTGTGAAGTTGTAATTATTCAGAACAGACGGTCTGTGATATTTTAAATATGAATTAAATACATTAATTAGAAAGATATACATATAAAATCAATTTTATCGAAAAATATTATTGTTGCGCCACCGGGATTCGAACCTGGATCTCTTTCCAAACCGGGGAAGGTGCATTATCCAACTATGCTACAGTGACGATATTTTTAGCGACAAATTTTCAAACCTACAATATGTTGCCTTTTTGATCGTTCCATTATTTGAAAGAGCCATCTACAATATTTTTCTATAAAATTGATTTTATATGTATATCTTTAATTCATATGTATTATTATTAAAGAAACAAAGCCTGTAACTCTTTCAAATGATTTATTTTTATTATTTAAAACGATACTTTCGTAATTACGATTTTAAAATTACTCTCAAAATGGTCCTTGTCAAGTTCACCCTGTAGCTGCGCGGAGCGACAGACGACACGGTCCACTGATCTGCTGTCACTTAAATGCCATCTGTCAGGTAGGAACACTGCCTTCGACCTTCGCGCGGCCTCCAATTAGCAATGTTGTCGGGCTGGTCCCCGGAATTTACTATAAATGGTTCATTTAACAAATCATTTAATAATGAACTGCCTGCTGGAGAGTAGTCGGCAGATAATTGTCGATAGTCGGAATGTTAAAGGAGGAAAAATCGAAATTTGAATTTTGGTTCTTCCTCAGCCCAGTTTTCTAACTAATGTTTCAAACCGTTGTGATTTAAATTTAAACAATTGCCTACCTTTCTTTCGATTCCGTGATACAACTGCACACAACTTAGACAACAGCACACAGTCATATTTTTAACTAACTAACTAACTTAATGTAGCTATCGTGAGGTAGCTTAAAGTAATTTACATTTATGTGCAATTGTCTACATGGACACATGTCTTGTGCGCAATTGCCGTGTGTCCAGTTTATTGCCTTCCATAACCTTGCAAGAAATGCAATATTTTTTATTAAGAGAACACATTATATTATTGTGAAGTTGTAATTATTCAAAACATAGCTCAGTGATATTTTAAATATGAATTAAATTAAATATATTAATTAGAAAGATATACATACAAAATCAATTTTATCGATAAATATTGTTGTTGCGCCTCCGGGATTCGAACCTGGATCTCTTTCCAAACCGGGGAAGGTGCATTATCCAACTATGCTACAGCGACGATATTTTTAGCGACAAATTTTCGAACCTATGTGTTATGCCGCGAAAAAAAAGGATCATAATTAAATAATTACAATTGAAATGACGAATAAAACCCTTAATGTATTACATTTAACGCGCTTATAGGTTTTTTTTCTTGAGTTGGCACTAAGCTAGTTTTTATATATTGACCTGTCTCTTTCACTCAAGCACTGCAAAAATTGTGCGCTCTGATACCACGTGTATTAAGCATTTGTTTTTAAATTAAACTACATATTTTACTAAGTAAAACTGCAATTTTTATTTATCACATCGAAAACCATGAAATTTCTCCGTTTTGTATTAAGAACGGTGAAAGATTTCAACTCACTTAAATCACTTAAAGTTGTATACGTGGCTGAAGTTCGTAGCTACTTAGAATATATCTCTGCAATTTGGTCTCCATTGTATAAAGTTAAAATTATAAAGAATTCAATACAAATTTACTAAAGGGCTTTTTTAATTTAACTTGTCTATATATTCAGATATTCGATGGTTAAATACAAGTGATGTTTTTATGCTATATAATTGATAAGCCATTCTGTTTAACCTTTTTTTTTCTATTAGTATGTATATGTACATCTCCTGTGTTGAATTGAACAATTATTTATATATATATATATATATATATATATATATATGTGGTACATAATATAATAAGTGCTTACCTAGATATATTAATTTTAAAACACCGTATTATTTCCAATCCGTTTAATTTAAACTATTTTACAACACAATTGCAATGTTCCAACATTATCTTTGTTTACAATTTTGAAATAAAATGTTTGCACCTACCTTCACAACGGCAATGTCTTATTTACACTTTCATAGAAATTTGACACTTGTATTCAATGAAATGTATGAATTTTCCATTCAATTTACATTTGTGACAAATAAACATTTGGATTTTATGTGCAATATTTGACTTATGTAGGTATTACATAAATCTTCCATTTATAGCTTGTTGATAGCATAAAATATGAAATACTCTTATAGTCAAGGTCGTTTTCGTTTGATAACTTATCAAAGTGAATATTATGACTGCTGTAAACGAAGGTGAAACAAATATATCAACTACTGCTCTTCGGAAATACTAGTATGTTAATTTTTATAAATTATTACTCTGATTTAATTGAAGTTAACAAATGCTATAAATACACAATGTGTTTTAATATATTAGACAAGGCTTGAAAGCAATATAACCGGTATATGATTATAATGTGCTAAAAATAATTTGTCAACAAAAATGGTGTTCTTTTTCTTCTACCGCTTTATCGTAATCGGGTGGCAGATCTAACCCTTGGACAGAACTCTTCCACCGCTCTCTGACGTGAGCTGTTTCATCTTTCTTCGCAGAGTCTCTTTATTAGCCTTCTCCGTGTTCTCCTGGGTTGTGACATTTAAAAATTGCGCGGCAGACCGAGCGCTACATTACCGACCCGAGTGGAAGCGGGCGAAAAGAGAGAAGGGTAATTTGGATTCGAGCCGGCGAGGTGGGTGGAGTGCACTGAACGACGCTCCGCCAACAATATAAAGAGATTTGGAAGAAGGATTTCTGAGATGCCGTGGATACGAGAGGTCCCTGATCCACCCGCATCTTGGACCCATCCAGGAGAATCTCGGCAGGTATCTGTGCATACCAGCACGGGATAAATGGATCATATAACAATCTGGAAGTCTCTCTATGGCGAGATTTAACTTTGGCACGGCTGCCACATCATTTATTCAACATTCAAGTAACCTCCCAACCTTGTAATAAACATATTTGTGTTAAATTTATAATAAACTATTGTTTTCACCTGGAGGAAAGAACAATGACAAGTGAAGAAGATAGAAATACTCAAATCGTGCAAATATGTTGTCGTGTATTTGCTGTCATCGTGAATAAATTGTATTATGTGTTTCATGTGTAAACCAAGTATTTCATTTATTTAAAACCATTGCCATCCATACGAGAGAGCCACACTGACACATTACACTAGAGACACCCACAGACTGAGCCTAGCCGGTGGCGTGTTCAATTCACTGGGGCCAGCGCATAACAAGGTCTACTTCTGTCTGGCACCCCATGCAGAGAATGTATCGTAGCTGAATTTCATATTTGGTTCATCCCAAGATCCAATTATATCGTTCCATTTTGTCTTATCGTGACTTCCGCTACTTCTCTTAGGTATCTTATCTCTGCAGCCTGGATTTTCGACTGATTCCTCTCCATCAGTAACCAAAGTTCAGGGAATAATATTAAGATACTGATCAACGAAAATGTGATACGCTAATCAGTTTATCCTAAAATGAAACAAAATCTGTCTAGTGAAATCTTTTCATAACACCTATGGAATGGACACATGAACATTAAGGGCTGGTTGTATGATCAGGACTAACTTTTTACTAATGCCCGTAGTAAAAATCCTTTGCGAGTTGTTGATACATCAAATATACTACTGTCAAAGCATACGAGTAGATGGAGATATCTATAAGCGTGACAAATAATACATTATCTATGGATTTTTTCGCCTAGGCCAGGGGTCGGCAGACTTTCTAGTGAGAAGAGCTAAATATTAAGAAATCAGAATCTCAAAACTTTCGTAGAGCCGCAACATAATTTTTTACTGCAGCTGTATACATTTTAATGACAAAAAACGAGATAAAATCAAGATTTTTATTTAAAACTTAAATTCCCAATACAGTCGTAGACTAATTAGAAGAATATAATCTATGGGAGTTACAAGCTTTAGTAGCTCCATGCATTACTTATAAAACAAGAAAACCTAAATAATTAAACACTGATGAAATACTTTTTGGGTTTTGTAAAGTTCACTGGTTAGAACGGTGACCTGTTCAATTGTAGGCAAGATTGTAAATTATCGTCGGTTCATGCCAGTTAACTTATTTTTTTATTTGATTATGGAAAATAATATTTCGTCGCATAAATATATACAACCAAATATTATAAGAATGGCAAATGCTAGTTCTTTTATTGAGTCGTTTGATCAAGGCAAACTATTCCATGTATCAAAAATGATTGTCGACGATAATATGAGCTAGAGTTGAAAAACCGCATGTGGCTCGCGAGCCGCGGTCTGCCGACCCCTGGCCTAGGCGTTCGATATCCGTCACTTTGGTGGTGAAATTTTTTCATATTATGTGTATTATGTATGTAGCGACCATGATTCAAATCTACCGCCATCTCAGTCGGCATCGACGCTAGCGACAGCGCTGCCGGCCGCTGCCACAAGTCTGGCCCAATTCACCGCCAGACAGTCTCTCCAATTTCAGCGTTTCACAATGGCGGTCTTGTCGGCTCGTCTTTGCCGAGCAAGACTGCTAATTCATTTCATTTCATAATTTCTTACATCTTCATTCATTGTATTCTGTTTTAATCGCATTTATCATTTGTCACAATAAACCTCAACACACGCGCCAATCACACATGTATATCATTTAACCACCGTCCTAACCCCCAAATGTACATTAAACAACGAGATCATCATCAGACGAACTGTCATCTCTAAAATAGCGGGATATTGAATTATTCATTGTCCTATACTGAAACTTTCTAAGTATCAATGTGTCAGATGATTTTTGAAACAGCTGTGCAGAGTCCGCCATATTTAACTATCGATTCTCGTTTTTACTATCGGATATCTGAAAGAAAAATAAGTTTACTACGGGATTTACTTTCGAGTAGCAAATATATTTTCTTAACGATCAAAAAACTCGTTTTGCAAAAAAAAATACTTTGTAACTTTCTTTACTACAGTTAAAAGTTTTATTGATCACACAACCGGCCCTAAGAAAGAAGAAATATAAAACATGTTGGATGCATTGAGATGTTGCATATTCCGTGCACATAAATGTCTCTATCTTCCAGGAGTTAAGATTATCGAAAGACTTTCGACAATATGTAAGAGAACGATTCTTTAAGATTTAAAATTCTCATAACTATACATATCAGATACATGAAATTCAAAGATGCCCCTTATCCGGCTATGCAAAATGAGATCAAGGCATGCTTGAAAAAATAATCATAGACAAGCTGTCACACTCGACGCCGATAGTATCTATGGTGTTCAGCGTGCTCATAACCAAAATAACGTTTTGGAGCGTTCCGGCATCAATTTAAAATATTTGTATAATAATAAATACAAGACTTTTTAGAACCAACACAAAATGTAAGTTTCTAAACCATTAAACAAAATTACGGTTCATGAACGAATTTAGATGTTTTTTTTTTAATACAATGTATACTTTCAGGACTTCTGCCGCCAAACCCCGCTCAGAGCTGAGTCTGGAAGAGCTCGCGAAGATTGAGGAAGAAGAGTTCAGCACGGGTCCCCTTTCTGTGCTCACACAGTCGGTGAAGAACAACACTCAAGTCCTGATCAACTGCAGAAATAACAAGAAACTCCTGGGCCGCGTCAGGGCGTTCGACCGGCACTGCAACATGGTACTGGAGAACGTCAAGGAAATGTGGACGGAGATGCCGCGCACTGGGAAAGGGAAAAAAGTTAGTTCGTTACCTCGTAAATACGTCATTTGTGTAACAAATGCGACAACGTTTTATCCCCAGAAGAGAAAAGTTTAATTTGACAGGTTGAATTTCATTTTGACTAAGCATTATTGGCGGTAAATAACATTTATCAGAACAACTTCAGCGGACAGACCCAAAACTGTATAATCTTTGATAATAAGAAACAGTCCATCCAAAACCTTTGATACCTTAAAAAGATATTTTCATAATTATATACAGGTAATATATCAGGTAAATATAGGTATACCATAATTTTAAGAAAACAATTACAGACCTAATAAGAGGCTGATACTTTACATTAACACAGTACAGATAGTTCTCAATTTATGAACGAGTTCAATTTATCGTGCGTCAAAACACCGGAATATGCATTTTTACATATGAAAAGCATTGTATTAAACATCAAATGTGTACGTTTTATTATAACGATACTCCGCAAACGTAAAATAGTTAATTTTAATTAAAAACATACCAAATTATATGTGTACATTCAAATTTTCATCAGTGTCAATTTATGCGCTCGTGGTAGATGGTTGAACTTCTGATGAAACGGCTGCGGCTGGTTCGTGTCATACTTGTACATATCAAACGGTGTTTGTTAAAATTGCAGAACGAACCTTCTGCGTCTTTAAATGACCACATGTATCAGACGCTAAATAAGATGTCTCTCTCTATTATACACACCGTGTAAAATATGAATGTGTCTAGTACTTTTTTATGGTTAGTTTTGTTTTATTAAACGAGAAACATTTATTTTCAATCTATAGAATTTCATTTATGTACGTATTAAGTATTTTCTTATTAGAATTGTGCTAGCATTTTGTGCGTTACGTAAATAAAAAAAATCCTAAAATTGTAGCGGCGAATATTCATAAATCTGTATACTTGTTTATTACCTTACTAGAGGGTTTTTCAAAATAATGTATATAGTAATACCCCGAAGTTACGCGTTAGCTGGGACCGACGAAAATCACTTACAACTTTGTGCATATAAATACATACAATTTTGTTTAATCGGGACCAAGGACTAATAAAAACACTAGTTTAGAAGAAAAATTATAAGAAAATTGGAGTTCTTCATACATATTAATACAAAATATGAAAAAAAGGCAATTCGATATTGATGGCTTCATAAAATCTGACAAATTCGTCTGACGACACAATGCCTTCTTTTTTTCACGCAGAATTTCTTCGTAACATGCTAATAATTTATTTTTATAATGCGTTTTTTGTCGGAGTCTATGTTTTCTAAAACTTTTAAGCCATTTTCAATTGAGATGAGACCTTCTGTCAAGCTTGCAATTGTCACGTGCTTTTCTGGTGGAATTGGGTCTGAAGTGTCTTCATTGTTGTTTTGCTTACGCATCTCTATGAGCTCAACGATTGTTAGCTCCTGACTAAGTGAATCTAACAGCTCGTTGACATTGTTAGCATTGACTTCCAAATCTAATTGTCTACCAAGATTAACAATTTCTACTGCATGAGCGATATCAGTTTCTAGTGTTGTTTCCATCTCGGCAATAATTCCATGACGTTTATGAATAATGCTTGAGTTCAAGGATTTAGCATTTTTCACCACTCCCAAGAATTTTTTCTTTATCTTTTATTATTGTTCTTAGTGTTGATTCTGGTAGCTCAAACTTCTTTGCCAATTCACAAATTTTCATTCTGCTATCAAAATCTATGATAATCTTATGTTTACATTCAAAAGATATGGTTTTTCTTTTCTTACTAGTTGCAGGAGAATCAGATTTACTTTCTTTGGACAACATAGTTTTTTTAAGGTTTTAGAAAACGTATAACAAATCAATCTCAACTTTCATCGATCGTTGAATCGTAATCGTGCACGTAAACACATCCAATACGTATCACAGTCAGAGAAACACTGAATATAGCGGGCACAGTCTATCGGTAGTGTTAACGGTCAACGTCTAGCAGCAGTGTCACCAAACGAATCGCGTAACTCTGAGTTTGCGTAAGTCGGGGTATTACTGTATTATAATAATAAGAGAAAAAAGGCCACAAGTACTTTGTCTGCTCTACTCCCTCACTGCATCTACCGGACAGTATTTAAATGCTATTATTACAATGTTTCCAGGGAAAGGCAGTCAACAAGGACAGATTCATCTCCAAAATGTTCCTGAGGGGCGATTCCGTTATCCTAGTCTTGAGAAATCCACTGGCGACTGCTGCGGGGAAATAAATATCGGTGCAGCCATCCCCGATTCCCTATATGATTAGAGTAATTCTATTTCAACACTGAATATTGATTAATTATAAACTATCTAATCTTGGAGATCAAAATATTTCTGCAGGCGATTAATGTAATATAGCATTAACTGTTTCTCATTTGTGAATCTAGATATTGACCGACTTCGATATTCAACGCAGTTATTGAATCAATTTGAAACAGAACAACCTCTGTTTTACACAATCTGCAAACCTTCACATATCACAAAGTAATGTCTTATATAATGCAGTTTTGTATGGATTTATTAATTTGTGTTATAAAGGTAAAAAAGATTATCGCAATTGTATGCCCCCTTTTCATGGCACTTAAGTTATTGTCGTTGAATTGATAAATCAGTGTTGGAAGAATGAACGAATTTTTGTAAGAATAAAATAAGAATAAATATTTTTAAGTACTCTTGTGTCATTTTATTTTCCCCGTGCCGATTTTTAAGATAAACCAAAGTAATCTTGAAAGTGACATTTTTTTTTTTTTTGGAACCTTATCAAGATCATATTACACAATAATATTATTTGTAAAAATGCAACAAATTAAATATTATTATTGTAATTATTAGGACAACACATTCTTATTGTGAGTTGTAATTATTCAGAACATGGGTCTGTGATATTTTAAATATTAATTACAAAGATATACATATAAAATCAATTTTATCGAAAAATATTGTTGTTGCGCCACCGGGATTCGAACCTGGATCTCTAATAATAATAATAAAGTTGTATCAATGTGTCAAAATAAATTGATAATTCAGGCGTCTGCTATCGGATTTTGAGATTCCGTAAAAATAAGGTAGATGGCTCTTTCAAATAATGGAACGACTAAATAAATGTATTAATATCAAAAAGGTAACACAGGTTTGAAAATTTGTCACAAAATATCATCACTGTAGTATAGTTGGATGATGCACCTTCCCCGGTTTGGAAAGAGATCCAGGTTCGTATCCCGGTGGCGCATCAACAATATTTTTTATTATTGTAATGCTTACAAAATATTGCATTACACTGTACATTGGGTTATTTGATGCAATCTCAATTGTAATTTATGTAGAAATTCGCTGGCTCCATTTCAGTTGCAAATAACTCGGTGAACGAAAAATAAGATTATCCATATTATGTTCTCTTTGATTTAAACAATTTTTTTATATGAAATTTGGAGTTTGAAATCGAGAATACGACTGATTCTTTGATTCTTATTTTTAATGTTCTGTATAGAAATTTTGACAACAGAACTGTAATGATTCAATAAAATAATAATTTTGACTCAACTCTTAATAATTTATTACAGTTGCACACTATCCGAGATTGCATTAAATAATTTTATAAATAGTAAAAATATTTTTTCATTTGACAGCAATTTAACAAATTGTATGTGTATGCGGGATTTTTTTTCCTTATTTTAAGACATTGGAATTAATGCAATATCTAGTGTAATAGTGTGGTATTAATAATAACATTTGATGGTTTATGGTAAAAATATTATCTCAAGGGTTAAACATTTATAAAATCTTATAGTTTGCGAAAAATTGTATATATAAATATGTATCTGCATGCAGTTCACAACCAATGGTAGACTTAAACCGGTTATCAAAATTACAGAAGTTCCGGGTATGTATTCTACTTGTCCTGAAGTACCAGGCTATCATATCCTAAATATATTTTAATACAATAGTATTTATTTACAATATCATCAATAAGAAAATATCAGCAGAATTCACACGAAAAATTGATGCAAATTAACATGAGCACGAGCATTGTACAAGGGGAAGGAATAGACTGAGACTGCCATTCAGGAAGAAGGCCAAATCTCAGAAATCGATGATGTATAGTGCGATGAAATTTTTTAATGAAATCCCAGAAAACATAAGAAAAGAAGAGAAATTTAATAGATTTAAAATGAAACTGACTAAATATATAAAAGATGAGTTTGAGTAAAAGAAAATATTTTAATCTTGTATATATTAGAGCATATATAAGGAGTACTTATGTATGCATTATGTTAAGAATTAAATTTTAAAAAAATCCTAGCGATGAGAAATTTTACCATGAATTTGAAATCAAGATCACAATGTGACGCAAATAATTCCATAGACTAAAAAAATAGAGTGTAACGAATATAATTTTGGTAAATATATTTTAATTCTGGCAATACACTGATGTCTATGAATGGCTGGCACAGGAAATAATAAAGGAGAAAGTGGTCGGCTGCCATCTTGACAGACCGCCACCAGATTCGAAGGGAGACATTATGTTATCCGCTGCTTATTTACTTGTATCGAGAGTCTGAATAAATGTGAATTAACTGAAACCGTCTTTGATTTTTTTACAAATGAAACTCTTGTGTGGTTTAGCAATATAAACAAACACAGTGAGAATGTAAGCGTAGTAATTGTGGGGATGCTAAATGCATTGTCACTCAAAGTATACGTGAATCCTGTTATAGGCAAACCTAATTTTATTTTACCCATTGCCCCCCTCATTTTTATTTATTATTTTATTTATTCTGTAGGAATGTAATAGAAAATGTATATGCCATAGGGTTAGTGTATTAATTTACATTGGGTTGTCTACTAATACGTCTTTGCGGTTTTGTTCAGTTATTTATTATAAAATCAAATTTTTAATCAAAAATTACAACATTTCAATCAAACATTATTGTTCTGGACTTTATTCCATCTTTTAACCATTTTGTCGATGCCTTTTCTATAAAAATCAGCTGATCTGGTATCGAAAGTGTTATCGAGCCAATTCCTAAGGTCATCATCGTTGTTAAACTTAACGACGCCTACTTGATTGGATAATCTAACAGAGCGAGGTTGGGACTATATGATGGATGCAGCAGAATTTCCCAATTGAGCCCCTGAATGACTTTGATTAAAGGCGAAATTAAGTATACCTATATCGAAAATGATCATTTTCTCAACTAAAGTTAAGAATAACTATTATATACAGGAAAACGGCGACACTGGCGTTTTTCAGCAGAAAAAATACTATCAAAAATAGTATGTCATTTTTTGTCACAAAAAAACAAAATAGTGGGAAAATAGCATTTTAAAAAAACTGCACAGACTTACAACTTGACCCAATGCATATATGAAATTTGGTAAGAATATGTACTGCCATTCTTTCAATTGTATATTTTCCTAATACCTAAGGTTGTTTTCAATTCAAACTTTATTACAAAACGGCCCTAAAGACCTATATTCAAATTACAAAATGGGCGCTGAAAAAGTTTCACATAAAAATGTAAAGAAAGATAAACATGAAGAGAAATCTATAAGCATTCCTGATCTAATAATTTCCAAAACATCAAATATCTGTAGGTACAGAGATAGCGGCGATGAGACGTCTCGTCATGCTGACTGTGAAAGTTGAACTTTTCCGTCAGCCCATTTTACAGCTGTGGTTCATTGAGTCTTATGTAAATTGGATTATGATGACCATGTAAGTTGTCATTGCTCCGACTACCTGAAACAAGTAACACCGACAATAATAATAATTAGTCAATCTCATTGTAATCTTTTTATGTTAGCGAAATCCGCCATTACTGAAATATTTACTAACTTGTTAGCTGCCCAGAAAAATCGTAGGCGAAACAGCATCATACCACCATATTGGCGGCAAAATTCTTAAAATTCACAGGCTAGCTTTTTAGAATTTCATTTTTACGAAAAAACTATGAAAACGTTGGTACAACTAAAAAAAAACGTGGGCATCCATCAACCACGATTTTGTACAGTTTTGAGTTGAAAAAATAGAAGTTGATAGTGTTGTCGGGTCATAATACATATAACATTATTTCAGAACATAGGTAAAGTGTAACATATGGGTTCGAAAATTTGTCATTAAAAGTACTGCTGCTGTAGCACAGTTGGATAATGCACCTTCCCCGGTTTGGTATTTTATATCTATATCTTTCTATTACATTTAATTAGTATTTAGATTATTTTTCCATTTCAAAAGACTCAGAACAATAAGTACTCACAGTAAAGAGAAGTGTATTATTTACTTCAAATAGTCCCGCTGCAGTAAACTTCGGACTGGTGTGCAACATGTAGGTAGAAAATTGATGAAGCTAAAATTATTAAATCATTTTATGACATTATGATACGTTTTATATAGCACTCAAATTGATGGCATTATCACATATTACATTATCAATTTCGTACCATTATGATATGTATTACTTTGAAACTAGCAAAGCGTCTGAGAACGACAAATCACTAACGCAAATGTTCTACAAATTACATAAACACCATTTTATCCTAAATATTTAATAATCATAATTCCCTGTGAACAAACTGACAAAATTATTCCATTCAGAATTTGTATAGCTAACTATATATTTCGCTTTATAAGTAATTAGAAACTACAAGAATTGATACACTTGCACCGCTCGCCGCTAGGTCTTTACCTGCTGTACTGCAATGGTCAGCAACATTAATATTTTTATATCTCTTTAGTTGATTCTTTAAATGTATATAACTTAACATGCTTAAAATGAATAATATCAAGGAAAATCAGTCTCGAATCTAAGGTTATTTTTTTTTCAAGTCCCGGGATACGAGACAGCATAAAATAATGGGATTCTCGGGAATTTATTCCCGGGTTGTTTCGACACAGAATCTCTACTATCTATACGCATCTTTATTGTCAATGAGCTTGACTATCTATACATTTCTTTATTGTCAATGAGCTTGACTATCTATACACATCCTTATTGTCAATGAGCTTGACTATCTATACATATCTTTATTGTCAACGAGCTTGACTATCTATACACATCCTTATTGTCAATGAGCTTGACTATCTATACACATCTTTATTTTCAATGAGCTTGACTATCTATACACATCTTTATTGTCAACGAGCTTGACTATCTATACACATCTTTATTGTCAATGAGCTTGACTATCTATACACATCTTTATTGTCAATGAGCTTGACTATCTATACACATCCTTATTGTCAATGAATTTGATTAGCTATACATATTTGTTTCTTACTGAAATAGATTGTTAATGCTATTTGGGTGAATACCGTCTATGTTGTGATTTAATTATTTGATATTGGTTGAACATTAAAAAATTTCACCGCCCATCATAAAATTATAATATTTACGTACCTTGTTAGCAATTTCTCCATTTGTTTCAAAAGCCATCAAATTATTTATACGGTGAGCTGTTTCTTTTGACTGAAAATGTGATTTAGATTAAAATTATAATCAATAGCTTAATTGTATGAAGAATAAGGTTAAATTATTTCATATTCACCTCGCTTTCACACGTGTTGCACGCGTATATCACTACCAATACATTTAATAAATTCACAACCCATTGAAATAATGCTGTAAGCGTAGCCCAAGAAAACATTTGTAAAGGCCCTATATAAACTGATATTATATTACACGTATTAAAAAAAGTGTTAACAAATGAGCTTGCAATGATGGCTAGTAGAGCGATCGAGAAATACTCATTTATGACAATACTGCTGTCACAAATCTTTACGTACGCCTTCCAAATGAAGTCTAGCTTATTCATAACTATAGAATTTCTACACTTAACATCGCAGTTTCCCAAAATATTTTGTATTATCACCCTATTATTGAAAGAATGAGTAAAATCTTTTCTGAAATAGATTATTTCTATTTCTTTATTTAACGTGCGAAGGTTCAATACAATACTGTACAGAAAACACAAGCAAATAAACAACATCACATTAATATTGTACGTCGATCCGTATTTTACAATCACGGCGACCATATTTATCGTATCAGACATGTATAGGGAAGATATTACGTAAAACACACAAAATAGTTGCTGTAGTAAAACCCCAATAAAAAAACATGTTTTTAATTTTGTGTAGTCTCTCTTATGTCCTATTTCTTGAAAAAAATGATCAATTTCATTAATTAATTCAAAATGAATTGCCAAATTATCCTTTTTTAGGTATTTGATTACAAACAAACAACTCGATGCTATGGAACTCGAATACATTTGGAACTTTTCAATTTTACTGAAGACATCCCGAGCGTTGTTTTCTACGAGAATAAAACAAATTGTGTACAGTACTCCCAAGACCATGGAACATATGAAGAACGGAGCGCTCAAAGATGTTTTCGATCTCCCGGCGATGATATTGAAGTGGAACGGGATGACGCTTGTAGTGCGACCCATGGTCAGTACGGGTGACATCGCTTCAAACATTGAATAGGATTTAAAATACGATTTAAATAACGGTGTCATTATTTCAAGAATAGTCTATAAATAAACAAATTACATATATGCGTATATGTTTTCACCAGAGTTGCACAATTGTTTAAATGATCAAATTGTACGACAGAGTTGCCAACATTGGCTGTTACAGTGTATTGTAATGAAATTGCGTGTACTAAAATTTATCAATCAATTATGTTTGAAATCGACAAAAGTGTTATTCATATAATTAATTGGATATTGTCAGTATTGTATAATTTGACGCATACCCATTGTTCACCTAACACTGAAAGTTCCAACAAAATGTGGTTTTTAACTAAAAATAGGACTAACTTGCTGGTCTCCTGGATCGAGGCACAAACCACCGACTAGATCACTAGGCCAGCGTCTTAACCACTAGACCAACAAGCTACTCAGTTGATAGACGTTTATTGCTGATTGAGGCACAAGAACAGATTAAATATATGAAGCTGGCTTGCTGGGCGGCTTCCCGAGCATATTATTGTTATCAATGTCTGGGCGATACCGGCGAGATTATGTGGCTGGTGAGAGCTTATGGTTTGCACCCAGGTATTCTCCAGATGCATTCAGGAACTGTCGGCGGTGTTGTTTGTTGTGGAAATGAAAGACCTCCACAAGTTTATACAACATTATTTTTCTATTCTTTAAAAATACCATAAATCTGTAAGTTTGTTTATAATGCTAGTATTCCGAATTTGTAATAAATTAAATGAATTATTATTTTTATAGGTGAACACAGATACTTTCATACTTATTAATTTATTCATATTATTGTTAACTGTAGTATATTGTCACCAGTTTTTAGTTTATTAAAATACCCCCTTAGCCTATTCTCCCCAGTAAATTTTGTTCCTTTGGCTTGACTGATTGTCATTTTGGAAGTCGAGGAGAGGAAGTGTTCCCATATGAATCACTATCTTGCACACACCGCTGTGATTTTGTATTATTTTAGACGTGAAACTCATCAGAGTTTTTGTGCTGTGTAATTTACTATATTGGGTGAACTTCCGGAAGTGCAGCGTGACGGTGTCATCAACCTGGTGAGTCGAGCTGTCCTTTGGTTCCGTGAGTCCATTCTGGTCCGCTATCGAAGGTCTCCCTCCTCCGTTCCCTCATTCCTCATCCATCAATCCCTATTTCCTATTTAGATAGCCCGCCTTCCGATTCCATCACCAACATCCACCACTCTGATGACCGGCAACTCGCGTCGGTCATAACTAGTTTTAATATATTTTTGAATAATACTCCAGGGTTAAGTTGTCAATTAATATAAAAGGTTGAACGAGAAATTATTTATTTATAAATACACCCAAAAAAAGAATACGTTAATGTTGACAGGGAGTGTTAGTTCTCAAATTAATTAATTATTCCACATTGGTTATCTTTGTATTCATCTTAGGGTACATTGTGATACATTATTTGATAAATTTGTGAAAGATGCCTTTCAAAATTTAAAAAGCCACTTAAAATTTGTTCAATTATGTACATTTATAAAACTAGCATTATCAATTAAATGTCATACATTTATTCATAAATTTAATATGATGGTGCATATGTTATATTTCGGCTACCTACTTTCTTATACCTCTTACTTCATACTATTACTATCTACTAACTTTACTTCTTATCAAAGGAAATGCAATTTATACAAGTTAAATTCATACCTACATATTATAATTGAATTCGTTTCTGTTTTCACCTTGAGTAACATGTCAGGCCAACGAATTCGATCACTTGGAAGCCCACTTGATATACCAAGAGTCAGTGTTTAGGTTAACCGGCGGGTTAAATGAACCCATCAAAACTATTGGGACTAAAATCTTCCCTTAAAACAAAAAAATGTTTATATTAACCAAGAACAAAGGATTATAGATAATAAAAGGCCCGAAGCTATAGTTGTGTTTTGGATAACGGTCATGGGAAGTTCTTCTTAAATAAATTCATTATTTTCTCTCGCATAGTGTACTAAGGATGCTGCACTTCTCCGTTTAATTTGGCACTACGCTGGTGTTAAAAATATAATTAGTACACACAATTAAAATTTGTATTATTCGCAATCCTGAAAACAAATTTGACAAACGAAAAACAGATATCTTTCCAAGTCTATTGCAATTGAGTTACTCGAATACTATGTACGAGTGAAACACACCTAGTGCAAAATATTATTATATAATATATATTATTATGACATTGACCGAGTGGTTGCCTCAGGTAGCGGCACAAATGTGTGCTCTTTTAACCATATTTTTTCTAAACGTTCTCGCACACTTTGCGTGTTATTTCATCAATTTAATATCAAATATTGTCTTGTAGTATCGGAATTGATGTTGGCTGATTGGCGTAGATCTTTCCTTCCAAGCGCCCCCTCAGATAAAATAGTCGGTAGCTGTTTTAAATCAGATGATCGAGGAGGCCAGTCGATATCACCACTTTTTGACATTATGTGGCCAGGAAAAATTTCTCCTGTTGAAACCACATGTGTTGCAGGCCCAATCGACCCAATGCGGCCGCCAAGACGTTTTACAACATGTGATATACAACAACATAGCGATCACCATTAATGATTACAGCATTGCCATTATTATTTAGATAAAATGTTTTAATGACTTCAACACGTTGTTGAGCTATTAGATGCTTCATAATAAATTGTAATCAACTACTCTCTACGACTACCTAATGTCTGCCAAACCAAAATGGCGGCCAAACAAAATCCTGGCCTGGAACATAATATTCCCCCTGTACTTGCTCAGTGTTAAGCTGGAAGGCTCACTAAACAGTTACAGAGTTGTATTTGATAAAGTAATGGCGCTTCATAGATGATGGGGCTGCGCTGGTGTAATGCTCGATTGCCATGTTCAGTGCTTCGACCACTCCTAAAACTCATCCGTAAGCTCAGTCGGTATGGTGTTACTCTCTGCATACCATAGATAGTGCTCAACACTGACTGATATTAAGGTTATGGAATTGCAATAACGACACACCAGATATCAATTATTATATATTTAAGATATAGATGTCTCACAGAGACAAAGCTGTTATTTTTACATGGGAAGTATGAAAGTCTTGGGCATTACAAGGCTTACGACCTGTCATCGGCTGGCTTAAGTGATCACTTTACATAATGTAACGTTCACCTATTTACCCATGCAATCACATCAATTAAATTTTTGAAAGTTGTATATATGCTATCATGTTGGAACATTTCAATTATTTATTATCAACTATGCTGTTGCCATCTATGGATTTTTTTGAAAATTTGATATTTATTCTCACGTAACAGTATAGATGTCGCTGAAGCTGAGACTATTTTTTTCTGAAGTTTTGGGGCTTTATGTGTATATATGAAATTCAATCGAATTATTAACATATATGCTAGAACACGTCTGAAAAGGCATTCTTTTTCAAATAAAGGGAGGGAAATATATTATATATTTATTTTTTAATATATCACCCTTTTCTAGGTAGTACTTCACAACACACCTAAGCACCTTTAATATAGGTGACAGTCTCAAGGTTAATTAGATTTAATAAATGGTGAAAACACATAACATTAAGGAATATGGAAAAAATGCAGAATATTTTAAACGGGGGATGATGTTCAAGCCTTTTTAAACTTGATTAAAAGTATACTAATCGACAAGTAAATGACAATCCAGAGGCTGGTAGATATGAAACCATCGGAAACAATGTGGTGGTCTAAGCCCAAGCCTCTTTGCATGATAGATCGTAAGCTTTCCGTGGACTTGGTTAGGGGTAGAATATGACTGATGTACTGTAGGACCACATTCATCCCTTCGACAGGCCAGATGATGCCGCACATCATGATCATTGGGAGAAAGGATCCCATTGCGATATAGGTGGCCGTTCTCTCCTTGTCACACAGACACGATACGATAAATCCTGGAAAACATGACTTTTTATTTATGCAAAATGTGGTTGAGATAATCTCATAAGATATGTTCATTTGTATTTTTATTTAGTTGTAAAATTATAATATTCTTACATTTAGTATGCAATATTTATAATAAAGAAATTATAAAATACAAAAGAAAATAATTTACCGAAGCGGGCGTCAAATTAAACAATAAATATTATTTAAGAGAACACATTATTATTGTGAAGTTGTAACTATTCAGAACAGACGGTCTGTGATATTTTAAATATTATGTATATGTATTAATTAGAAAGACATATGTACATATAAAATCAATTTTACTGAAAAAATTGTTGTTGCGCCACTGAGATTCGAACCTGGATCTCTTTCCAAACTGGGGAAGGTGAATTTATCCAACTATGCTACAGCGACATATTTTATAATCGTTCCATTATTTGAAAGAGCCATCTACCTTATTCTTATAGAATTTCAAATACCTAAAAATAAGGTAGATGACTCTTAAATGTATTAATATCAAAAAGGTAACATATAGGTTTGAAAATTTGTTGCTAAAAATATTGTCACTGTAGCATAGTTGGATAATGCACCTTCCCCGGTTAGGAAATAGATCCAGGTTCGAATCCCAGTGACGCAACAACAATATTTTTTGATAAAATTGATTTTATATGTATATATTTCTAATTAATACATTTAATTAGTATTTAAAATATCACAGAGCTATGTTCTGAATAATTGCAACTTCACAATAAGAATGTGTTCTCCTAATAACAATATTTTTACTTTTAAAATTAGCAACATTAGCTTTTGGTTAAAATTAATAATTTTTATTTGTTAACTTTGTTTTATTTACCACTTATTGAGTTTAAATATATCTACCAGTTTGGAAAAATACAATTTTCTTCTTCAGGATGTCAATACTAACTAAAAACATATCTTGTTGTTTCTTTACTACAATATTTTACCGGTAGAAGTATTTAAACTCAATAAGTGGTTAATAAAACAAAGTTAACAAATAAAAATAACAATATTTTTTGATAAAATTGATTTCATATGTATATCTTTCTAATTAATACATTTAATTAGTATTTAATATTAATATCATACGTACCAAATGTCATTCCACACAGACCTGTGAGAAATGTCAGAAAGATGACCAAAATGATCTGGCCTCGACAAGTTAATCTGTACACTAGAAATCCAAACACGAGCACCAGTGCATTCTGAACACACATCACCGTTAACTGTGTTACTACATGTGAGAACAGGATTTCTGTACCTGGAGAAAAAAATAAAAATATTATTTTTCAAGTTGCCGTTTAGCTATGGTTACATTTTTTTTAAATACACAAATAAAGTACACGTCAGTATTGTCACTATTTCAAACTGAGTTAAAATCTTGTGATATGATTCTTGGTGATGTCCTGAGACGAGTCTCGAGCTTGGATCACTTTATCAAAGTGACAATAATCACGTTTGATAATTTATTTAAACTGTTTAAAATTAAGTTCTTTTGAATGTTTATTTTGAAAGAGTTCAGAATGAACTTTGTGCAAACTGTGTAGTAAGTATCGATATACAGGCTATCAACAATGTAATCATTTCAATATTGTTGTATATTACACATTCCTATGTAAAGATACAAGTCGCAGAAGCTACTTATTACCATAGAAAAACTAACTACTTGCAAATCTGTCATATTCCATCTGATGTTACTAACAAAACTGGCTTATTCCATTTCAGCCGATAGGAACGGCTCATTTGATCACGTGACAAAATGGCCACGTAGTTGATTTGTATGGAAGTTGCTGTCAGTTGTCTGAACATAATTTTGTGAAAAATAATCTTAATCTTACTCATATACATGTGTGTAATTTTTTTAACACACCTGCCTACGCTACTTTTCATGACATGTTAGTAATATTTTATTTTTTTAAATAGTTTTTTGGTAGATTCCAAGTTTATGATATATTAATTTATTAATACAATATCTAATCTCAAAATAATACTTAATGAAAAAAATACTTTAGAAACCTCTAATAGTTTTTTTGCGATTTGGTCACCTGAACAAACTGTTCAGATGAATAAGTCAGTTTTGCAAAAATATCTCTCATTTTTTATAAATCCTAATGTTCATTTAGTTTACATTATATATGTGCATACGTAGCTACAACATAACTGAAATATATTATACAACCTGTGATTCCAGAAACCAGAGATCTTTCCAGAATCCCTTCACTTTTTTCTATTAACATGGAGATTGCAGTTGACGCCAATGCAAGAAAGAAAACAATCCTGAAAAGGTAACAAAAATAATAGGCTGCATAGTATCTTCTTTGTATATGTAATATGATTGTAGAACTAATTATTACAAACGTGAATAACAATTTTATCCGAGAATCCAGGTACATGGTGCATCTATCTACAAACAAACTAATACAAAATGCCCCATGTGTGCCTCATTTAATGACAAAAAAAGACACCTGGTAAGCCATACTTGAGACTAATTCCACTTTATTTGTATGTAAAACAATGTATCCTTAGGTATAATACAATGGCCTATTTATGCAACAATGCACCAAATAAAATACACGAGTAAATAGGACGTAGGCAGGAAATCGGTTCTCTTGAATAAATCCAACGTGAAACAACTTGAGTCTTTATTGACGGAGTACATTCTGAAATGTTTCTCTGATAATTGTTCATCGAGACATGCGAGAATGTGTTACGATTTCAGAATGTATTCCGTCAATAAAAACTCAAGTTTTTTCACGTTGGATTTATTTGAGAGAACTGGTTAATTCAATAATATATCAACGCAAGTACTTACGTCAGAATCACACCAGGCCCCGCAAAATCTGTGAATTCTGATTCAACATCTCCATAAATTGGCTTGTGGTACTGAAAAATAAAATAATATTGCAATGAATTTTTGGTATTGGTCATGTTTTGGCGTTTCGTCACGTTCAAAAATATAAGAATGCTTTCAATAATTAAATTAATATCTTACCATGATCGGTACTTGGTAAGCTGCTTTATTGTATCCGCATACTGTTGCTAGCTTCATGCTGAAGTCAATGTAAGATTGTTGGAAATCTTTCAAAATTAGAAAATCTATTTGCCCATCTGAAAAGTTTACGTTTCGTTATAATTTAGTAATACATGTTAATCACTTTTGATTGGCGTATTGATGTTTATTGTGTATTATGAAATGAAGCGAATCGGCGGTCTCGCTCGGCGCACGTGGACCGGCAAGACCGCCGTTGCGGAGCGATGAAACAGGAAACAGATCGTCGATGAGGAATCGGGCCAGACCTGTAGCGGCAGCTGGCAGCGCTATGTCGCTAGCATCGATGCCGGTTGAGATGGCGGTGAATTTGAAATGTGGTCCCTACATACTGTTTAAAAGTAAGTTTTTAAATATTGCAATTCACTAACACACTACGTCTAGTAGAATTAATATATTAAACATCCAGATTAGGAATATTCTGAATATCATCCAAACCAAAACAACAAGTACATGTATATGTAGCGATCATAATTCAAATCTACCGCCATCTCAGTCGGCATCGATGCTAGCGACAGCGCTGCCACAAGTCTGGCTCAATTCACCGCCAGGCAGTCTCTCCAGTTCCATCGTTTCACAACGGTGGTCTTGCCGGCTCGCGCTTGCCGAGCAAGACCGCCAATTCATTTTATTTTACGCACACATGCACCTTCTACATTCTTCATTCATTCATTAATTCTATTTGTTTTCATTGTCATTGTCATAATAAACCTCAACTCACACACCAAACAACATTAATTTCATTTAACCACCGTCCTAACCCCCAAATATATATATATTGCAAAATCTCAAAAACCTAAAGACAGATTCCTGTTGTCACATCTTCCAAAACTACCAGAAAATTACGATCTCTTTCTATTCCAAATCAATTAATATATAATATTATTTATTTTTGAGACATGTTGCGATTATAACTGAACAAGACAAAATAAGGGTGGTACGCTGATCTCCGCTTCTCTCGATACTGATGATGATGATGAGGTCAAAGTCATGAGAATAAATAAAAACACAGAAAAATATTCACTGCAGGCAGACTGAAGCGAAAGATTGAGTTCCCAGCCGCAGTGTACCTCCTTTTATTTAGTCATGGACAATAGTGTAATGGAGTTGAATCACTAGAAATCGCCGACGTATTATATTCATACTTGCGCGAGGGTTTAGGGAAGGGATCGCATGCCTCTATACAATAACTCTGCTGTGTGTCTTTATCATATCACTTTTGAAAACGTATTGAGTAGTATATAATGGTCGCAATTATTCATCGCCTCACAGATGGCCCCTTTGTTTTTATCCAAAATTTGCGAACGCTGCGCATGGCGCCCAAGTCATATGCAACGTAATACATCTATGTAATAATTATCAAAGCTACTATACCGTAGACACAATTTCCAAGGCGTATTATGAAAATTTTGTAATTTTGACTGATTTCAAAAATGGAGAATGAGTCAACTATTGAATTTCTAGAGCGAATATCAATACATTTTTAATATTATGCAGTCCTTCAAGATTTGAAGAAACTAGGAATACTTACTGGTGCCATCCCTGTAAACTTCAATGATAGAGTTAGTGATATCTTCAGCAGCAATTCGGCGGCGTTTCCTTAACCGGACCTCTAGTGATGCGGAGAAGTTCTGACGGAAAATAACTGCCGCCCAGAGTTCTCCTTTACTAATCAATTGCAAAGCCTCTTCACGAGATTCACACGGAATCTGTAACGCAAAATTCAGACAATGAATTAAATTGATTTAAAAAAATCATGTCATCAATGCCAAAGCTAAACATTTCGAGAGATGGAAATATAAAATTAATTTTAATACTGTAATGCACAGAAATAACAACACTGCTAATTTATCACGCTGCTTTCAGAATGTCTGTTCCAACATTGAATTAATTACAAAATGTAAAACATTTTAATTCTGTTGAATTGAATTGTGGTCACCCCATTGTGACTTTTTTACCATCGCCCGTTCTAAAAGAAAACATTTGCGGGTTGTTCGAACGTCGAGTTCACTTCTGTGAAAGTTAAGCCCGCCTAATAGTGTGACAAGGCGAATAATTATCAAATAACCGAGAATTGTACCAAAATTGATTTAGTTTAAATATTCACCATAGGCAATACATACAAGTTTTTGCTTTATTCACCCTCGCGTTCAAAATGTATCACTTTGCAGTAGCGAAGGACAAAATTTTCGTAATGAACGCTTCACGAAATGCACGTTCACCATGCTTCATTCGAAGTATGTTGGTACCACCGGCTGGCCCACTCTCGATGCAGGTCGCAATCGCTTCGCACTTCATATTGTACAATGAAGTGTGGTTAGGTCGTTGTTTCAATGAAGTGTCTGAAGAGCGACGTATGTAGTGTGATACTTCGCGAAGTATACTTCAATGAATTACATGAAGTGAGCGGCTAACTCTTTCGTCTCTATGCGTACACAGTTCGCAGTTAATTGCGTGCGTTTCTGAATAAGAGCTTCGTTGCAGGCAACTGAGTTATTTTTAAAATTGGCAAAATTAACTTTGTGATTAAAAAATTCTTTATTTTTATTTTTAACTTTGTTTTATTAACCACTTACTGAATAAAAATACCTCTAACGGTTACGAAAAATATCATTTATTTATTTATTATTACACACGCCCTATTCAGGCATTAACAGAATTTGTAAAATAACATAAAATTACAACAGAACTGCAATACAGAAAGAAAAAAAATTCTTAGTGTCAGCATATTTTTACATAATTAAAAATTAAAATAAATATAAAATGTGAAGTAGTAATTTATTCGTCACCATTGAGTTGAAACACAAAAAATTGTAACAGTGTAGTCCTATAAAGAATTAAATTAACGGCAAAAATGTCAACTGCCTAAGAATGCATTCTGGGGACTGCCGAGTGCGGAGTGCTAAGTTTTGATTAGTTTTTGACATCCTGAAGAAGAAAATGATATTTTTCGAAACCGGTACATATATTTAATTCATTAAATGGTTAATAAAATCAAGTTAAAAATAAAAGTAATTAAGTTATATGCTAGTGTGTGTGAATATGATGTAAAGTATTAAAGCGTCTGCACGATTTAAAACGTGTGAATTGCGAAGCATGAAAGTAAGAACTAGTTCATTGAAGTACTTCGTACAGTGTGGACGCATTGCTACGTTGCAGGCGTGAAATCCTCGGTCTATATGTTAATATAAGTTCAACAGCGACAAACTCTCATCACTAAAATAGCGGAATATTGAATGATTCATT
This sequence comes from Eubasilissa splendida, assembly GCA_031772225.1. Classification (NCBI taxonomy): domain Eukaryota; kingdom Metazoa; phylum Arthropoda; class Insecta; order Trichoptera; family Phryganeidae; genus Eubasilissa; species Eubasilissa splendida. The sequence continues at coordinate 2,747,350 of CM062866.1, forward strand.
GTCGTATACTGCAAATTTCAAAGTGTCAACGTGAAGGATGACTTTTGAAATAGCTGTGAAGCGTCCGCCATTTTAAACTAACTAACTAATTCCATTCGATATTGTAGGGTAACATTAATTTATTATTGAATATACTGTCAGTACACTCCGCGTTATAATTCAAACAAACATTAGCGCAAATAGGTGGAATATAATGGAACATTTTGACAAATACACACATTAACCTTTACCATACCATGACATAAAATACCAAAATGCAGCCGTGCTGTCAACTCGTGTTACCGTAAATAACAGTTAGAAAAAATGGCTTTAATGGCACGAATTTACTCTAAATATTGAGAATTCAATTTTGAAAAAATGATTAATAATATAATTTAAAGCATTCATTAAGTCCTATACAACGTGTCCTTCATAAGAATCTCCTCATTTAATTAGTGAGAAAGAGACAATTATATCTGTATGTTTATTGTTCTTTTCACTGTGAAAATTGTGTGTGAACTGTCTTTCATAACACAGATTGTATTTTTACCAACGTATTAACTTTACAACGAATTGAATGGAAAAAAAATATTATTTTTGTACGATTCCCTTTTCATAATTGGTTTTTCACTAGTCATTCCTAAGCGTTAATATTTTCTTTAGGATTATCTAAAATATGAATTTTATGCTGCATGTATATACAGAAATATTACTAGTTTAATTATGATGGTAGACCTGTGTCACTGCAAGGTTTGGGAAGGATTAAACATCATCACACTACATCTTTAGATATTTTTAAATGATTGTCTTTTAACTCACAAAGTTTCCTGCGCGTTTCTGGAGATATTTGAGGTATTTGCAGCTTAGACGTGTACTGTTGCAACCCTCTGTAAAATCTTCAAAGCACGGCTCCAGCATCTTATCAGGGTATAGTTCATAGTTCACAATGCCAATTTTGAGTCCCACGGGATTGTGACCGATGGATATACAAAATAGTAAGATCTGGGACACCGGAAGTCCGATGAGGAACATCATAACACTAAAATACATAATATCATTACATAATATACACTTTTAGCTGTCTTTAATCTTTGCTTTATGGTGCTAATATATATATTATTACGTTATATTTGGTACCTACCGCGCACGAGATATAGTGGGAGTTGACATTTACCAATTGGCAACACTGACTGCGTAAGAAAAAGAATTCTCACTACGAGAATTCTCGAGATTCTGTGCATCAGAACCACGCACTTTATGATATATGTAAAAAACGACGTACACTTTTACACAATAATTGATATATAAAGTGTGTATAAAAATTATAAAAACATTAACCATTATGAACGGCAACATAAAGACGCATAAGACACGTCTAACTCGGCTAGCGCACGCTCTGCCACTAAAGTGACGATCGGCATCCGGCACCCAGCGCCCCACGCACTATACATGGTGCAAAATATACCGTGTGCCTTTTTTATAGACAGATTCACAATCTATGTATTGTCGACGATAATATTCCGTCTCCGAGAGCGTTTTTATTAGCTCTGAAACCGATGGCGACCCGATTATTACCGCCTTAAGTTTTGTGGTATACCCACACAAAACTTAAATGTAGATACTTCTACACTACTACACCAATAAGCTACTGAAAGTGGAATCTGCCGAACTCACCCCCAATTCCTGATTAGACTGAGAACATTTTTCCACACAATCGCCTTCATGTGCCTCAATTTAAAAGGTTTTATTTTGTCCACCCAAGATACAGGTGGCTCTGCTTCTGGTGTAAAGGTGTGTGCCGGATTTAAACTGTAAAAAATATACCGTTAGAGTTATTAATATATCTACGAAGAATTAAGCAGTAAATGTAAAAAAAAATTACACAGGAAAATTTATATACACATACTAATTAAATGTATTAATTAGAAAGATATACATACAAAATCAATTTTATCGAAAAATATTGTTGTTGCTACCGATATTCGAACCTGGATTTCTTTCCAATCCGGGGAAAGTGCATTAATTAATACAATTTAAAACATCACAGATTCGATACAAGTTGTTATCAGGTTCACGTTGGCGCGACACATTTATCTCTTTCACACACTATCAATCGTACCAATCTTGCGCATTCGTCCCATAGATACATCACAAATAGTTTTAGTAAAATAAATATTGTCTTACGAATCGGAAAAGTTGACCGAACCTCCTCGATACTTCACAGAAATACAATCTCCGTATTCATCAGATTCTTCTTCCTTTTCATTTTTCTCTATATCTGTGGCTGCATCCTGAATAAATCAAATGTAATTATATAATAAATTGTTTGGAGTTAAGAAAATCCTGACTAGAAAATAAATAGCTGAAATAGTGTACTATTTAATAGAGAAATTATCTAACACAGTATATACAAAAGCTCAATCTGAATCAATATTTTTTGCAGCTGCGAAACTAGGTATAGGATACCACTTTTTTTTTTATATTTCGATAATATCAAAAATAGGGCGATGTTAATAACAAGAGTCACCTTTTTACTACCCAGGGCGATAAAATACCTTGTCCGCCCCTGTTAAGAAGTATGTATTATGATAGAGCTTTCCTCAAAACAAACCACACCTAAATAAAATCTCGCTGTAATTAAAATTATTCCACCTTTGTAAGTAGCACTGTTAACTGTCAAAACGAACAAAAGTGACATCTAGATGATGATGATATGAGAATCCCGGATAGGCAATAATAAACATCAAACTATCAGTATAATATGTATTTAAGTAAGGACGGGATCCGATGAATGGTTTTTTCAACAAATCTTAACAAATATGATTAAAAAAGTGCTTTATTCAATGGTAAAAGATCTCTCTTACCATAGACAGCATATATAAGAAAATATGACATTTGTCAATATACTTGCCAGTCGTCTCGTACGATTTCGCTAATGTATGTTTGTTTACTCGTAATGTAATGTAATGTACACTTTGTTTCAAATTGAATATATATTTACGTACTGTTATTGGATATATTAAAAGAGAAAACATTTAAGTAATCTTAACCTAGATATTATTAAAAACGTGTTCGCTATTTTGGCGAATATATTTTTTTTTATTGGCAAATGACACTACATCCAATATACAGTCCAGTAAGTCATAGATAAAAGATATTATACTATGTGCCTTAACATGCGTTGATTATAGAATTGTGATTATGAGATGGGTGGGGCAAAAATAACTCCCCTGTTGGAAGAAGTCATTTTTTAAGATCTATTATTTTGTTCAGTTGTAAATAAAGATTTGTGCAAAATTATTCTCCACAATAATGAGCAAAAATTGTGACTACGTTTATTAAAAAAAAATCTAGTTTGTAACAGTTGGCTAACGTCAGTGACTGAGAGTGCAGTCACAACGAGGGTCAACGTGTGAAGGGGGTCAGTCAATAACTACAGTAGACAAATACACCATAATAAGCCAATGTAAGTGCTATTACCGGGACACAATATACTGCGAGGAACATTGAAAATTATTAATAGAATCCGCTCAGAACTAATAAAAACCTGGATAAATTAAGAATAAATTCACGGTATACGTCATATTGTTGACGCAAGTCGTGTAGTCCATGTGCATTTCGTTTTTCCATTAAACCTTAATATACCTTTCCCTTACCCGAAACTAATATCTTGGGATTTTGGCCGAGGTGGGACGCGGACCTGTGCTTCTGAGAGTAACGCCGTGCGTACAATCCGGACCACGAAAAAGAAGCAGTGTTCTACAACATCCGGAAATGCAGTGATATCTCCGTTCTTTACTACAAAAGTGCGACTCAAGTGGAGGTGAAAATTAACGTCCAATCCAGGACTGAGATCAATCCATCTGTCATTATTCCTCACTTGCTCCAATTCTGATTGCGTTAACTAAATATTAATTTTAATCAATACAGTCCACGGGATCTATTACCATACATATTGTGACCGACGCAGGTCGCCGATCACAGTGGTGGGTTATGGTATCGGAAGGAATGGGTGTATGGAAAAAAGGGAATGATGGGATGAGGGTAACGGAACAGATTGACGTCCACGTGTATATTATAATGTATATCTATGCTTGGCCAAAAGTTACTTAGTTTAAGTGATCCAGAAGCTGTACTGATATTTCTTATTGCTTACCGACACCTCTGACAATCGTTTAATCACCTGCATTTCAGCGGACTTCATCTTTTTGTTTCTGTTTTGTACGACTGATAACTCCAGGAACACTTGCTCCAGACTGGCAGCGTTATACTTCTCCAGGAGACTCGAGGGAGACTGCTCGGCCAGAAAGGTGCCGCCACGCATCAGGCCAATCTAATTTTAACAAAACAAATTTTGTTAAAATGCTGGTAACTATTTGACACACTATTTTGGGTTAATATTATTCTGTATTATGACTGCGCTTTGTATCCATTGTATCCTATGACATTATAAATATTAATATTTATTAACAATCTTTACACATTGTGCAACAGATGTCACTGATGTCTAATAAATATTGACAAATGTCAAAAACTACTGTCAATATGAATGTGGTATGAATTGTAAAACCGTTTTTTCATTTCTTTAAGTTCACTATATCCTTCGTGTTTATGGTTTTAATAACATTCTCATGATAATCATGTCAATTTAAGATAGCTCTAGGTGTAGACACATATGTATATAGCAGTGGTGTGCAGTAGGTATATTTTTAGGTTATGTTGTTTAGTAATGCACAGCTTTTTTGCTTGAATGCACTGCATGCCCCTGGTATATAGCATGTGTCATTTAAATAATATTTTGTTTATCTTACTTAGAGAACGTGAGAATTTCCACAAGTATACTTTTTACAACGAAATGCTATAAGGTAAAGATATGCAGTATTGCTTTCTAGATATAGTGTCTCTAGTCCAGATGAATACAAACTCTAGTAACACTGTAGCCTATTGTTCTTCTACAGCATCATTATTAGCAACATAACTGTAACATATTGTACGGCAATAATCTTACAAATTCCCCGATGTTCGGTGTGATGTCGGTAGTAGAAATAATAGTCCTACGTTCTTATATTTATTTATTTTTTACTCATTTTACAACCGCACAACAATATAACATACACAATCTTATCTTATCTTGAGAACCGAAGAGTATTGAAAGAGATCGCAACTGCGCTTCCAATGTCTTTTAACGCCTCGTCTTGACTACGCTGCTGATTAAGTTGGTAGATTTTGAAAATACATAAACTTCTAATCATGCTAACAATCCATGCACTAATAAAGCAAACTAAAACCAATACAATGGTTATATACACATGAAACTATCTTTGCAACAATATGGGTACTCAATTTTAGGTGTCAGAAGAAATGGGAACTGGGAAAGAAAAAAAAGACTCACCGCCCTCTCCTGGATCACCAAGCACCTCCGAAAGTAGACTGTATATAGGATTATAACACACGATATCTCATCAAAGGTTTCAAAACACCAATATAGACCCCGAAGTCTCCGAAATTGAAACAGCTAACGCCAAACAGTTCCAATGCAGGGCCACCTATCGACTAACAAGCGCGGCCGGATGGGGAAAGGAAAAAAGGGGGGAAGCACAGAGCATTATTTCGTTCAAAGTAATTAATGTACAAGTTGGCCCAAAAAAAGTGAAAACATCTCGTAACACAAGAGTTATTTCAAAACATAATATAATTAATTATAATTCTTAATGTAATTTTTTTGCACAATATTTAGCTAATCAGAAATCATCAAAACACCCCATATTGCAAAATCTACTGGGTTTAAATCTGGGCTGTTCGGTGGCCACATGCCTGACTCGATGAAATTAACATTCTCATGACGAAGAAAGTTGATTGTATTTCTGGCTGTGTGAGATGGAGCTCCGTCCTGCTGTAATGTCTAGCTATACTCCAGGCATTGTTTTGAAACTCTTTGATTATTTTCCTAGCACCCCGACATTTTTCAATTCGCAAATTTTTCATCAGAATACGGTCTTCTGCAGTGATTTTTGTCATTCTGGGCAATAATTTGAAAAAACTAATACAAATAATGGGAAAATTAATAATCAAAGAAATAAAACGTAATATAGGTAAATAAGTAAATTAGTTAACTATTGTTGATATAGTTAAACTAATTTTGATGTAATTATATCACATTTCACTAAATGTTTTCATTTTTTTTGCTCCACCCCGTATGTTATATGGCAATAAATTAATGTACTTAGGTACATTAATTAGCAACTGTACATCATTTTTGGGCAGATCTTCTCATTATCTTCTTAGGCACCAAATGATATATTAATAAAAATACTATTTGCAGCAACACTGTATAATATCCGAGATGGCTGACGCACCATCTATCTATCAACATTTATAAAAGTCGATATACGTCATTGTTGCATGGGAGGTCTCACACAAAGAGATCTTACCACGTGCGCTTGCCTTGATTCTTCAATGTAGTGGGTGGTGACGATGACCGTTGTTTTACTTTCCTCAGTAATGTCCCTCATGTAATCCCAAATACTGAAATAATTTAACAATTTAAAAATACACAATGTGTAGGATTTGCACAAATACAATGCTTGTCTTTTATTGCAATACACAATACGGTTAGTGAGAATGATTACGAACAAAAGCTCAGCTCAAAAAATGCCTCGATTTGCAAACAGAATTTCGGTTTACGTGCTCCACGGCTGGTATTTGTTGTTTAAATGTGTTTTATTTATAGTTTTAAAATCTAATTAACACTTAATTGAGTTGTTTTCTCCTTTGTAAGATTAGTATATTATTTTTGTTTTAATACTTCCGATTACTTTTTACTTTTTTAATTTAATTTTTTAATTTTTTACTTCATAAAGTAGACAATAAAGATGATAAAGGGCCATTTTTGAGGGGTCTGGAACGTATTAATCAATTTTGCATTGATTTTTCGTTCGTAACCCGAGGTTCCACTGTATGTGTAAGTTTTAAAGTTGCTTAATACATATTAAAATGAAATTGTATGTATTATATTTTAATTTTGAGTTAAGTGCATCATGTGTTTACTAAAGATTAAATAAAGTAAAATCATTACCAAGTTTCTAACTCTGACATATAAAATGCAATCAAAATTCATAATGACAAGTTTATAACATAAAGTAAATTTAAAATATCTACCTCTGTCTTAGCACAGGATCAAGTCCCACAGTAGGCTCATCCAGGATCAGGAGCTCAGGACCGTGCAACAGGGCTGCAGATAACGATACCCTTCTTTGCTGACCTCCCGATAAGTTCTTCACAGTGCTGAAAGCGTACAAATGTATTAAATACATACTTCTATACACTGGCCGCTTCGTGGCTTACGTATCTCATTATTCAACGCTCCGTTAATCAACGATCCAATCAATCGACACTCACATTATGTCGTACCACACTATTGGACTTTGACGATTCAATCAACTGACGCCGGTGGCGATATTACTAATCCCTAATCACGAGGTTGTGCACTCAGTCTGCGTTACACGAGCGTATTAATTTGACATATTCTTATTTTAATAAAATCGTATACGTATCATACATACTATTTTCAAACTAATCTGAACGCTTGTGCTATGAAAATTGGACTAACTTCCATTAAGTTAGTTCAATTCTCCGTTTTAGTCTCGTTTTAGGAGGCCATTCCTCCTAAAACGAGGCTCAAACCCCTGATCACTAGATCACTGGCATGTACATATATATATATATTGGTTCGTTTATCGACGAAATTTGGTGGAACCAATTAGTATCAATTAACGGGGTATAAATGTATTAAAAACATTTATCAATTAATAAAATTAATTAATCAATAAAACCCACTTAATTCGAGGATATCAATCACTTCATTGGCTGATCCACACCAATATTCTGATGCTTGAGGAAGCCTCCATACAAAGAGATAATCACATCTGATACATTTCCTTGACGAATATCGGCTTCATGGATTTTGGAATTTCTTCAAAATCAACAGATATTTTTGAGTCTCATAATATCAAAAGTTAATAATATTTATTGAATACCTATCAGCTGAAGGCAGTTGTAGTAACTTGATTAAGTCGTACATTCTCTTCTCCACTTCTGCCGTGGTCAGCCCCGCAATCCATCCAAAATAGATCATCGTCTCTCTGATACTGATCTCTCCGAATAGTGCAGTTTCCTGAATATAGAAAATTAGTACAGTTTTTTTTATTATGTAGTTATTCTAAGTAAATATTTAGTACTAAGTGATACTCAAATCCCCAATCACAACGAGCACTGAAGAAATTTCTGATAAATTCAATGTCTTTGATATTAGACAAATAAACGCTAATACTACTCTCAAATACATATTTAAATACAAACAGACACATTTTAAAACAACTCAAAACATAATTTCCACACGGACAAATACAAATAACCTACAAACCCCGAGAGCACATACTACATTTGGTCAAAGGAACTACAAATATTTTGGACCTAAACTATTTAATAGAATGCTAAAAGACTTAAATCAATTGAATTGTCCCAAGAACATGAAACTATATATTAAAACTTGGATTCGTAATATGGGTAGAGCCAGTATTGGTGCACTCACCCAAACATTCATATCTATATTAATTATTGCTACAAAGTGATCAAAAAATTAAGTCAATTTTAAAATTGTTCTTCATACCTTTTACATAGTAATAAATGTAATTCTATCTACTTGTAATTCTAATTAATTGAACAATTGCTTGTAAACTATGCCTGTCTCGACACAGAATTACTCTAGTAAGACGGGCACAGTCCAAACAGATTTTTACATACTATTATATAGTTACTAATAAAATAATAAAATAAAAAAAATATATACAAAGTTTAATTAGAATTTTCAAGTAATTTTTTTAGATACAGGCCGTTCTCGATTAACAAAAGATTTCCATTCCTAGAGGTCGTTCGTTATACTTTTTTAATCACATTGTTTTATTTATGAAAAGCATTGTATTAAACATCAAATGTGTACATTTTATTATAATGTTATGCTACAAACGTATGTAAAATAAATTGATACACATATGAGTAGTAATAGTTAGTTTTAATCAAAAGCATGAGAAACAAAATTATACATTATATAATTCCGGCTCGAAGGATTAAATGATGTTTATGAAAATGCATTCGATGGCTGGTTCCCAGGATTCCGATTAACAATAAGCACACATATGGCCTCTTTAATTTTGATGTCTTTCTAGTCCGATGTTGTTGTACTTTTAGCTGAGTTGTCCTTTTATAGATTTCGACTGACCGAAGCGCGCACTGGTGGTTTATTTGGACCGCTGGACCGGTCGAAGCGCGAGATGTAATAATTAAAATGACGCCTGTCGGTTACCGTCCTCTTAGCTTTCCGAAAAAAAGGGCAGCCAATACTCACACACACGTGTACATTATTATAAACCAAGAAACCCAGTAGTGCCAATCGAAGTAACAAGGCGTATAAACAAATTTTCATCGGTGTTCGTTATTTACACACGCGTGTGAGTTTGCACACTCGAGGTAAATGGTTGAACTTCTGATGAAACAGCTGCGGCTGGTTCGTCCACTGTTATACGTAAAATATGATAGTTTATTTTTTTCATTAAAAATCTCGTTAGAACAGTCATAAATCCCTCTTTTCAGTTTCATGATTCTCTCCTTATTTGAGTCATGTTCTTCAAATGTACTTCAAAATTAACGTAAAGGTGCAGCGTCGTAAATGTTCTGGAATGTTAAATTTCAAGTTTCCTTGTACTTCTTCTGTGTTTAAATTTACTTATATTTCTATTAACTCGAATACGAGTCCAACAACTCTTTTACATTGTGCGTTACGTAATTTAAAAAATCCTAAAATTGTAGTATTTATTACGGAGAATGTTTGTAAATCGAAAACAGCCTGTAAAATTAATTTTATATATCACACAAGAGTCTATAGTTAGATATAGTCAAACCCTGATAAGTTCAGTTAGTGTACACACACCCTAAAATAAAATCTCCCATTATTTTGAACATAAATAGATAACCTGCGGCATGTAACCGATTCGAGGTCCTGGAGCTCCACTTCCTCTCGATCCGGGCCTTCCACCAAGTACCCATATCTCTCCCGATTTAAGGTTCCTTCTTCCCACAATACACGAGAGGAGAGTCGTTTTTCCACAACCCGAGGCCCCCAGCAGACCATAACTAATAATATAAACACAAATAATTTTAATAAGGATAATACATTCTTATTGTGAAGTTGTTATTATTCAGAACAGACGGTCTGTGATAATTTTGTACATTGTGGTTTTTGACAGGGACGACAGGGACCCACCCTTTCTCGGAGCCGTTTGAACTCATGCATCGGTTCTACTGAACTGACAGCTGATTTGTGCTCAAATAAATGAACTTACCCCAAATTTGGGGTAAGAGCATCTAGTTGTAATATTTCTGAATAATTATCAAAATAATGAAAATGTCTTTACTGATCTGCTTAAGGAGCTACTTTCAATGATAATTAAAATTTTCGCATTATTTACGAAAATGTGGAATTTTATTATTCATTTATATCAAAAGTTATTAACTAGATTAGACTTTTTTTAAACTATTACTTAGATAGGACATTTATACTAATTTAAAACTAATAAACTGAATGTTATTTGCCGTAATTAAGACAATACAAGCATTATAAGAAAGACCCCAAACATTAGATGCATTTTCCGCGTGCTACAAAATTGTGTAAATTTGGTAAATTATTGCACAAACGATATATACTTTCTTGTAATCTTAAAGCCAAGATTACAGAGACAAATCTGCATAGAACCAAATTAGCAAAATATTAAAAATTAATAGAGTTATAAACCACTCAATTTGCAGTACATATGATCAATTTTTGACGTTTTTAAAATACTTTTTTTTAAGTGAAAAAATACATTTTTAAATAATATATTGTAAAATCATGTTTTATATCTAAAACGCAATAATTCTTCACTAAATAATATTTATATCGATCCTAATAATGTGTATTTTTTATTAACTTCAGATCGCTGATCGACATTGGCCGTAAAAACGTCTAGCCCGCTGTCTCGTAACTTTTGTTAAAAAATGTATGTTTTCACGCATATTTTACCCATGGTATGAATTAATATTGAACTTATTCACAATATTAGTAGCAAATTTCATCAATTTGATATCTTTTTACTGATTTTAAGGGAAAACAACATTTTCTTGAACAAAATTAACATTTTATGTACTTTATTTGTATGGAATTAAATATTTCGTTTACCTATATACATATAACACTGTTTCATTTTAAGCAAAGCTGTCTGTTTCATAAATAGTATACAATTATGAAACAGACATATCACCAATACGACAACGGGACGTTTTAAATCGATAATATTAAACAAAATAATAAATTGAAGCTGTCATAAAAATTTTAAATTTAGAACATTGCTTTAAGCGACCATCTAAATATATTTAGATACTTTGTCTGATTTCAAAACATATTAATTAGGTAGTTTAATAAATGATTTAATTTTCGATTGATTAATTCAAATGACAACACACATCTTTATTTCTATCTATATATTAATATAAAATACTTGTATAAGGCCATTTTAAGGCTCTAGACACAAAATGTTTAACACTTGTATCGAATGCGAGAAAATCAACATTTTTACTGTCGCGCTCTTTCTGTTCAAACCTTCCTCTCTCGCATGATTTATGTAACAAATAACGTTATTAATTATTTATGTGACACTTGAAATAATTTAACTATTAGCGTCTTGAAAGCATATCTATTTCGTGTATAATTTCTAGAATTTCAAACGGGAAGAAGCTCGCCCATAATGTAAATATGAATTAGCTATTTTGGTACTACAACAAATGTGTACTTTGGTTTTACAACTAAGTACACATTTGACGCTCATGTGCGCAATCTTTGTTATCCAAAAGGAAAAATATATAAATTAATAACATATAAAAGTATAAGATAAGAGATAATTATCAAGAAGGAAAATAATTTTAAAATATACAAAAATTATTTTGTAAGATGTAATGATTTTAACATTATTCGTATTTGCTTATGTATATAAATTTTATAAGTACTTACATACAGCCTCTAGCCACGGTCATATTTACTCCATCCAGTACAGCATGATCTCCATATGCTTTGTGGGCTTTCCTCACGCAAACAGCATTCTGCTTCTTGGTGGTCGCGTTGGACATCCTTGAAGACAGATTCTCTGCAGTCTGTTGCATCTCTACCAGAGTCTCTGATGGTGATTAACAATCTCCTCTTCAAACAGGTACGCGCAGTAAAATAAATATGGACTTCAAATTGTTAATACATAATATGTGAAAATAAAACAATTGTATTTTGATTCTACTTATTTAATTTACTTGAGACGCGTTTTACCTTGCTAGGCATTATTAATCTAACAATTTAACTCAACAACTTGTATTTATAACTGTAATGAGGGACAGCTATATAATTGTATTTGCATGAGGTGAAAAGGGACAACATTATTCATTGAAATTCTGAGGATTTCCATACATTTTGAATGGTTCTAATTATTCTAAGTAATTAATATAATTAAACCTGTAATATTTCTGTAAAAACATGCAACATAAAATTCATATTTTTAGATAATCCTAAAGAAAATATTAGCGCTCAGGAATGACTAGTGAAGAACCAATTATGAAAAGAGAATCGTACAAAAACAATTATTTTTTCCATTCAATCCATTGTAAAATTAATACGTTGGTACAAATATAATTTGTGATATATATATATTTTTTCACAGTGAAAAGAACAACAAACATACAAATATAATTGTCTTTCTCACTAATTAAATGAAGACAGATAAGAAGGAAGGACACATTGTGTACGACTTAATCAATGCTCTAAATTATGTTATTAATCATTTTTTCAAATTTATATGTTCAATATTTAGAGTAAATTCGTGCCATTAAAGCCATTTAAGATAATAAAAACATTTTTTCTAACACTTATTTACGGTAACACGAGTTGACAGCATGGCTGCGTTCGGGTATTTTATATCATGGTATAGTAAAGGTTAAGTCGTGGGTAATTTGTAGAAAAGGACAGCTATATAATTTTACAATCTAAGAAGACAATACGGCAAGAGAGACATTTTTGATATTCTGGTATTTATATAGTGTTTGCATGATTCTAGGTAATATTTGTTGAATGATATTTTTTAAATAATTGCATTTGTATTTCTCAGAAAGCTAAACTAAGTAAACTCATAAGTAGTCAATAACCCGCTAAACCGATAAATAATAGAGTCCTTTCTCAGTGTTCAATATCCGTATGATTATTTTTATAATGATGTTATAGCATTTTTAAAACTCACAATTGTTCACTGTCACAATTAAGGATGTGATGGACGTATACAACAGATAACCAGTCGCTACGAGGCGCACAGCAATAATGTCCACTAAACATTAATAAAATAATATTCACATATTGTGTGGTGACTGATAGACCGCTTTTACAATGGTATTTTCCTCAACCTCTTATCACCAGGAAGAATTTTTATAAATAACAAAGCTCCATAGAATATAGATTAACGATACGCAGCTATCTACATTTAAGTTGTAATAATGTAATTGTGCTATCTCCGGGTCGCACGTCCTGTAGAATGCATTGCGATAATGCCGATTGGAAGAAAATCGACACGTTGATGAGGGGAAAGTGATTTTTTCAGCTCAGCAGCCATGTCGGGGACCGGGATTTACCTCAAGTATGACGCTTTCAAAATCTATGGTGATGTCGCCGAAATCAAGAATAGTCGACGATCTCCGCTCCCGACTGAAGATGGTGATGTTACAGTTTATTCACGGCACACGCAAAAAACAAACAATATTATCACAATGCAAGATCACACAAAATAGTGCTCCACTGCACTGGAGGTCTACTGCACAAAATAGTCCACACCGCGAATGGTATCGCGATGTCGAGATCAAACAAAACAATATTGATCGAGTGACACCACCAGGCATCACAGCAAAATATAATTTACTTTTAAAATTCTTTATTTGATTATTACACGTATACTGCATTTCGCTATGCAAGTCAAAAAAAGATAACAATTAAAATATTTACATAAATTGATTCTCACAAACGAGGATGCCAAAGAAAGTTAATTCATATTTTGAATGTCTTTAAAAACAACCTGATTATAGAATACAACCTCAACCTGATTATAGAATACAACCTCAACCGACTCGACCGTTTGCCTAAGATGAATCTTTCAATTTGAAGGCATCTTGTGAGAAGGAAAGATATCATGAAGAAGCTTGTTGTGGTGGGGCACGTCAAAGGACGGAGAGGCTCTGGTGATTTGGAACAATATAACCATGTATGTTGTGACCGCACCGACTATCTGAAAAAATGAACACTTCAAATAAAGTCATGTTTTACTTGACTGCAATTTTGGGTGGAACATGATTTTATTTATTTTTTTAATAAACTAAACTGTTAAGTTATACTTTGTCAATACTGCTTTCGAGAGGAGCAGACTCTGTATCATCCAGTGTCCTCCTCTTATAATGGCATATTTTGAGAATATGCTAATTTCACAGATTTTTACAAAAAATATATTTATGAAGTATGTTTGATAGAAACGGAAAGGCTGAGAATGATATCGAAAGGAGGGTGACTGCAGGGAATAAAATGAAAGGCGCTTTGGATGGAAATATATCTAACGGGAATTTGTTAACCGAGGCAAGACTAGCGATACACAATGGAGTCCTGGGACCGACACTGATGTATGAAAGTGAGACCTGGAGCTGGCAGAAGAGGAACGAAAGTAGTAATAGTGGGATCACTTATACATATATGTAGCAAATCTATTTATGACAGAGTAAAGAATGAAGAAATAAGGAAAGAATGTAAAACTGATCTTAGTATAGCGAGTAAGATTAAGAAAGGATCACTTAGGTGGTTTGGTCATATGGCACGTATAAATGAGGAGAAAATGGTAAGAAAGATATATGATGCAAGTGTAGATGGCACCAAAAATAGAGGACGTTCGCGAAAGACTTGGCACGACCAGTTAAACCAGATAATGGAGGATGGTTCTGTTAGAAGCCTCAACAATCGGCGAGCTTGTATGAGAAGATGTAAAAATGTGGATGAGGTAAGAATTGTGTGTCAGGACAGAAGAGTGTGGCGCTCTATCCTCTCTGCTTACCCCTATGCTTAGAAACGGCATGATGGTAAGTAAATAAGTAAGTAAGTAGAAAGAAAGCACATATTAATTTCACAGTGAAAAGAAAAACAAACATACAATTATAATGGTGTCTTTTTCTCACTAATTAAAGAAAGATAGATAAAAAGGAAGGTTGTGATATACAATGCAACCTCCTGTACAGGACTTGATGAATGCTCCGAATTATAATATAATATATTTTTTTAATATTTAATGCTCAATATTTATAGTAAATTTATAGCCTAAACTATTTTTTCACATGTTACTAATAGAAGTTTAATTTCTTACGGTAACATGAGTTGACAACGTGACTGCGTATGAGTATTTTATATCACAGTATGGTAACGGTGAATGGAGAAGTACACATTGCAAAAAAATCTACTTACTAGTTGTGGCTTCGGGCCTCTTATTATCTGCAATCCTTTGTTCTTGGTTAATATAAACATTTTTTTGTTTTAAGGGAAGATTTTAGTCCCAATAGTTTTTATGGGTTCATTTAACTCGCTGGTTACCAACCCTTGTAATTTCAAGTGGGTTTCCAAGTAACATCTGCCCTGACATGTTACTCAAAGTAAAAACAGAAACGAATACAATAATAATATGTAGGTATGAATTTAACTTGTATAAATTGCATTTACTTTGATAAGCCGTAAAGTATGTAGGTAGTAATAGTATGAAGTAAGAAGTATAAGAAAGTAGGTAGACGGAATATAACATGTGTGCGTTTGCGCGTCCATGGCCTGACATGATATGAAAATGTTAGCGCGTTTGCGCGTTCATGGCCTCAAACAGGTTAAATATAAAATAATAATGAAGAAAAGATGTGATAACATAGGTTTTGATAATGTCGACCATATGGGTATTATTTCCACTGTTATATTCAAAACTTACAGTAAAAAGAAGAGTGTTATTGATTGGGAATAACCCAAGAGCTGTAAATCTTGGAAAGCTGTGCAGCATGTAGGTCGAGAAGAGATGGATCTGAAATATTCAATTTAGATACACACTCTTATTGCATTTAAATTATAAAAATATCAACCTAACTCAAGCATGACTACAACATTGTTATGAATCCAAATGTGACTGCAAATCCAAGCTCGACTATGAATTCTTCTCAAATCCAAACATGACTGCACAATTTTTGTGCCAGAACTAACTCATCCAAAATCAGTCCAGCCGTTCTTGAATTTTAAGGTAACAGATGAACAGACATCACTGTCTTTTATATAAATATTTACTAGACATAATCTGTAAATAATGATGCAAAATCATTCATTGAAATTATATTTGAAATGATAATGCCAACCAGATTAGGTTATAATTAAACCAATCTTACTATATATGATAGAATACACGCTTTGATTGATTCAGTAATTAGGGGCGGAATTAAATATAAATGTGTTTGATATAATCAATAACGAAGGGATGTTTAAATGAAATGTATTTAACCTTTTAACTGTCAACTCTGTTTATAATGGAAGACTAGGCTTTAAGGGTCTTGACTTATTTATCAAAAGCTGAGACCTGTCATCCACGGGTAGCAAAATGATTTAAAAATATGACTTTAATCCCTGCAAGTTTGCTAGGTTCAAAAGTGCGTGTTGACACGTTTATAGCTTGGCGTGTTAACGCACTCATGGCATTTAAAAGGTTAAGGGTAATTTTATAAGATATGTTAAAACTAAACTAAACACTTGTGCTATGAAAATGACCTCCTGGAACAAGGCTTGAACCCCAGGTCACTAGGCGAGTATCATAACCACTAGACCATAAGCACGTCATGTGTATATCAGATAAAGTTTACTGATTTCATGTTATTAATAAAATCATAAGACATATTCAATTTTACCCTATTAGCAATATCTTCATCCCTTTCGAAGGCCATCATATTACTAACAAGGCGGGAAGCTTCTTTACCCTGAAACATTTTGTTAAATATTGAAATAAATTTCAAATCATCAAAATATTTTTAAAAAATGGGCAGGCATATCACTCAGATGATAATTGTTAGACGGATACGGTCATCCAATGGAACTTGAAAAAAAATGAAAAAATATTACCTCTTCCTCCGCAGTGTTGCATACGCGTATTGTCATAAACATGGCTGCGACGTTTGCCAAGATCATGGCAGACGCCAAGAGTGCCATGTTCCAGGGCAACGGAGCTCCATTGTAGATTATCATCAAATAAATCCCTAAGTAAAATGTTTGGAACAAGGTAATCAAAAATGATGCTGCGATGGTCGTGAACATGGCCACCGAGAAATATTCATTGAGAATGAAGCTGCATTCACAAATATTGGCGTACAACTTCCAAATGAGATCGATTTTCTCCGCAAAAGTACAATTTCTAGATTGCAACACATTTCTGGTTGATCTGCAGCCAATACACAGTATCGACTTTTGATTTGCATGGACTCGGGTTATTTCTGTGTTTAACGCCCGGAGATTCAACACAATTATGTATATAAAAGATTTACAAATAAATTGTGTTGTGAAAATGAAGTATGTGGGACTATATTTCACCATCATCAGAGGAATATCTTCGGTAGTCTTCACGTTCGGGCTCATGTACGCAACAAATACTACATAAATGATATAAAACACCTGCAGAAGTAGTATAGTTTTGATAAAGTTCATTTTCATCTTTGGAAAGTTTCTCTTGCAATGCAGACGGTCGAATGCCTTGTCGATTTCGCTTAGAAGCTCAAAGTTGCGCGATAACTTGTCAGTCTTAACATATGCGAATACGTTAATGCAGATAATAACTATAAGCCCCGTAAATATCTGACACTTCTCGCTGAAAATGTATATCAACGGTGCTCTTGATATCTCCTCTTTCGCAATAAACCAATTGAGCGATATAACAAGGAAGAAACAGCACAGATATAAGGACGTTATCAACATAGAAGCCAAGAAATGCGGGTAACTCAACATGGTGTTGTATTTTCCAGATTCAATCTGATATTTGAATGGAATTACGCCAGACAGACGTCCGACAATCAAGACCGGCGACAGTGCTTCATACATTGAATTCGGAACCATCTTTCTTTCCATTCTTTTAATTTTTCTTTGCATCTATTTGAATATATATAATGATAAAAAACACAAATCGGTTGCACTGAATTGATACAGCTACTGAGACAACCTTTTCCCGACTCAAAATTTATTGTACTGAATTCAGTTATGAATATGTAATAATATAAATTAATCAATTAAATTAATGTAATGACTGAAAATGTACATGTAAAAGCAATTCATCAAATTTAAAATGAGCATACAATAATTGCCGCTATTAATATAACATATGTTCGTTTGTGTGTACACATGATATCGCCCTCTTTCAAAATCAGATTACAAAGATTAATTAAAATATACATACAGGGTGGTGCCCAGTACAGGCTCGATGAAATTAACATTTTCACGATGAAGAAAGTTGACTGTTTTTCTGGCTGTGTGAGATGGAGCTCCATCCTGCTGTAATGTCTAGGCATTGTTTTGAAACTCTTTGATCAGTGCAGTGAGACTGCAGTGATTTTTGTTATTCTGGGCAACAATTTGAAAAAATCAAATATAAATAATAAAGATGGCGACCGGAAATTGTCGAAATAAAACGTAATATAGGTAAGTAAGTAAATTAGTAAACTATTTAATCTATTGTTGATATAGTTAAACTAATTTTGATGTAATTATATCACATTTTACAAAATATTATTTTGGGCCACCCTGTATATTTGCATTCTCATACGCAATTACAGTAGAGTGAACCAAAATGGTAGATTTTTTTTAATGAAGATGCGTACACGGAATACCTGTCACATCAATATTCTTACTATTTTCAAACTATGCTAATCGGTTGTGCTTTAAAAATAGAACTAACTTGATGGCCTCCGGGGACGAGGCTCGAACCCCCGACTACTAGATCACTAGGCCAGCATCATAAATCACAAGCACATCACGTCAAGATTGTATCTGTGACACAATAATTGTGGCTTCGGCACGGTACTGCCGCAAGCAATAGACCGGCCTAAAACGTCGTATTTTTCATATCAAACCTCCTCCTGATTTAACAACATTGGAATCGCGAAAAATGGATACATTTCACTCGCTTTTGTGGTTGACGGATGACCCTCGAAGTTTGTAGACTTGATGGCGGGACTTCCACACGAAGTGACCTTCATCCAGGTGCAGTTGTTTGCTTTTAGGTTTCATCATTCTCTTGTTAATTGTTTCCTTTAATCTTGGAGATTACCAATTTCTCACTTGTTCTAAATTGACCGCTTTATTTTCACAGAAAATCAGATGACCGCTTCCAAAGTGAATGTAGATCATCGAAAGTGACAGAGTGCTGAAGACCAGGCTGGGCAGATGCAAGCGCGCCTCCATAAATTTCAATTTCCTCAATCTGATGCGGTTGGGACAGTGCTATCCATCCTGCAGAGTTCTAAATATAACAGCTTAAAAACCGTCATGTCATTGAAGCCGGGAACAATTATTGTGGTCGAAAAATGTTGCTATTGTCATACATAACCACCCGCAGGGCCTAACAACAGCAATCAGCTATAGCCGATTGCTTTCCGTTAATTAAAATAATTAATATACTACGCAAAATAAACTTTGAAGCGAGTGATATATTTGACAATCTGCTGTCTCTGACTCAATTATCTTATCATTTAATAATTAATAAAATACGTGTGTTACAGTAGGTACTAATAAAGATTAATAAGTATCAAAATTATGACAATAATTCTCTCTTTAAAACTGTATTACACTAGCCATGGGCAATATGGCTCAGACAACTGATCCGGTTCACCCGCTCAATCATCCAAATTGAGCCGGTTCATTTACATTAAAAAAAAACAACAAAGATAATCTGTATTAATCAACAATTAACATTCAAAATAAAAATGCTTTGGAAGATTATACTAACTAGATACAGCAATATTATTTTTTGTCTTAGACGTTTCAGTCCTTTGGTGACCTCATCATTATTTTCAAAATAACGTTACACTGGCCTTGAGAACGTAAGTAGTAAGTAATTAAAACAAATATTTTATAACCGAACACCCTGTAACTCTGAAATGCATTGCTAAGAATTTTATCTGGGATCGTTTTCAAGTGCCCGACTGATCCGCCAGTGAGCCGGTGATCGGTTGAACCGTTGAACCGGCTCAACGAAAAAAACCGGTTCAGTGAGCCGGTTTGAATTTCAAACTGTTCAAATGAAAATACACCTTTAATAGTTGATAAAAGGCAGTAAGCAGTCATCAGGTATCATGTCTTTGTGGCGGCCCGCGCGCATCGTCCAGATGTTCCTCGCTTCCATATGTCTCGGTACACGCCATCCGGCGCGAACAAAGCGAGAACGTCCGTTAGAGGCCGAGCTACGCCGCCCGGCGGGGATGACACACGTTTACCACAGTAGAGGTGTTGTTTATGATTCTTCTCACGGAATAGGATATTCCAGCTACCCGATTGAAAAGAACCGATTCATTACTTTGAACGATAACTCAAATAATAGAATTATAGAGTAGTTGTGAACCGGGTTATATAAATGATTCGGTACATATTCGATTTAGTGAGTCAGCAGCTCTTCTGCGCGTTTTGTGTGTTATGGCGTAGATATGTAGGAAGGTTGTTTATGTTCAGTAAAAACCATTCTTATCCAAAAATTGTTTATTCTCATCGGGGAGAAACTACCGAGAGCAAGAAACAACACAGAATACATGAAAGACAATGGAAAAACGATGCACGGTTAGTGAAAGGTGAGAGTCTGGATGTGCATCCGCGGTCCGATCAATTCGGGTACTGCTCGCAGATTGTTTCACAGACCGCCTCCTCTGGGACATGTGTTGTTCAACACATGTCATGCAACCGACTCGACCGTTTGCCTAAGATGAATCTTTCAATTTGAAGGCATCTCGCGAGAAGGGAAGATAGAAGCTTGCTGTGGTGGGGCACGTCAAAGGACGGAGAGGCTCTGGTGACAGCTCTACTAGGTCAGAACTCTGGTGGAACTTGAAATTTGGAACAATATAACCATGTATGTTGTGACCGCACCGACTATCTGAAAAAATGAACACTTCAAATAAAGTCATGTTTTACTTGACTGCAATTTTGGGTGGAACATGATTATATTTATTATTATAATAAACTAAACTGTTAAGTAATACTTTGTCAATACTGCTTTCGAGAGGAGCAGACTCTGTATCATCCAGTGTAGGTAGTGTCCCTCTTATAATGGCATATTTTGAAAATATGCTGTTTTCACAGATTTTTACAAAAAATATATTTTCCTGTAAAATTGAGTTTAAACTTTAAAGTTTCGAAATTTCACCATAATAATTTCCGACATTTGACATATTTTATCTATGGTTAACTTCTCAGATTTCTGAAAAAGGTGTGGTTTCCAATAAACTACAGTATCCTACTTCAAAATAGACTCTGTAGCGTATAAAATACTCTAAGTAAGCGGTCATTGGCGACATCTATGGTGGATAGGCTAAAACTAACGATTTCGGTTTGCGTCCTGGATGTTGCCATGACCTACCACCAGGCGAAGAGAAATAAGCGGGACTTTCGGCGGGAAGGTGGGAAGCAACAGTTCGTACGGCGGGAGACCGGAGAGGTTTTGCAGAAAAATAGTGTTTAACTCCCTTGGAGGAACGCCCGACGGACTCGGGCCAGGAGTACATCAGGAGTCTTTAACGCGACAACCCTTAAATATAAAATATGGGGGACACCTGTTTACCAGCCATTTTTCCATTACATAAATTTAATAAAAAAGTTTTATCGAAGCTATGTTCGAAGATCTAGTGAGTTGAATGTACGATGTATGGAAGGAAAGTGACCTCATGATGAATTTTAACAAGTCGAAAGTGATGGTATTCGAGAAGGAGGAAAGCAAGACGCTGTGCGAAATACTTGGAGGTAATGAATGGTTGGAACAAGTAGTGAGTTTGTGTATTTGGGAGTATGTTTAATAGAAACAGAAATGCTGAAAATGATATTGAAAAGGTGACTGCAGGGAATAAAGTGAATGGCGCTTTGAATGAAATTATATCTAACGGGAATTTGTCAACCGAGACAAGACTAGCGGTGCACAATGGAGACCTGGTACCGACACTGATGTATGGAAGTGAGGCCTGGAGCTGGCAGAAGAGGAACGAAAGTAGTAGTAGTGGGATCACTTAGACATATATGTAGCAAATCTATTTATGACACAGTAAAGAATGAATAAATAAGGAAAGAATGTAAAGCTGATCTTAGTATAGTGAGTAAGATTAAGAAAGAATCACTTAGTATAAATGAGGAGAGAATAGTAAGAAAGATATATGATGCAAGTATTGATGGTACCAAAAATAGAGGACGTCCGCGGAAGACTTGGCACAACCAGGTAAACCAGATAATGGAGGATGGTTCAACAGAATTGTTGAGGTTTCTAACAAGAAGCCTCAACAATTCTGACAAGAAGCCTCAACAATCGGTGAGCTTGTATGAGAAGATGTATAAATGTGGATGAGGCGAGAATTGTGTGTCAGGACAGAAGAGTGTGGCGCTTTATCCTCTCTGCCTACCCCCGCGGAGAAACGGCGTGATGGCTAGTAAATTAGTAAGTAAGCAGAAAGAAAGCACACATTAATTTCACAGTGAAAAGAAAAACATACATACAATTATAATGGTGTCTTTTTCTCACTAATTAAAGAAAGATAGATAAAAAGGAAGGTTGTGATATACAATGCAACCTCCTGTACAGGACTCGATGAATGCTCCGAATTATAATATAATATGTTTTTTTTATATTTAATACTCAATTTTTATAGTAAATTTATAGCCTTAACTATTTTTCCACATGTTGCTAAAAAAAGTTTAATTTCTTACGGTAACATGAGTTGACAACGTGGCTGCGTACAAGTATTTTATATCACAGTATGGTAACGGTGAATGGAGAAGTACACATTGCAAGAGAAATTAATGAATTTATTTTAGAAGAACTTCCTGTAACCGATAACCAAAACACAGTGATCTACTTACTAGTTGTGGCTTCGGGCCTCTTATTATCTATAATCCTTTGTTCTTGGTTAATATAAACATTTTTTTTGTTTTAAGGGAAGATTTAAGTCCCAATAGTTTTATGGGTTCATTTAACTTGCTGGTTACCAACCCTTGTAATTTCAAGTGGGCTTCCAAGTAAACTTCTGGCCTGACATGTTACTCCAAGTAAAAACAGAAACGAATACAATAATAATATGTAGGTATGAATTTAACTTGTATAAATTGCATTTACTTTGATAAGCCGTAAAGTATGTAAGTAGTAATAGTATGAAGTAAGAAGTATAAGAAAGTAGGTAGACCGAATATAACACGTGTGCTTTTGCGCGTCCATGGCCTGACATGACATGAAAAGGTTAGCGCGTTTGCGCGTTCATGGCCTCAAACAGGTTAAATATAAAATAATAATGAAGAAAAGATGTGATAACATAGGTTTTGATAATGTCGACCATATGGGTATTATTTCCACTGTTATATTCAAAACTTACAGTAAAAAGAAGAGTGTTATTGATTGGGAATAACCCAAGAGCTGTAAATCTTGGAAAGCTGTGCAGCATGTAGGTCGAGAAGAGATGGATCTGAAATATTCAATTTAGATACATACTTGTTGCATTTAAATTATAAAAATATCAACCTAACTCAAGCGTGACTACAACATTGTTATGAATCCAAATGTGACTGTAAATCCAAGCTCGACTACGAATTCTTATCAAATCCAAACTTGACTGCACAATTTTTGTGCCAGAACTAACTCATCCAAAATCAGTCCAGCCGTTCTTGAATTTTAAGGTAACAGATGAACAGACATCATTGTCTTTTATATAAATATTTACTAGACATAATCTGTAAATAATGATGCAAAATCATTAATTGAAATTATATTTGAAATGATAATGCCAATCAGATTAGGTTGTAATTAAACCAATCTTATTATATGTGATAGAACACACGCTTTGATTGATTCAGTAATTAGGGGCGGAATTAAATATATATGTGTTTGATATAATCAATAACGAAGGGATGTTTAAATTAAATGTATTTAACCTTTTAACTGTCAACTCTGTTTGAAATGGAAGACTAGGCTTTAAGGGTCTTGACTTATTTTTCAAAAGCTGAGACCTGTCATCCACGGGTAGCAAAATGATTTAAAAATATGACTTTAATCCCTGCTAGGTTCAAAAGTGCGTGTTAACACGTTTATAGCTTGGCATGTTAACGCGCTCATGGCATTTAAAAGGTTAAGGGTAATTTTATAAGATATGTTAAAACTAAACTAAACACTTGTGCTATAAAAATGACCTCCTGGAACAAGGCTTGAACCCCAGGTCACTAGGCGAGTATCATAACCACTAGACCATAAACACGTCATGTGTATATCAGATAAAGTTTACTGATTTCATGTTATTAATAAAATCATAAGACATATATAATTTTACCCTATTAGCAATATCTTCATCCCTTTCGAAGGCCATCATATTACTAACGAGGCGGCAAGCTTCATTGGCCTGAAACATTTTGTTAAATATTGGAATAAATCTCAAATCATCAAAATATTTTTAAAAAATGGGCAGGCATATCACTCAGATGATAATTGTTAGACGGATGCGGTCATCCAATGGAACTTGAAAAAATATGAAAAAATATTACCTCTTCCTCCGCAGTGTTGCATACGCGTATTGTCATAAACATGGCTGCGACGTTTGCCAAGATCATGGCAGACGCCAAGAGCGCCATGTCCCATGGCAACGGATCTCCATTGAAGGTCATTATCAAATAAATCCCTAAGTAAAATGTTTGGAACAAGGTATTCAAAAATGATGCTGCGATGGTCGTGAACATAGCCACCGAGAAATATTCATTGAGAATGACGCTGCATTCACAAATATTGGCGTACAACTTCCAAATGAGATCGATTTTCTCTGCAAAAGTACAATTTCTAGATTGCAACACATTTCTGGTTGATCTGCAGCCAATACACAGTATCGACTTTTGATTTGCATGGGCTCGGGTTATTTCTGTGTTTAACGCACGGAGATTCAACACAATTGTGTATATAAAAGATTTACAAATAAATTGTGTTGTGAAAATGAAGTATGTGGGACTATATTTCACCATCATCAGAGGAATATCTTCGGTAGTCTTCACGTTTGGACTCATGTACGTCACAAATATTACATAAATTATATAAAACACCTGCAGAAGTACAATAGTTTTGATAAAGTTCATTTTCATCTTTGGAAAGTTTCTCTTGCAATGCAGACGGTCGAATGCCTTGTCGATTTCGCTTAGAAGCTCAAAGTTGCGCGATAACTTGTCAGTCTTAACATATGCGAATACGTTAATGCAGATAATAACTATAAGCCCCGTAAATATCTGACACTTCTCGCTGAAAATATATATCAACGGTGCTCTTGATATCTCGTCTTTCGCAATAAACCAATTGAGCGATATAACAAGGAAGAAACAGCACAGATATAAGGACGTTATCAACATAGAAGCCAAGAAATGCGGGTAACTCAACATGGTGTTGTATTTTCCAGATTCAATCTGATATTTGAATGGAATTACACCAGACAGACGTCCGACTATCAAGACCGGCGACAGTGCTTCATACATTGAATTTGAAACCATCTTTCTTTCCATTCTTTTAATTTTTCTTTGCGTCTATTTGAATATATATAATGATAAAAAACACAAATCGGTTGCACTGAATTGATACAGATATTTTATAGTACTGAGACAACCTTTTCCCGACTCAAAATTTATTGTACTGAATTCATTTTTTAATATGTAATAATGTAAATTAATCAATTAAATTAATGTAATGACTGAAAATGTACATGTAAAAGCAATTCATCAAATTT
This sequence comes from Eubasilissa splendida, assembly GCA_031772225.1. NCBI lineage: Eukaryota > Metazoa > Arthropoda > Insecta > Trichoptera > Phryganeidae > Eubasilissa > Eubasilissa splendida. Next base: position 2,773,468 of record CM062866.1, read on the forward strand.
AAAATGAGCATACAATAATTGCCGCTATTAATATAACATATGTTCGTTTGTGTGTACACATGATATCGCCCTCTTTCAAAATCAGATTACAAAGATTAATTAAAATATACATACAGGATGGTTCCCAAAAAAAGTGAGAACATCACGTAACACACAAGTTATTTTATAATTGAGTGTAATTTTTTTGCACAATATTTAGCTAATCAGAAATCATCAAAACACCCCATATTGCAAAATCTACTGGGTATAAATCTGGCCTGTTCGGTGGCCACATGACAGGCTCGATGAAATGAACATTCTCACGACGAAGAAAGTTGATTGTATTTCTGGTTGTGTGAGATGGAGCTCCGGCTTGCTGTAATGTCTAGCTATACTCCAGACATTGTTTTGAAACTCTTTGACCATTTACCTAGCACCCCGACGTTTTTCAATTCGCAAATTTTTAATCAGTGCAGTGAGACTGCACTGATTTTTGTCATTCTGTGCAACAATTTGAAAAAACCGCATAAATTGCAATTTCCCCAATCTGATGTGGTTGGGACAGTGCAATCCATCCTGCAGAGTTAAACGGGAGGATGGCAGATGTCCAGTATTTACGGCAGCTGCTACATTCAAGAACGCACAGATCTTTCTAGACGTCAGAAGCGGAGGAGACCAGATAACGAGGCGACCATGAACACAACAATTAAAATGTTGCGATATTAACTTGTTCCAATTGCACTAAATTTTTTGTTTGTAAATTTTATACGGAACTATTACATTAGAAGAACTGTTAATTTGCATTAAATCCGAAAGTACTGTATAAGTATGCATTGTAAACAATATTAAAATGAACTAACCTAACCTAACCATTATTGAAAATAGAAATAAAAATTTGCATGGAACCGCGTTGAACCAATGTAAAACAATCCGTTCTAAATAAAACAGCTTGAAAACCGTCATGTCGTTGAAGCCGGGAACAATTATTGTGGTCGAAAAATGTTGCTATTGTCATACATAACTACCCGCAGGGCCTAACAACAGCAATCAGCTATAGCCGATTGCTTTCCGTTAATTAAAATAATTAATATACTACGCAAAATAAACTTTGAAGCGAGTGATATATTTGACAAGCTGCTGTCTCTGGCTCAATTATCTTATCATTTAATAATTAATAAAATACGTGTGTTACAGTAGCTACTAATAAAGATTAATAAGTATCAAAATTATGACAATAATTCTCTCTTTAAAACTGTATTACACTAGCCTGGGCGATATGGCTCAGATAACTGAGCCGGTTCATCTACATTCTAAATTAATATTTAAAAAAATAAACATCAAAGAAAATCTGTATCAATCAACAATTAACATTTTTAAAAATACCCTGTAACTCTGAAATGCATTGCTAAGAATTTTATCTGGGATGATGGACTGATCCGCCGGTGATCGGTTGAACCGTTGAACCGGCTCAACGAAAAGAACCAGTTCAGTGAGCCGGTTCGTTCGCAAACGACCCACCGCTATATTACACTGCCACTATTACTGGCTATTATTTATTATTTTCCATTGATACGGTAGAAGGTGAGGAAGGGAGGGGGGGTGGAAGGCAAATATATGTCCTAAACACTATATGTTTCACTTTTCAAATTGATACATCTATCGTTCCATTATTTGAAAGCCATTTACTTCATTTTTACAGAATCTGTAATAACTTTGAGTAAACCGACAGTAATAATTACAACTTCACAATAAGAATGTATTCTCTTTAATAATATATAAGTTGTATCAATGTGTCCAAAATTTAATTGTTAATTCTGGCGTCTTCTATCGGATTACTCAAAGGCATTTGATATTCCGTAAAAATAAAGTAGGTGGCTTTCAAAAAAAAGAGCATTTCTACGTTCGTAATTTTTAAATCCATGCACTGAAGACTCCAATACGCAGGACTAATAGTAGAATTAATAAGATAAATCGTCTATGGCCAATTCGTGTCTACCATAGATAAGACATACGGCCGAAATTTGACAATTGCCATTCGTTAATCGCGTGTCGTACTCGCTCGAAGATCCCAGAATCATGTACCGTGCTGACCCAGATGTGCCTGTGGTCAAGCTTGAACCAGGGTCTCCACCCGGGAGCGGCGACGATGGAGAAAGCAGTGGAGAGCTTTACGCTAATATAAATATATGGATCCCGGACGTCAAACTGGAGTGCTCGGATTACTCCACAGAAGCAGACGAGCTTGCCGGTAAGGAATTGGTTCATTGCCAACTGAATTATTATATGCGACCTTTTATTATGGAAGAAAAGAAAAAAACTTGCATAAGGCCTAGCACGCACTTCGATTTTAAACACCATTTTGTCATGTCAGTATTGGAATGGACTTCTAGATGACGGCTTGTATTGTATCTGATTTTTGTAAAATGTCTCCGGTCACGTTTTTAAAATCTGTCGCGGAAACAAAACGCAAGTGCGTGCACTCGAGATACAATATCTTGCGGATGAAAATGGCACGCATTTAACCGCCAGGACTAAAAGTTCAAATCTGCTAAATTTTTAAAGTTATTTTGAAATAGCACATTTCGTGCGACAGATGCCATAGATAAATCGCCTTTCATTTATGACCTTTCAATTTTCAATCGTAGATATCACATTGTTACAATAATGCAAAAACATAAGAGTTTTGGTATTGATGGCGACCTGTATGAAAATAGGCGACAATTTTGTTGCTCTTAAGGACCACGCACACTATTGAAGCCGTTTTATTGATCAATAATATTGACCGTGTGAGGATAAATATTGTCAATACAAGGGACGTTTAATACATTAAGAGCCGTTCAATAAAAGTTGATTAAATATTGAGTTATCAATATTTTTCTTTCGTTTGGCGAAATGGCTGCCCTCATTGGTGTATCCTACTTCTATTTTAATAGTGCAACCATGTCCAATAGCTGATTGAATACCACTTAATTCATCCTCAAGAAATTGCGGTAATCTGCTAACTCCTCACTGAGTTCTCGGAGCAAGCCATCATGACCATGTGTCGACCGCCTCCTTAACCATTTCCTGCCCCCATATTCTCCTCTTCAGTATATTCTAAATAGCTGCACATAATGCAACCAGTATACCCGCGAATTCTGCATCGCTGGCGGGTGACGAGGTGTTTGCCGCTATGGCAGAGTACAGTACGACGCGGTGAGAAAACATCCTGAAAAGAAGACTTAAATCCTGCGACGATAGGATCTAACGAACGAATTGCGCGATCTCCGGGTCGCGCGTCCAGCGGATAGGATTACGACGATTCCGGTCGTGAATCAGAATCGCCGCTGGGGGGGAAGGAAGGAAATAAGGGTCGATGATGGGTATGGATTCCAGTCGAAGAATCACTGATCTCGGGGAACCAGGGTTCTGAAGGACTGCACGCTTTACCTCACTCCCGCAGTCGCCGCCGAGATTCACACAACGGCACGCAGGTGGGCAGATCTCCGCTTCCGATTGAAGACGGCGATATCACAACTTCACTCGCGGGACACAAACAAAACAATGCAATATCAATGCACTGGATTTGAATAAATCCACACCGCTAATGCTATCGCGATATCGCGCTCGAACAAGTATCGGTTACGTTGACGTCTGCTGACGTCAAGGTCACTATTCACACTGACAAGACTAGCATGAGGAAAGGTTATGAGTGTGAATTAGGACGCGGAAAGGTGTCAATAATATGGGTCGCGGCCTAAACGCAAGACTCACATTGAAAGCAAAATCAATACTGAATTATTGAACAATAATATTGAGCCGTCTGTGGGCTTCGACCCCACCAATATTATTGATCAATAAATCCACTTCAATATTATTGATAATGTGCGGGGGCCTTTATAGAAGAACAGTACAACAAAAAGCAGTTTTCTTGGTCGCCTTATCTAATCTAAACCTCAGGTTATTTGTTATATTAGGTACGCTAATTTGGAGGATATTTTTTAGTTTTCTTTTATTTATATTTTTTTGCTGGATCATTTTTCCCCGAGTAATCAAGGGCCCACTGTATATTTTATATTCTTTGTTCGAAACGTAGCAATACAGATTGTTATGTAGGAGCTGGAATTGTATAGTTTGGGAGCCCAAATATTCACCTGGCTGTTGCGACGTGAGGTCTTAGTGAGTACCCAGGTATTATCTCCGCCCAGTGGCCGCACCTCTAGTACCTTGAGAATGACTTGTTTGAGTATTATGCGGCGGTTCATAAACGGTAGACTCTTAAATAATGTGTGCTAACAATGATTCAATAAGAGCAAGTTAATATATTTTATTCATACACGTAATTTATTTGCATTGCAGATTTCTTAAGAGTGCATGATTATGTTTCAGTTAACCCGCCTACCCCTGGAAAGGAGACAGAATTGAAAATAGAATTGGAGACCATTTCCCCCGCCGAAAAATCTTCAAGTAAGCGCACACCGACTTCCACTGACAAGAAAGCATTGTCGTGTTCGGAGTGCAATTTTTCGTGCAGTTACAAATCACTTTTAACAAGACATATGCGTACCCATACTAGAAAGAAACTGTTTTCATGTTCAGTGTGCACTTATTCGTGCAATCGAAAATCACAAATTGAATTACATATACTCAATCATACAGGAGAGAAACTGTTTTCATGTTCACAGTGCAATTATTCGTGCAATAAAAAAGGATATTTAAAAAGACATATGTTTACGCATGCAGAAGTAAAACAGTTTTCATGTTTAGAGTGCAATTTTTCATGCAATCATAGAGCAAGTTTAATAAGACATGCACTTACGCATGGTGGACAGAAACCCTTTTCATGTACACAATGCGATTATTCGTGTAATCGAAAATCACAATTAAATATTCATATACTTTCACACACTGGGGAGATGTTGTTTTCATGTTCACAGTGCAATTATTCATGCAATGTTAAATCAAACTTGAAATCACATGAGCGTAAGCACATTGGAGATAAACTATTTTCATGTTCACTGTGCAATTATTCGTGCATTCAAAATGCACACTTGAAACTTCATATGCTTAAGCACACTGGCGAGAAACTTTTTTCATGTTCACAGTGCAATTATTCATGCAATCAAAAATCACACTTCAAAAGACATACGCTTACGCATACTGGAGTGAAATTATTTTCTTGTGAACAATGTACTTATTCGTGCAATCTTAAATCACGAATTGAAGTACATAAACTTACGCATACTGGTGAAAAGCTGTTTTCATGTTCACAGTGTAATTATTCATGCATTCAAAAAGCACACTTAAAAGTACACGTTCTTACACACACTGGGGAGAAACTATATTCATGTTTACAGTGCAATTATTCATGCAATTATAAATCAAGCTTAAAAAGACATGCACTTACGCATACTGGAGAGAAACCGTTTTCATGTTCCCAATGCAATTATTCAAGTAATCGAAAATCACAATTAAAAGTCCATGTACTTTTACACACTGGAGAGAGACTGTTTTCTTGTACACAATGCAATTATTCATGCAATCAAAAATCATACTTAAAAGTTCACGAGTATAAGCACACTGGAAATAAATTATTTTCATGTTCACAGTGCAATTACTCGTGCAATAAAAAATCACGTTTAAAAAGACATGTGCTTGCACATACTAGGTAGTAACTATTTTCATTTTTACTGTACAATGTAAAATCACGAGCTGAAGTATATATAATTGCGGATCAGTATCTGTATCAGTAAAAAGCTGTTATCATGTTCACAATGCAATTATTCATCTAGTCATACATCAAGCTTAACAGACACGCGCTAACGCGAGCTGGAGACAAAACGTTTCCATGTTCACAGGACAAGTATACGTGTAATCACAAATCACGTTTAGTAGCACATATGCTAATGTACACTGGATATAAACTAATTTCATGTTCACGTAATGTGTATTTATAAAAGCAGTTTGTTTATCCACGTTTGAATTCGTATTCATTTAATACAAAGAATTAAGAGTAATGACATAATATACAACGGTATCGTAAAAATAATTATATTCATATATTTAGCACCAATGTGTCGTTTTTTAACATGGTATTGAATCTTTACTGTGTTAATGTCATACAATCTACACATTCGTGAGATCTGATTATTAAACTCAGTATCGCTGTGGTAGACATCTAGATAATTAACAATCATGTACGTAAACAAATGTCAGCAGTATTGCGGCTCGTATTGAGACTTTAACCTGCTCTGAATTATAACATTTTTATAAAAATTTTCAATTATATTTTGTCTTCTCTCAGATATTAAGATAAATATTTTGTTGATCTGTCTAGGTGGGAATGATATATATGTACAGTGTATTTTTAAGTATTAAGTTAATTATGAATTTTGTTTATGTTTAATATAAAAATGTACTACTTCCCTTATGTGTTTTATTTGAGTGTTTTTTGATTGTCTGAATAAAGCCGGAGTACAATTAGGCGATCATATTATTAAAGTAATATGTTTTTTTTAATTGATGTTTAAGATATGATAATTATTAAGATTATTTGTCTCTTGCTTACTCGTGTAGTGGTTGACCGACATTTGACAATCGGAATTTGTTGAACACGTCTCGTGCCCGCTCCAAGATTCCAGAGTTTCCAGCCGGGAGCAGCGTTGATAAATAAGACGGTGGAGCACCGTACACTGGTGTAGATATATGGCTACCCAACCTCAAGCCGAAGCGCGCCGGTGAGGAGTCGGTCCATTAGTAAATAATAGTATTCACGTCCGGCGGTGGTAGATCATTTTAGACCCACCTCAAGTTATCGGTTTATCAACCGTTTTGTGGGAGATTTTTTATAGATATTTCGTTGTAAATATGATTTAACGAAATGGCACGATGTGCCGTAATGTTTCTGCTAAAAAATTAAAGTTTAAAATTAAAAAATATTACGAATAATGTACATATTCTCACGCATCAACAGACGCCCTACACAGCCAAAATACAAATGTAATCTTCTCATCAGAACCCGAACAGGTAATGTCATAAAATGTCATTTCTGATATTCATCTTATCCAGTTATATAAATATTACATTAATTCGTTATTACATAACTGAAAACAATTGTACACACTTTGTAAATTATTTCATAATTTTTTTTAAATTGTTCTATTTTAGGAACATTTTGGCTTGAGCTTAAATAGTTTACTAAAGTACTTACTTACTCATTTACCTTTATTACATTTTATTTCGACAATTTCCGATCGCCATCTTTGATTATTTATATTCCCATTGTTTACATTTGGTTTTTCATATTGTTGCCCAGAATGACAAAAAGCACCGCAGAAGACCGTATTCTGATGAAAAATTTGCGATTTGAAAAACGTTGGGGTGCTAGGAAAATAATCATAGAGTTTCAAAACAAAGCCTGGACTATAGCTAGACATTACAGCAGGACGGAACTCCATATCACACAGCTAGAATCAATCAACTTTCTTCGTCGTGAGAATGTTAATATCTTCTTGCTAGAGATTTCCGCTGTTATCTCGTCGCTTCTTATTTGATTTGTCGTTAGGGCTGGTGAGTAGCTTTAGCGAAATTGTCTTTTCGTAGACAAGAGAACCCTAGAAATTTACTGTCCCTTATGATAAAAGAAAACACGAACTTCTCTCTTTTGGTCAAAATTCCTGTGATCATTTTGTAAATTATTAAATCCACTTCAACCCTTGAAAAGAATGAGTTCTACTGTATAAAAGACGATGCCCAGCTCCTTTAATGATTATTGCGGAATTAATAAGTCGACGGTCCGTAGGTAATTATGTCCGCCAATCGTCTGAAGATCTTTTGTTTAAACTACAGCTTCGTCGCCATATGGTTTCGCTGACGGCGATTATAGCACGGCAAAAATTTAATTTCCTTTATTGTTTTTTGTCTGCGTCTAATTAATGTGATGGCTTCGCATAACTCCGCGTCGAGTTATGACACTCTGCAAGGCCCCAATACGTAGGACCAGTTATAGAATTAATAAGACAATTCTTCTATGGGTCATTCATGTTTACCATAGATAAAGCATCAGGCCGAAATTTGACAATCGCCATTCGTTAATCGCGTGTCGTGCTCGCTCGAAGATCCCAGAATCATGTACCGCGCTGACCCAGAAGTGCCTGTTGTCAAGCTTGAGCCAGGGTCTCCAGCCGGGAGCGGCTATGATGAAGAAAGCGGTGGAGATCTCTACGCTGATATAAATATATGGATCCCCGACGTCAAACTGGAGTGCTCGGATCACTCCACAGAAGCCGACCAGCTTGCCGGTAAGGAATTGGTTCATTATTGACTGAATTGTTATTTGCGAACGCAAGCATCTGATGTGACCTTTTAATATGGAAGAAAATAAACTTTTTTATAAAACTAACAATATCTTTTCGCATCATTCCGCAAATCAACAACCAAAAAATCGTCTCTGTTACTTTGAGGATAGAAAACAACAACCTTATAGCAAATTATTTACTTATTGTAATAATAATAAGATTTAATAATTATTATTTCGTCTCTTAACGTTTGATTGTAATGTTTTATCATACAATACATTTGATTGTAATTTTTGGATTTCACATATAATTTTGTCTGATCAGTTTTGAAATCAGTCGCGGGAATAAAACGCAAGTGCGTGCTTCGCGTACAAATCTACATACAATATCTTGCGGGTGAAAACCGCGAGCGCTTATCCGCAGTGCGGGCTAGGAATAAAGATTCCATTCTTTTTTGTTTTTGAGGTTATTATGAAATAGCACATCTCGTGACAGATGCCATAGATAAACCGCCTTTCAATTTTCAATCGTTGATATCACATCGTAAAAATAATGCATAAGCATAGAGTTTTGGCATTGTTGACGACCTATGTGAAAATAGGCGACAATTTTGTTGCTCCTTAAGGCCCCCGCACACTGTTAAAGCCGTTTTATTGATCAATAATATTGACCGTGTGAGGATAAATATTGTCAATACAAGGGACGTTTAATATATTAAGAGCCGTTCAATAAAAATTGATTAAATATTATGTTATCAATATTTTTCTTTCGCTTGGCGAAATGGCTGCCCTCATTGGTGTATCCTACTTCTGTATTAGTAGTGCAACAATGTCCAATAGTAAATTGCGGTAATCTGCTATCTCCTCACTGAGTTCTCGGAGCATGTCACCATGACTTTAATCATTTCCTCACCCATAATCTCCTCTTCAGTATATTCTAAATAGCTGCACATAATGCAACCAGTATACTCGCGAATTCTGCATCACCGGCTGGTGACGAGGTGTTTGTCACTATGGCAGAGTACAGTACGACGCGGTGAGAAAACATCCTCACCTTGAAAGCAGAGTCAATACTGAAATATTGAACAATAACAAAAACCGAATAAAACTAAAAAAATATGGAACTAAAAGTAAAATTATGTAAAATAAAAATACTTATTATTTAACCTGCTGTAAAATATTGAGTATACTGAGCTGTTTTTAAAAGCATTGTAAAACTAATAGTGGTTCTCAATCTGTGACCATTAATAATTTTGGTTTGAAATTATTATTTATTTTGTATGTATGTAAAAATACATGTATGTAAAATAAAAATGTGATTATTGAAATTACGATTATAAATTGAAAAAAAAAATACACTGAAGTATAGTGATTAAAATTAATTAAACTTAAGTGTATAAAATCGATATTTAAATAATACTACAGTACTGTAATTTGATTACTTTATGCATTGTGTATTGTACCTGTAAGCCCGCAAAAAATATATCAATAAAATAAAAATGTTCTCATCTTAGTTTGGAGAACCTTCGCAAAACCATAGTTAACACAATAGAGAAAGAAACACCATAAAATATTTTTTGGTATCAATTTTCAAGTCTACAATAAAATTCAATTTGAAGGATAAAAAGGCTAAAGCTGGAATTAAAAAACAAAACTTTAAATACATTTCCTTTTGCCTAGTGGGTTAAATTACTTCTAGCTATTCGAAAATTGCGTCTATTTTTCGTTATTTTGCACCCTGCAAGTCGCAAAGTTCTCGAGGGATGTTTAACCTGCGAATGGAGAGCGAATTAAATTGTGATGTAAATAGAACTGGTGTTTTACAACAATTTTCGCTTTATTTGTTAGACGAATTAACTACTTTTTGATGAAATAGTACAAATATTAGATCGTACACGACATTTGATTCAACAAAAGTCCAAAACTGCAATAGAAAACTTTTAAACTTGAATTTCTATTATCTCTGAAATGGTTGAGAATAGGACATGAAAAATTGATAGGTGTGTCAGTCGACTATGGGAAGGATTAGTGAACTTTACATTGTGTAAGGTGATCGATCACTCAAGCCACCCGAAGACAGGTCGTAAGCCCTGTAATATGGGTATTCACTTTTTACTTCTATAATATTTCTTGATGATAATGCCTCTGGGAAAAATAAAATCCAGTAATTGTGTTCTTACAAAAATTTGGACATATTTTATTTACATTGCAGATTTCTTAAGAATACACGATTATTTTTCAGTAAACCCGCCCACCCCTGGAGAGGAGCCAGAATTGAAGACAGAATTGATCAGCATTTCCACAGCCGAAAAATCTTCAAGTAAGCGCACACCGACTTCCACTGACAAGAAAGCATTATCATGTTCGAAGTGCAATTTTTCGTGCAGTTACAAATCACTTTTAACAAGACATATGCGTACCCATACGCACACTAGAAAGAAGCCGTTTTCATGTTCACTGTGCCCTTATTCGTGCAATCGAAAATCACAAATTGACTTACATATGGTTAATCATACAGGAGAGAAACTGTTTTCATGTTCGCAGTGCAATTATTCGTGCAATAAAAGAGGATACTTAAAAATACACATGTTTACGCATGCAGAAGTGAAACTGTTTTCATGTTTAGAGTGCAATTTTTCATGCAATCATAGAGCAAGTTTAATAAGACATGCACTTACGCATGGTGGGCAGAAACCCTTTTCGTGTACACAATGCGATTATTCGTGTAATCGAAAATCACAATTAAATATTCATATACTTTCACACACTGGGGAGATGTTGTTTTCATGTTCACAGTGCAATTATTCATGTAATATTAAATCAAACTTTAAATCACATGAGCGTAAGCACATTGGAGAGAAAGTATTTGCATGTGCACTGTGCGATTATTCGTGCATTCAAAATGCACACTTGAAACTTCATATGCTTAAGCACACTGGTGAGAAACCATTTTCATGTTCACAGTGCAATTATTCGTGCAATCAAAAAGCACACTTAAAAGCACATGCTCTTACGCATACTGGAGTGAAATTATTTTCATGTACGCAATGTAATTATTCATGCAATCTAAAATCGCGAATTGAAGTACATAAACTCACGCATACTGGTGAAAAGCTGTTTTCATGTTCGCAGTGTAATTATTCGTGCATTCAAAAAGCACACTTGAAAATACACATGCTCACGCATACTGGGGAGAAACTCTTTTCATGTTTACAGTGCAATTATTCATGCAATTATAAATCGAGCTTAAAAAGACATACACTTACGCATACTGCCGAGAAACCGTTTTCATGTTCCCAATGCAATTATTCAACTAATCGAAAATCATACTTAAAAGTCCATGTGCTTTTACACACTGGGGAGAAGCTGTTTTCATGTTCACAGTGCAATTATTCATGTAATCAAAAATCATACTTAAAAGTTCATGAGCAAAAGCACACTGGAAATAAATTATTTTCATGTTCACAATGCAATTATTCTTGCAATAAAAAATCACGTTTAAAAAAACATATGCAAACGCACACGGGATAGAAACTAATTTTATTGTTACGTAATGTGTATTCATAAAAGCAGTTCAGGAAGCATTTGTTGATCCACACTTGAATATGTTTTTAATACAAATAATTAAGATTATTTAGGAGAACACATTCTTATTGTGAAGTTGTAATTATTCAAAACATAGCTCTGTGATATTTTAAATATGAATTAAATATATTAATCGTAAAGATATACATATAAATTCAATTTTATCGAAAAATATTGTTATATCAGTATACTCAAAGGTATTTGAGATTCTGTAAAAATAAGGTAGATGGCTCTGTCAAATGATGGAACGATTAAATGTATTAATATCAAAAAAATAACATATAGGGTCGAAAATTGTCGCTAAAAATAATGTCGCTGTAGCTTAGTTGGATAAAGCACCTTCCCCGGTTAGGAAAGAGATCCAGGTTCGAATCCCGGTGCCGCAATAACAATATTTTTCGATAAAATTGATTTTATATGTATATCTTTATAATTAATATATTTAATTCATATTTAAAATAATTAAGAGTTTAACGATACAATTGTTTCATAAAAATATTTATAAACAAATATTTAGCACCAACATATTAATAACCATTATAACAGAGATTGTGTCGTGTAAAAGTAGTGTTGACAGCATCTTATTATAAATATAGTGGTACATATGTATATCACAATTTACATACAACCCATGACAATTATGTATTTCTATTTCTATCGTTATACAATATTATCTAGATCTTAAGCCTATTCATTACGTTTTTTTTTGTTCTATTTTGCTTTGGGTAGCATAACAATTAAGCCTTAAATAACTATATGCACAAGGAAATATGAATGCGGTCGCATTCAGCATTATTTTCAACTCAACATGTCACGCGAAAAGGGAAGTCACACACGGGGTATAGTTATATCATATTGTGTATCAACGCCTCACTAATACATTTTTATAAATTTCAATAATCAAATATAAAACATCAACGATTTGTTCAAATCAAAAAAGTAATAAATATTTTGTTAAACTGTCTAGGTGGGAATGAATGTTTAATTAATAAGTTAATTATTAGTTTTACTACGTGAATTTAGTTTATATTTAAAATAAGTAAATGTACTACTTCCGTTATGTGTTTTTTTATTTAAGTGTTTATTGATTGTTTAAATAAAGCCGGAGAACCATAGGCGATCATATTATTTTATTATTAGGACCTATCGAAGAATTATTAAGACGATTTGTCTCTTGCTTACTTGTGTATTGGTAGACTGCCATTTGTCAATCGGAATTTGTTGATCACGTCTCGTGCTCGCTCGAAGATACTATAACCATCGACCGTGCTGACCCAGATGTCCTTGCCAGGGTCTCCAGTCGGGAGCAGCGATGATAAAGAAGGCGGTGAAGCAAGCACATGTAGATATATGGCTCCCCAACCTCAACGATGTGAAACTCGCGCTAGGGATGTGACTTTTTTTGAATCTCCAATCTGTATTTTGTTTTCATGATTATTTTGAAATAGAACTACGCGCTTGTGCTAGTGCCTCAGATATTCTTTAAATCACAGATAAATGACGACAATTTTTGCGTTGTTACCGTTGGCTAACCCCGAGAAGCATTGTTTTGAGTAGCAGTGTTTTCAATTCAATAACAAAAGAATATTTACAAAATCTTCATTATATATTGCCATCTAGTGATTATTTTTAAAATCACGTTTGATCCACTATTGCAATTAAAATATCGATACCTTGTGTATTTTTATTTTTAAATACTATGTTGTAATCATTTTTTGGACACTCCAATATAAAAGACGGAAAGTAAATTTTTATTTTTTTGTTAATCGTATATTTATTTTATTTGGAAAACAAACAGTTTATCGATGTCAAAAATTCAACCACTTACATATTTTCTCTGAAATAATGTACTTATACAGTATAAGACCATAATTAGAAAAATACTTAATAAATTGATAAATTAAAAGCTCTTTAAGATCTTAATAGGAAAACAATTTTACGCTGCATAGAAAACGATAAAGGAATGAGAACTTTCTCTATTGCAGAAATAATAAAATCAGTAAAAATGATCGAAAAAGTAGAAAAAAAAAATTTGCAAGGAGAATAAAATTATGAAAGAAAATTTTCTAGAAGAACGGGAGGGTGAGAGGAAAGGAAAACGGGATAGGGAATAATATATGTGCAATAAAAAAAAAATGATGGTTTATATATTGAATTTTGATATAATTGTGGTAACTGATGTACTGAAAAAATGTCTAATTCATTTAAGTGTGTTAGTTGAAATAAAAGCAGGCTCGGTAGAAAAACGTGTTTTGTTTGGCATCGGTGTTACAATGTGGAAGGTTAAATGTGAGATTAGTTTAGGTGAACCTAGTTGGCGTCCGAGTAAATCAGGGCAGTCTACTTTGGAGTTGGTTATTATGTGTAGGAAGATGATATCGGACGTGTCTCTTCGAATTTGTAGTGATGGCATTTTGATAATAATAGATGACTCAGCAGTGCTGGTTAAGGTTCGATAACACAGAAAATACAGAAGCTATTCTGTATTTTTTCGATTCTATTGTATCTATATAAATATGTGCTATATCTTGGATTCCAAATGGTACTTCAAACATACCAGAAGTACAGAGTTTTCATCGTGTTGATTTTATTCAATTGTTCACATACCCGAATGATGAAACCTGACATTTTAGTTGCTCTGGAGATAATATGCTTAATGTACATTTGAAATCCAATATAATCTCAAGTCTTTAGTTTCAGATTTCAATTAGTTAGTTAACAGTTAGAAATGTCATTGATATAAATGTTAAAAATGAAACTAGAAGTGATCCCTGAGAAATACCTGATGTGAGCTTTGATGTAGTCCGTATTAATTATATTGACTTGGATTCATTTGTTCATGTGATCTTGTAAAAACTCTACAAATGATATAAGATTGGAAGTTTATAAAATAGATTGTGAAAAATATCTAATTTGTTTCCTCTAATACCATATTTACCTGATCACATATGATATACTTACATAAATAACTCGGCTGTTGCTCAGAACAAATAACAAGGCAAATTATGAAAAAAAATACATATTATAAAAAGTATAAAAGTTTGTTTCGCGGAAATAAAATATTCAATAAATGGATAATCAAATATAAAGAATATCCAATACAATACAAAATGTGTTTTATGGTAATATGAAAATAAGTTATGCTAGCAAAAGCCGCCACATTATTTTAATGCCATATATGCAACTACGTGGCGCCACCCCATACATAGTGACAGGGATTGTTCTATAAATTAGTTATACAACAATAATTAATATTATGAATTGCAACATTATTGCGGGTATAATAAGATGATTAAAATAATTATTATATCCAAACTATTTTAGAATCAAAAGTAATTGAATTTTCTATGTTTGAGACGTAAATGACTAGTAGTGATGAGCTCAAAATCACGAACCGTGAGTCAATCACTGATATTTTTGTGTCACACTCAGTATCAGTGATTCAATATCTGGGAATATTGTGATTCATTTTTTAATTTGATTTGTATTTGCTTGTGAACCATGATTTGGCCCATGTGAATATGAATCGAAAATGTTCATGAGGGAATGACGTTATAATTCATAATAAGCGACATCTAGTAGATTCTGCCAAAACATTTTACGCATTTGACCCAAAATGCTGAGAATTTAACTGAAAAATAAACTAACATTTTTTACGAATTTGATATTAAATTATTATTGATTTTTAATAATGAAACTGTGATCATAGTCGCAGTTTACAATCACTGATATTATCGAATATCAATCACAATCACAGCAGTGAGTTAAGAGTAGCATTTTTTCTCATCACTAGTAATGACTAAGACACTCGTGAGTAAGAGCTTTGTGTCGTTTACGTAGGAGGGAAAACGTCGGTAGTTATACGAATTTTGTACATTTTAAATGTACTGAAATATTTGAATTTCTCTTTGAAAAGTTTAATAAGCGTTGGGCTGTACCAATGAGGTATTGGTACTCCAAGATAATTTTCTCGGGATATGAATTTCTTCCCTCTTGAATTTTATTTTTTAGCTAATGAATTGTATACACGATCATATTATTTTATAAATATAAATAACTTTTATTTAATAAGAGCATTGTGTTATATCTCGACGCGGAATGACACGAAGCTATCACATTAATTATACGCGAATTGCGCAATAATCTTTAAAAAAGCTAGCCATCGTCTTTTGTCTTATAGGATTCATTATTTTAAATGGGTGAAATAGATGTGTAGGGATCAGATTTCAAATTCACCGCCATCTCACCCGGCACGATGCTAGCGAACGATCTGGTCTGATTCCTCACCAATGATCCTTCTCCGGTTTCATCGCTTCGCAACAGCAGTCTCTCCTGTTTCATCGCTCCGCAGCGGCGGTCTTGCTGACCTCGCGCACCGAGCGAGACCGCCGCTTCACTTCAGAATTTCATTTCTTTCATTCTCATCTGTCTTCATTGTTCTATCCGACTTAATAAACACCACCATGCCAATCACTCACTTTCATTTAACCACCGGCCTAACCCCCAAAGATGCAACAATTAAAAGAACTTTAATCCCAGAACGAAATATGACCAGAGTGCGGAGCCGCTCTAATAAAATAATTAAAAGCATCATCATCAAACGCTATCAACGAAACTAAAATATAATCTTAAATCTCCTGCTTTGCAACGCCCTAATACGTAGGCAGTATCGAAGAATTAATAAGATGTCTCGTCTATTGCTCGCTCGTGTCTATGGTTGGCCGCCATTTGACAAACGTAATTTGTGTCACGTCTCGTGCTCGTTCAAGGCCCCAAAAACATGGACCGCGATGACCTAAACGTATCTGCCGTCAAGCCTGAGCCAGGGTCTCCAACCGGAAGCGGCGAAAATGAAAAAGCCGGTGGAGTGTCCTACACTGATGTAGATATATGGCTCCCAGACGTCAAGTTGGAGTACTCCAGAGAGGTCGACCAGCGCGCCGGTAAAGAGTTGATTAATTAATGTATTATTATTATTCATCTATGTGAAATGCGAGCAAGTGATGTGCCCATTAAAGATGGATGAAAAGGAAAAGATCCAAAAGGGTTTTCTATATAGAGATGAGTTGTTCGTCAACGAACGAGTCCAATCGAATGGATCAGTTATACCGAACAACTGAACTAAATATACAGTTCGCAAATCATTCAAACTATTTCGTGTACTAGATTGAACATTGAACCAATGAACCGAAAGTACTAAGGACCGATTAAACCGACCAATGTGACAAGGCACGGTCTATCTGTTCGTTCCTTGATATTTGAGATGGTAATAAAATTTAAGTTATTTGACAAATTATTATCAGTCAGTCTGTGCTTGGTACATTGACATTTTATTATTTAAAAACTCAACCAATATTATTTATCACGATAGTAATGTTAATCTTAAATATTAGAAGCTGATTCCGATCTACAAGATTTAGAGACCAAATTGATATTCCAAAACTAAAATATACCGCAACCCAAAATCGCTATATTTGTCAAAGCATCTAATTTTTTAACAATCTCCCCATCACAATTTAAAAAAATTTAGACTATAAATTTGTATCTGAAGTTAAAAAATATGTACTGAAACATAAATGATCTCTCATTTACTCCTTTTCTATACGCAAGTCTTACTCTCATAGAGAAGAAATAAATGTAATATATCTTCTTATATTAAAATGAATAAAAAAATCTCACATTACCTTAGACTAAAATACCGACACGCTATAAATTGTTTCTCAAATAGGGAGCATGAACAAGAACAACAAGAAGTCGCCTTATCTGAACACCAGGTTATATGATGACGTACTTAAACCCGAGTTCAGGACGCAGGTCGCGGTTTTCCAGCTGTGTTGTATTGTATTATTATTTTTCATTTCAGAAATAGGTTTCAACAATGTCGCCGGGGGGGAGGACCTGCGGACAGATGGGTGGTATCCAACTGAGAGCGGCGAAGTAGCAGACGGTGGGGCGTCCTGTACTGATATAGATATATCGTATCCTGACATCAAGCAGGAGTGCTCGGAGTACTCCAGGAAGGCCGACCAGCGCACTGGTGAGCAGCGATTCCCCTGGATTTATTTAATTTTCACAAAAAAAAACTGTATTACACACACGTTGTGCTATTTTCACTACTAGTTTCGAGAGTCTATTCGGACAATGGGGCGGAGTGGAATATGGACAGTAAAGGTGAAGTGTTAGGGAAATGTTATTTATTTATCTATTATTATTATTTAGGCATTAACATAATTTTTTTTTAGGAGAACACATTTTTATTGTGAAGTTGTAATTATTCAGAACATAGGTCTGTGATATTTTAAATATGAATTAAATATATTAATTATAAAGATATACATATAAAATCAATTTTATCGAAAAACATTGTTGTTGCGCCACCGGGATTCGAACCTGGATCTCTTTCCTAACCGGGGAAGGTGCTTTATCCAACTAAGCTACAGCGACAATATTTTTAGCGACAATTTTCGACCCTATATGTTACCTTTTTGATATTAATACATTTAATCGTTCCATTATTTGACAGAGCCATCTACCTTATTTTTACAGAATCTCAAATACCTTTGAGTAAACTGATAGCAGACGCCAGAATTATCATTTCTTTTTTATTAAATTTTGGACACATTGATACAACTTTATTATTTAGGAGAATACATTATTATTGTGAAGTTGTAATTATTAAGAACATAGGTCTGTGATATAATTAACATAATTTATAAAATAACAGAAAATTACAATAGAAGTGCATTACACAAAAAAAAATTACACAGTGTCAGCATGTCTTTACATTATCAAAATTAAAAATAAATATAAAATGTGAAGTAGAAATTTATCCGTCACCATTGAGTTGAGACAGAAAAATTTAATAGTGTAGTCCTATAAATAATTAAATTAACAGCAAAAATGTAGACTGCTTCCGCATATTTAGTTCCCAAAGAATGCATTCTGGGGACTGCAGAGTTACCTAGTACATGAGTTCTGACATTACCACTGTAATAAAACAATGAATTGTGTCTCGATGACCTCAGTTGTGCGTGAAAGTCAAGCAGTCCAACAATCTGGGGGCAGTCTATCATACCATTGATGATCCTGAATATAAATATTATGTTGTAATCAGTGTTTTCTCGGAATTCAAATTCTCTTGTATTTCAACGTTTTTCAAATTGTTAATTATTAATCCTTTATAAGATAACGAGTGGAGAAGTTTTAATCTATGACTATCGTAAGAGTGACAACAAAAACGTCGGCAAAATTCTACTCAATTCAATAACAAAAATTTTAATATATTAAAAAAAAAGGGAAATATATGATATAAACCGCGAGAAATCTAAGTACGAGAATAAAGGAACATCGCTGCTGCTCAAAAAATAATAACTCGGAATTTTCTTACCACATAATTGAAACATACCAATAGACTAAAACTTCTCCACTCTGTGTCTTATAAATAGTTAACTATTAACAATTTAGAATCCGTTGAAAATACAATAAATTTAAATTCAGAGAAAACACTAATTAACAACATAATATTCCCTAACCATATTCATAAACGTTATCAATATTTCTGTTAAAAATCGATACCTCCGCCCTCTTGACAAGCCCGGCCCCATTGCCCGAATATACACAATACTGGATTTAGTTTAGTTTTCACACAATACTAACTAAGAGGTACTGCACCTCTCGAAACTAGTAGTTAAAATACTCCCACTGAATGTAAATTATATTCTTGCTAATTATATTATAAATATACTGAGTGCTGGGTACTCCAATGCTGTCTCGGCGGGGTTGACGGAGGCTGGCATTCTATCCGCGTCATCTAATATAATTATATCTCAAGTTACTTGAAGTTGACTAGTATCACAATGATACTGAACATCTTCATACAAATAATGTTTTACTTTGCAGATATCTTACGGATAAACGATTCTGTTTCTTTAAACCCAGCTGTGTCCTCGCCTACCTCCGGACCAGAAATGAAGATTTCATGTTCACGTTGTAATTATACGTGCATTAAAAAAACTCATTTAAAAAGACACGCGCTTACGCATAATGTAGAGAAACGGTTTTCATGTTCGCAATGCGATTATTCATGCAATGATAAATCAAACTTTAAAAGACATTTCCTTACGCATACTGAAAAGAAAATGTTTTCATGTTCACAGTGCAATTATTCGTGCAATAGAAAATCAGATTTACATACACATGTGCCCACGCACACTGGAGTGAAATTGTTTTCATGTATACAGTGCAATTATTCTTGTAATAATAAATCAAATTTAAAAAATCATTCGCTCACGCATTCTGGTGTGAAACTATTTTCGTGTTTACAGTGCAATTATTCGTGCAATGTTAAATCAAGCTTAAAAACACACGTACTTAAGCATACTGGAGAGAAACTGTTTTCATGTTCACAGTGCATATATTCGTGCAATGAAAAATCTAACTTTAAAAGACATGTGCTTACCCATGTCCAAGAGAAATCTTTTTTATGTTCCCATTGCAATTATTCGTGCAATATAAAATCAAGCTTAATTAGACATGTACTTAAGCATACTGGGGAGAAACTATTTTCATGTTCACAGTGCAATTATTCGTGCAATGAAAAATCTAATTTTCAAAGACATGCGCTTACGCACACTGGAAGAAAACTGCTGTCATGTTTACAGTGCAATTATACGTGTATTCAAAAATTGAACTTAAAAATACATATACTCGCACACGCTGGAGAGAAACTGTTTTCATGTGCACAGTGCAAATATGCGTGCAATCGAAAATCAGATTTAAATGTACATATGTCTACGCATACTGGAGTGAAACTGTTTTCATGTTCACAATGCAACTACTCGTGCAATCGAAAATCAAATTTAAATACACATGTTCGCACGCATACTGGAGTGAAACTATTTTCATGTTCACAGTGCAATTATTCGTGTAATCCGTTATCTAATTTTAAAAGACATGTACTTACGCATACTGGAGAGAAACTGTTTTCATGTTTACAGTGTAATTATTCGTCCAATAATAAATCACAATTAAAAATACACGTGCGTTTACACACTGGATAGAAACTGTTTTCATTTTCACAGTGTGCGTTTTTATACAACCGGCTTAAGAAGCCATACTCTTCAATTTGATTAATTGAATAGACCATACGATAACACATGCGTAATAGCAATCGGCTGTTGTCAATTAGCTTGCCGCGGCAATGCGCGTAGGTTGATAGTTCGACGCGCATTTTTATCGATATTATCATATCGCGACGAAATTTGACTTCGAAAGAAATTGCAAATATGATGATAAATGTGATGATTTTGAAGTGGTGTTTGAAAATAGTAATAATATTACGGACACCAAAGATTTTATAGAAATTAAAGATAACACGAGTGCTATCAAAAATGAGCCTGAAGAAATAAGTAAATTTAACATGGAAGCTTTTATTAATATACTATAAAACATGAGTTTAACTGAGAATATAAATGAAATTGGACAAATTGAAAATAACATTGTCTCTTAAATCAATATCGGGCTTAAATGGAGAGATCACAACCACCTCCGCTGTGTAGACGTCGAGGTCCTAATGTTTTAAAATAAAATACCGGAATTCGAAATGGTTGTGAAAATGTGACAGCTATAGCGATATATTTTATCTATTTATAACCAAAGTGGTTGAGATTTGTTCGAAATCCAAATACTACTTGTCCTATTACTGTCGACAAGATCTATTCATCGCAATATTGCTAGCGTCGGGTAGAATTCTATGAAATTACAACTGAGCTAGTTACTGACCAGTGAATTTCGTTCTAGACAGCCCTTCTTCACCGCCGCAATATCTCGTAATGGCCTTGTACACATTTATTCGTTTTGATGATCGATCAACTAGCCAAGTGAGAATACAAGAAATAAATTAGAGTCCATTCAGTCAGTGTTGTAAAATTCACAAATGTATTTAAAATACTGTATTCCGTATTGAAATTTCGAATAAATGTCTTTGAAAAACTACCTTGTCCATCGCTTTAATATGCTCTGTGACAATTAAAACTATATAGTTTTTTATTACGCTTATATCCTATCCTATCTAGTGTTTCTTTTCGAGAATTATTTCTCGAGAAATGTGCCAAATCGAGAATTCTAATTTTTCGAGAAATTTATTCAAGAATTTTTTATTACTTAAAATAAACCACGCTTCTTTTTATAACGCTGCATAAGTAAGGGCGCGTTCTTGGAATGTTTTAATAGGTGTCCGGGAATGACAAAAAATTGTTTACAAATTTCTAACACTCGAACTCGTAATTCTAATAGTAAGTAATAAAAGAAGCCACTCGGATAAGAAGCGTTTCCGAACGTGTTCGTGCCAGATGTTTGAAAGTATGCATTCTCGGAAGATCGAAAGTATTTGAATGACAAACAATTTTTTGTGATTTTCTATTCCTCTAACCGGTCGGGGGCTTTGTCTTTACTTTGGTGATCAAATGAAATCTTTGGTGAATCCGCTCCGATTAGAAAAAATCAGAAGATGTCCGATTCTACTTTAGATAGTAAGTGTTTTTAAAGGGTTATTTTAAGAATAATATATAATAATGTCTGTAATATTAATTTATACATATATTAATAATAAATGTTGTTTTATATTTCAATTACATACTGTGATTATAATATTCATATGCTTAAATCGAAAAACCATATATTTTCAATAGCAAATATATTTAGTATTCGTCAAAATTTCTCGAGAATTTTCTAGAAATTTGAGATGTGAAGTCGAAAATTCTTATTTCTCGAGAAATCAAAATCCCTAATCCTATCCAATTATACATTCCTTGATCTGCCGAGATTGAAATCTGAAATGGAGTAGTATTCGTCAGAGATTCGAACCAACAAATCGTGCCATTGGAACAACAAAATATCATCCGACATTTATATCAAGTTGTGACACTGAACTTCAAAGTATTAAATGTTAATTTTTAGTTTGGTTCACCGCCCATGAGGTAAATTTTTAACAAAAATGTCGCCATGTAATTTAAACTAATATAGTAAACTGATTCCTGATTTCGGGCACAATATTAATACAATCTCTCTACAATATAATACAACTCGTACAATTTATCAGCACTTAAAGAAAAACTAAAAATATTACAAAAGCTGTTAAAATATAATACTGTATTCTTGTTATCTACTAAAAGTTTTCCCTGTAGTCGAGGAAATTTGAAATGTTTGCAACATTTTTCTCATAATTTTGATATATGTATTAAAAAGTCAATTTTGGCTTAAATATCAGGTGATACATTGTAATTCAAATATCGCCAGAACAATTTGCTGGACGTTGGGTTGAAATAAACACTGCAGATCATGTATATTCGTGAGTTTTTCATCTCAGGACTATCTACTTCTGTCTGCTGCGTTCCGCTTCGCTGATGAAAGTTATAATGACAACATTGGGGTCTGCATTTAAAAGAGATCTTTAGTTAATTTTATTCTTTAATTTAAATTTATTGTACATGTATTATATATACATAACTTGATTAATTATAATTTTAATTACAAATGCATGACGTTACTTTGTAATGTCACAATCTTTATCTGTTTCTTCTTCTTCTTCTGGTGTCTTATACTTTCACTGGCCGTGGGCTATCATCACTTTGTAAATTGCGGCCAATGAAGGTTTTAGCCCTTTTTGGGGCGATTAAACTGAATTGTGTTTATAACAAATACAACAGCAGTCCCTGTTGTAAAGTAGCAGGGAGCATGGTGTTTGGACTATCAGAAGATGATGAGTAAGTTACACGGGTAGGTACTCAAGTAAATATAAACACAGATGCGTTCATTGCCAACATTGCTGCATGCCGCCACGTGGAATGTTTTCGATCGTCCGTCTCAAGTGGCATTAGTAAGTCGGTGTGGTCAACTGGAGATTCTAGACTCCGTGTCCATGAATCGGGGCCGGGGAGGAAGTCTGGTCCCCGCTTGTCCCTGGGTTGCCCCCCTCAGCGACATGAACTAGTGATGATAAACTGTTACGAGACTATGATTGTGTCGATGATTGGTAACTTAGATTTAACTGTCGAAGGCTTTTCTTCTAGTGCACCAGTTATTGCTCGAAGAATTACGTTAATCAGTTATCAATCGAACACAGTCACAATAACGATTTTACCATCACAACATGAACGTCACACATGAGACACCTGCATATCATTATAATTTGTTTCAAAATGCAATATATTAACAAAAATAATGACCAAGGCGAAGTCGACTTCGTCCGATGGTGAGATCGATAGGGGCCGCTATACGTGGCCAGTGGTGACCGCTGCGCGTCAAGGTTTCCTTAGATTCCAATATCCAATAATCCCTCATATTGCTTTATCAGTACACCATATATATATATATTAGTAAAATGACATGATTATTGTCAGAAATTGTTATTATGTTGCATAAACATAAAGGATATAGTAAAATTAACGAATTAATAATATGAACAGGTAATCAAAATCAAAATTAACTTAAAATCTTAAGCGAATACGATATTTTGTGTAAAACCGTTTTGAACTGCAATGCTAAAATGATAGAATAATCATATCCAAGAATTATTCAAAGCAGTTTTTGATAAACATTAGTCCAACCGTATCAATATATACATTACGTTTCGTTATCATCAATATATATTGTCACGTTACGAATTGTAGTGAGTTAAAAAACGGGATTTTAATGTTTTTAATCGTGAAAGTAACCACCCCGGTTAAATGTTTTTACACTTGTCAAATTGGCGTGGTACGAGTCCGGATACTGGGCGCGAGGTTCGCTGTGGTTCGAAACGTTTCGTTAAAGTTCGCTCGCGGTAGGTACTTGATTTAACTTCCAGCAACGTGCTGAATGGTTGCATTGGGTGGCGGCCCAACGTGCCCCTGCCAGATTTAAAGTCGCGGGATCTTTGTTGATACTATATCGTATAATAATTAGGGTGATGGAAACTTCTAGGATGTAGCGATGCTTGAGGCAAAAGCCGTCGCCGGCGAGCGAGGCATTTAAATGGAACGCGGATATATGATTCAAATGGTAAAGTAACTTATTGTTTTATAAAGGTATTTTGGCACTCTCTAAATTCATCATCATCAAACCCACTCTATCAACGAAACTAAATTATAATCTTAAATCTCATGCTTTGTAGAGCCCTAATACGTAGAACCTATCGAACAATTAATAAGATGACTCGTCTATTGCTCGCTCATATCTATGGTTGGCCGCCATTTGACAATCAGAATTGGTGTCACGTCTCGTGCTCGTTCTAAGATCCCAGAACCATGTACCGTGCTGATATAGATGTACCTATCGTCAAGCCTGAGCCAGGGTCTCCGGCCGAAAGCGGCGATGATGAAGAAGCCGGTGGAGCGCCCTACATTGAAGTAGATATACGGCTCTCCGGTGTCAAACTGGAGTGCTCGGGGTCCGACCAGCGCGCCGGTGAGGAGTTGGTTCATTTATTTATTATTATTATTCATCGATGTGAAAGAAAAGAAAAAATCCAAAAGCGCTACTGTTGGGTGACGTGTCGAAAACTGAATATCGCATTTCGCCGGATGCCACCAGCAACTAAAATATTTTTTTTTCTGTATATCTTTCTAGTTAAGTCATCTTAATTTGTATTAAAATACCACAGAACTATGTTCTGTAAAACTGCAACTTCTCAATAATAATGTGTTCTCGTTTCTTGGAATAAGTCGTATGGTTAAATCAAGCAATATCGTTAGTTTGATTTTACTGCCTCGACCGAAATCAAATCTATTTCTGTAAATTGATTAAATTTGAAAACAGGTGAAACCCTGTTGCTCAAACAAGAAGCACAACAAGAAGTCGCCTTATCTGAACATCAGGTTATATGATGACGTACTGACAACTCGCGATCACATGGAGCCGAGCACAGGAGGCAGGTCGCGTCTCCCCAGCTGTGTTATGTCGGATTATTATTTTTAATTTCAGAAATAGGTTCCAGCAATGTCGATGAGCTTCATGCGCCTCCGACCGCCGAAGGAGCGGACGTGCAGACGGATGGGTGGTCTCCAGCTGAGAGCGACGAGGAAGTAGGCGGTGGAGCGTCCTGTACTGATATAAATATATCGTATCCGGACATCAAGCAGGAGTGCTCGGAGTACTCCAGGAAGGCCGACCAGCGCACCGGTGAGCTGTGATTTCTTTAGATGTTCAATTTTTGAAGTAGATCACAAGTTGTTGTTTCAAATGATGTAAATGATTTATTTTTTTCAAATAATTCTAATGCAGTAATTAAGGAAGTTATTTTTAGTAAAGATATATTGAAGTCCGTGACCAGCGTGACTGCTAAATGGATAGGAGCTAAAATACTCGATAATCCAGTATCATATTATTCAAGTTGCGTCTTAACTTTGATTTGATTTGATTAACTATTGGAAATAAGTATTAAATGTTAAAATAATTTTTCATTAGATTTCATAATATATAACTAAACATTTCCTTCATACAAAAAAATGTATTTACTTTGCAGATCTCGTACGAATAAACGACTCTATTTCGGTAAACCCCCCCGTGCCTTCGCCTACCTCTGGACCAGAAATGAATTGTGATTACAAGTCCAATCATAAATCAGATTTAAATAGACATGTATTGATGCATTCTGAAGAGAAACCGTTTACATGTTCACAGTGCAATTATGCAAGCAATCGGAAATCACACTTAAATAGACATGTACTTTCACACACTGGGGAGAAAAGGTTTTCGTGTTCACAGTGCAGTTATTCAAGCATTCAAAAATCAAACTTAAAAGTACACGAGCAAAAACATACGAGAGAGAAACTGTTTTCATGTACGCAGTGTAATTATTCGTGCAGTCGAAAATCAGATTTAAATACACATTTTCCAACACATACTGGAGTGAAACTGTTTTCATGTTCACAGTGCATTTATTCGTGCAATCGAAAATCAAATTTAAATACACATGTGCGCACGCATACTGGTGTGAAACTATTTTCATGTTCACAGTGCAATTATTCGTGTAATCATATATCAAATTTTAAAAGACACGCGCTTACGCATACTGGAGATAAACTATTTTCCTGTTCACAGTGCAATTATTCGTGCAAACTTAAATCATACTTAAAAGCACACGTGCTTACGCACACTGAAGATAAACTATTTTCATGTTCACAATGCAATTATTCGTGTAATAAAACGTCAAGCCTAAAAGTACACGCGCTTACGCATTCTGGTGTGACACTGTTTTCATGTTCACAGTGCAATTATTCGTGCAATCAAAAATCAAACTTTAAAAGACATGCGCTTACGCACGCTGGAAGAAAAATGTTTTCATGTTCACAGTGTAATTATTTGTG
This sequence comes from Eubasilissa splendida, assembly GCA_031772225.1. Taxonomy (NCBI): domain Eukaryota; kingdom Metazoa; phylum Arthropoda; class Insecta; order Trichoptera; family Phryganeidae; genus Eubasilissa; species Eubasilissa splendida. The sequence goes on from CM062866.1 coordinate 2,800,651, forward strand.
CAATAAGAAGTCACGCTTAAATAGACATGTACTCACACACCTTGTGATGTAACTTTTTTCACTTTCTCAGTGTAATTATTCTTGCAATTGAAAATCATAATATGATATTGAGATTCAAAAGTTTTGAATGTTCATTTATAGGCCGAGTTTGGTTTACCGTCCATGAGGTGAATTTTTAACAAAAATGTCCCCTGTAATTTAGACCAATAAAATAAACACATTCCCGATTTCATAATACTACTTATACAATTTATAAACACTTAAAAATAATATAAGTGCTGATAAAATATAACACTGTATTCTTGTTAACTCCTAAAAGTTTTCCAAGCCAAGAAAATTTGATATGTTTGTAATATACTTTTAACACTTACTTCCCGGTGGGTTAAAACAAAACACGTCCGGCGGTGGTGGATCATTTTAGACCCACCTCTAGTTTTCAGTTTATCAACCTTTTGGTGGGAGATTTTTTATAGATATTTCATTTTAAATATAATTTAATGAAATGGCATGAGGTGCCGTAATGTTTCTGCTAAAAAATTAAAGTTAAAAATTAAAAAATATTACGAATAATGTACATATTCTTACGCATCAACAGACGCCCTACACAGCCAATATCCAAACAGACACTGAGCATGTAATTTTTTCGTTGGAACCCGAACAGGTAGTGTCATAAAACTTAGAAGTAGGCGCAACGCCCCTCAAATAGTTATATTACTGATATTGTCTAGGGGCCGCCAGATAAAAATAAGTCGAAACAAATACATGATCGCATAACTAGTATCCTCTGTCTACCCGTTCAAAATGTTGACAATATATATTTCGGTGTAAGCGCTGAGATTCAATTCCGTAAAAGCGACTAATTTTTGGGCGTTTTTTCACATTTTTATCAATAACTCATTTAAATCTCGTCCGATAACATTTATTTGTATCAATTTTGTAAATATTTCATAAAAGATTAGCTAGAACGAAAATAGCACCTGTCGATGAGAGTCACTGTTTCTATCGAAACTCGGGTACCTAGTGCTAATAAACTCAAGTTGCGTTATAACATTGTTTTATTTATATCCATCCATGCTTTTGAAGTAGAGGACTCACACTAATAGTGTTGTGCACAGACGCGGTGGTCCTTGCGCAATCTACATTATTAAACAATAGTCACGAGGAGGTGGCGGGAAGGTAAATTAATTTACGTAAGCTTTACACATATAAACACATTTATTTACGCATCAAGGAACACACACAAAAAATGGAAATTCTTATTATAACTACTTATATCTAATCTTATCTAAAACGCGGACGCACTGATATTGTTTCTATTGTTCCATGTCCTGTACATTTCCACACATGTAGCCAGCTGGATAGACACGTGTATCCAGCTGCTGATCCAGTTTACGGGCGCGGATTCTGCGATTTTGCTCGTGCCACGCATCTTCGCCACATGAGTTCCATGGCCTCGTCGGTTGGCCTTCAATCCTCCAGTTGTGTGGCGGGGAATATCCGCCGATTGTCTCATGTCCAAGGCACGGTTTACAAACTGCCTCTAGAAGGCACTTGACGGCTTGATGGTGGTTCGTGACTCGGAAGCAATGGTGGTCAGCTCGGAACGGCTTGAATCCGGCGACCTCTGCCAATACGCAAGAGAGGGAGTAGCGACTCTTCGTCCAGCAGAGAATGCCTGTCTAGGAGTCGGGGAAGAGGGGTTAGCATTGTCCGATCCTTAAATTTATTCGATTGAGTCATAAATAATTTCCGCCCAAGTAGATAGTACCTACTATTGTTTACACACACAATGGGTTACCCGGATGAGGAATTTTGGTTTTCGTTATACAGTTAAAAGTTTGGTTAGTCCTTAAATAGCAGTCTAGTGTTGTGCACGTTACATTTAAAAATGATTTTACGTTAGAAATGGAATGTCAAAAAATACACTTTCGCCATGTGATTGCTTTGGGAATTTAAACAAGGCAATAGTGCTGCAGCCACGGCTCAAAAAATATGCAGCGTGTGCGGTGATGGAGTGATAACCGATCGGGCAGTTTGAAATTGGTTTATCTAATTTCGTTCTGGAGATGTGACCTTGAAAGACGAACCAAACTGGCCTTCAGACTTCGATGGCGACATTTTGAAGAGAATATTGGAACAAAATCCACGTCAAACAACAAGAGAATTAGCAGAGAAGCTCAATACGTCGCAATCAACTGTTTGCCGCCGCCTCGAGAGATTGGGGAAAATCAGTAAATTGGGAGTATAGATACCCCATAATCAGACCTATTCTCAAAATTGCAATATTGAAATGAAGGTGATTGTTACACCAACCCTCAAAAATAGACAGATAGTTTTGACAGATTATGGTACGTTTATCTCCCTCACTCTCATTCAAATATAACACTATTTTTGAGGGTTGGTGTAACAATCACCTTCATTTCAATATTGCAATTTTGAGAATAGGCCTGATCTCGGTGAACGCAACAACATACGCGTACAGCAAGGGTCACTCAAAAAAAAAATCTCGAACTTGGCTGGTCCGTTTTACCTCATCCACCATACTCACCGGACCTTGCTCCAACATACTTCTACCTTTTCTGCTCCTTACAGGCTGTCCGAGACTTCTTCCAATCCAAACCAGCCAAATTTTATGGGGAATGAATCGATCAATTGTAAACAAAATGGGAACAAGTCATATTAAATAATGAAGAATACATTTAAATTAAGTTATATTATGTTTTTTGTTGAAAAATAAATGTATGAGAAAAAAAAACGGAAGTTATTTATGACTCAACCTAATATATTTCTAATTTTTCGCCGAAACAATAAGATACGTTATACGTGAACGTCACATGTGAGACACGGCCGTAACAACAGAATCTCACTCGGTCGTCCTCAGTTTAAAAAGTCACCAGACCGGACATAATGGAGAGCCCTGGCGCCAAGTAAATGGAAAAAGGATAAAATAAGAGAAAGAAGAATAATCTAATAATAAAGCTTTGTTTACACTCAAACGACAGGTTTCTGTTTTACTTGGCAACGAAGACAGGAAAGATGGAGAAGAATTGTAAAGGCAGCCACGGAAGTGAAATGTTATCCAGAACAATTTTTATTTGCTATCCCTGCATATCAAGTAAGGCCACAGACAAGATTATTCAGTGATCAAAGAGATACGATTTTCATACATTCGAAATCTTACTGCCATCTGTGGACAACTGTCCTCAGTTTTTATAAATTATTTTAAACTTGCTATCATAATGCCTTTTAGGGAAGTAGTAGAACTAAAAAGCATCATTGTAATTATAACAGATTAATAAGTAAATAATAATAAAATAAATATATATATATATACTATCGTTTCGCCTTACACGACTTTTCAAACTAACGATTGGTCCTATTTAACCAACACCTATAACACTACCTATATAGGTTTAATTACCTAATTAATCATTATCTAATCAGCTAATCTTTCTTAAACGCACTCACTACTGTATTATATTGTAAATCCACTGTTTAATAGATTTACAATTTAAGTAATTCGCTGTTTTTTGATTCTGACAGATTTGATTTCATATTATACAAAGAATTAACAGCTTAATGATACAAACTAAATTTAAAAAAATATATATATTAAAAAATATTGTCTTAACCTCAAAAATATGCTGATTACATATGGATTGACTACCCACCGTTGCCTGTAAATCCTTTTACAGTGAGTATGAATTGTTTATTGTCAATGAAATATAATATAAGTATATAAAAAGAAAATGTTGCAATCTAAACAAATTATAATGCAACATACATAAAAGCATATGAATAAAGGGGACATAGTGTATAATCTCTTTGCGACTTTTAGTTAGCGCCATCTATGAGCACGACCCCAAACAATGTAATAATGTCGATAAATTCAATAACATGTATCAGAACTCCATATCCACGGATTTCTTTCTTTTTATAAAATAGAATAATGTAATACAATCATAATAATATTGCTCCAGAAGCCGTTAGTTTGCGGATTGCAGATAAATGATGGCCTCCAGGGTCCCAGAAGAACAAAAAGAACGTGAGGTAAATGCATAAATACAAATTATAACGTAGTTCGTTTTCTAAAGTACATGGTACACAAACTGAACCAATTCAATAGTGTGAAAATGGTTTTTCAGATTCGCGGACACTCATATCTAGTGTGACAAAAACATGAGCCTTGTTAACATAAAATCTTACACGTAAATTCCACAAGGCTGGAGCGATGTACTGAACAGTCAAATAAAGCATTCACCTTTCAAAGTAATAAACTATGCGGATGAAGTAAGATTTTAGACCTAGATTTAATTTTTGTCGCAATTATACGTGTTGAAATGCCCAATGTCGACTACTTAAAATTGAAACAAGTGAGGCACGTTTTGATTTACACAATGTTAACTACTTTGGGAGTTATTATAAAGCCGTTGTAGTTCCCTCACACAAACGAAAAGGGAAAATTACGGACCCTGTTCTACTAAAGAAGCTGTATAATTGACAACTACCTACCTATCAAGGCTGCGAAGTTCAAATACTTACTTCATCTGTCTCAGTTCTCCGTAAATATTGAAGCTCAATTCTTCTATGAAGCACTTGCTTCTGACACAGAAATGTTGACAGTAATGAGCAATTCGTGGACGACCCAGCCATCGATCAAAAAATGATCGAGTCCAGCTACTTCTCAAAAACAAAATTGGTTTTCTCTATTAAAAAAAAGTTAAATTTATGTTTACTCGCATTTTACCAGCGGCGGATTAAGAGTATTCAAATTTAATTAATTAAACTAAAATATGTAGGACCTAATGATGTATTAATTACTAAGATAATTCGTCTATGGCCAACTCGTCAAGCGGATCCGGCCGTCATTTGACAATTGACAATCGCCATTTGTTAGTCGCGTGTCGTGCTCTCTCGAAGGTTCTAGAATCATGTACCGCGCTGACCCAGATGCGCCTGCCGTCAAGCTTGAGCCGAGGTCTCCGGCCGGGAGCGGCGACGATGAAGAAGGCGGTGGAGCGCTCCACGCTGATATAAATATATGGGTCCCCGACGTCAAGCTGGAGTGTTCGGAGTACTCCACGAAGGCCGACCATCTTGCCGGTAAGCAATTGGTTCATTATTGACAGTGAATTATTATACCTGAACGCGCACATCTGATGTAGCCATTTAATACGGGAGAAAAGTAAAAAAAACATTTTTATAAAAGTTTGTATCTTTCGTTTTTGAGGTTATTTTGAAATAGCACGACATTTCGAGTGACAGATGTCATAGATAAACCGCCCTTCATCTGTGACCTTTCAATCATTTATATTATCTTGCATTAATTTTGGCATTGTTGGCGATATAATACTTATAATATGAAAATAGACGACACTTTTGTTGCTCTTATAGAAGAGCAGTACATGAAAGTGCAGTACGACTAGAAGCAGTCTGCATGATCGCCTTATCTAAACTTCAGGTTATTTATTTTCTGTTGATTTTTTTCAATGCTTGTGCATGTATTGTATTTTTATCATAGACATTGCTATGTGCGCTGGAAGGGAGGATATTTTTTTTGTTCTGTTTGAATTTTTTTGTAATTATTCGATATTAATCGAGGGCCCACTGTATATGCTATATTCTTTGTTCGGAACGTAGTAATACAGATTGTTGTCGTGTGGGGGAGCTGGAATCGTATAATTTGACCGTTGAGGTAACGCGGAGCACCCGGCTACTGTCCGCGCCCAGCGACCGCACCTCTAGCACCTTGAAAATTACTTGTTCGAGAATAGACTCTTAAATTATGTTATGTAGTAACAATGATTGAATATGTGTAAGATGAAATATTTTTTTAAATACAAATTAAATGTATTAATTAGAAATATTATTATTGAGTTTTGCTACTTTGGATTTAGATGTTACAGCTGTTTCGGCGGTTAAGGCCATTTTCGAACAGTGGATAAACCACGCACATAATAACGTGAATAATATCTATGTTTGCTAATGGCGTCCTGTTGTAAAATTGTTATGCTTAATTTTCAATTTTCCCGTTTCTGTAAATGATAAGTTGAAATATTCTGTTAATGCTTCTATTTATTTTAACTACCGAAATTACTCCATTATGATTGGTCATTTTGTCTTGATTTTGAACACATTATGAAATGGAGAGAAGAAAATTTTCTCGATAAAAATATAGATTTTTTTAAATTTAATTAAAAATAAAATCACACAGGATAAACAAATTTAAATCGTTGATTTTTATGGATAAGGAGAACACACTATTATTGTGAAGTTGCAGTTTACTTTATATAGATTCGAAAATACGTCATTAATTTACTATGTTGACATGGTGTAATGGTCAGCGCACTTCCCCGGATAAGAAGGGTTCCTCGTTCGAAATTTTACTTTTAGCCAAACTGCATGGCAGTTTTACGGCAAGATTTCCTTTTCCATAGTTAATTTTTTTAATTTAATTAAAAATAAACATAGTGTTCTACAAACTGAACACGATAAATTAATTAATTATATGTATATATATTTAATTAATACATTTAAATTTTATTCAAAAAAATATCACAGACCTGTTCTAAATAATTACAACATCACAATAAGAATGTTTCACTCCTTAATAATGGAATAATTTATTCATACACATAATTTATTACCGTTGCAGATCTCTTAAGAATACATGATTATTTTTCAGTAAACCCATGTGTGCCATCGCCTACCCCTGGAGAGGAGCCAGAATTGAAGACCTTTTCCATCGCCGAACAATCCTCTAATAGGCACTCACCAACTTCCACTGACAATAAAGCGTATTCATGTACGGAGTGCAATTTTTCGTGCAGTCACACATCAACTTTAAGACATACGAATACTCATATTACAGATAAACTGTTTTCATGTTCAGTGTGCACTTATTCGTGCAATCTAAAATCACAAATTGAACTGCATATACTAAAGCACACGGGAGAGAAACGGTTTTCATGTACACAGTGCAGTTATTCGTGCAATCAAAAAGCATATTTAAAAGTACATTTACTCACGCACGCCGGGGTGAAACTGTTTTCATGTTTACAGTGCGATTATTCGTGCAATCACAAAGCGAGCTTTAAGAGACACGCGCTTACGCATGGTGGGGAAAGACCGTTTTCATGTTCACAATGCAATTATTCGTGTAATCGAAAATCACAATTAAACATCCATTCACTTTCACACACTGGGGAGATACTGTTTTCATGTTCTCAGTGCAATTATTCATGCAATACTAAATCAAATTTAAAATCACACGAGCGTAAGCACATTAGAGAGAAACTGTTTTCGTGTTCGCAGTGCAATTATTCGTGCAGTAAAAAAACCTACTTGACACTGCATATGCTTTCACATACTGGAGGAAAAGTGTTTTCATGTTCAATGTGCACTTATTCGTCCAATCTGAAATCACGAATTGAAATACATAAACTTACGCATACTGGTAAGAAGCTGTTTTCATGTTCACAGTGTAATTATTCGTGCAATCAAAAAACACATTTAAAAGTACACGTGCTCACGCACACTGGAGTGAAAATGTTTTCATGTTTACAGTGCAATTATTCGTGCAATTATAAATGGAGTTTGAAAAAACACGCGCTCACGCATACTGGAGAGAAACCGTTTTCATGTTCCCATTGCAATTATTCATCTAATCGAAAATCAACATTAAAAGTTCACGTGCTTTCACACACTGGAATGAAACTGTTTTCGTGTTCTCAATGCAATTATAAATGCAATCAAAAATCAAACCTAAAAGTACACGAGTGTAAGCACACCGGGAAGAAACTCTTTTCCTGTCAACAGTGCAATTATTCGTGCAATCAAAAATTACTCTTAATTAAACATGAGATTGTGCATTCTGGAACGCAATGAATTAATGTGGAATCATTCTTAAGGGCACACTGTTAGAAATTATTTTCATTTTACTTACTTACCATTACGCCGTTTCCCCGCGGAGGAGACGGAGGGTAGAGCGCCACACTCCTCTGTCCTGACACACAATTCTCGCCTCGTCCACATTTATTCATCTTTTCATACAACCTCGCCGATAGTTGAGGCTTCTAACGGAACCATCATCCATTATCTGGTTTACCTGGTCGTGCCAAGTCTTCCGCGGACGTCCTATATTTCTGGTGCCATCAACACTTCAGTCATCTGTTTCATGTTTTCATGTTTATTCGTATAAGTATCTTACGAAGCCATACACTTTCTAAAATCCGTTTTCATATGCATACTGTATAATTTGAAAGGCATTTATCTATTACACTTTTATTTATTTTATATAATTTAATGATACGTAGGTTACAATAAATGAGGTACATTTAAAATATTGTCAATGATCCTCGAAATAATGGTTATCAGATGTGTTTATTATAATGTGACCACCCACCGTAACCTATAGATATTGTATATAAGTACTATATACTAAATATAAGTTACAGAATTACAAAACAAAATTTATAAACATATACATAAAAGTGATGTTTAAAAGTTTTTAAAGCTTAGTCAATTTAAGAATATATCCGACTCATATACAGTGTTAATGTCGTTATATAATACAATCTACATGTGAGGTATAGAATCGAAATCAGACATGTCCAATTTTTATGGTTTTTGAGTTAGGTTTATTAATTAATGTGAGGCAATTTAATGTGTACAAGAACAATTTTTCGAAATTAGATAAAAATCACCGAATTTCGTATAAAAACACATTTAAAATTTGTTTGTTACTCCAATCGCAGACATGTCTTAATAGATAATTATTTCAAACCCAGAAAAATATTTTTTCAAACAGTCTTTGGTCACGTGACCTGTGGCTGCTGCTCATTTTCACTGCGATTCCTAAAGTGATAGTTGTGGTACAGTGTTTTTTTTTGTATTTTACTCGAAAACAGATAAAGTGGACATGTCTGCTTTTGATTCTGGACCTCGCATATATCGGTGGAATCAGATTAAAAACCGCAACATCTGTGCGGTAGCTAGATGCCTAGTTTGAACGTTCCCTCCTTCCTCGATGTTCCAGTACTTGCTGAATGAGTTCAGCATCTTGCCGACCGGATAATTAAACAATCTTGCACATAAACGAAAGAACAGTTTATATAGTTTATCAACGATTCACTTATTATGTTTCTACGTTTTTGCTCGACAATATTTTTTATAAAACTTCAACAAATATAATATAAACATTAATCATATTGTTTCTTCTCGAATATTATTACATTAAAATACAAAAAATATTTTATATAACTCTCTAGCTGGTAATGCTATTTGTAATGTTAATACGTTAAGTTTTATTACGTGTCTCTTGGTTATGTTTAAATAAAGGAAATTAAAAATTGCTCGTGTGTTTTATTTGAGTGTTTATGGATTGTTTGGAGCCGGAGATTATATTATTTTATTATCTTTTTCGACACGAGGTATGTTACTCTTTCTATGCTCAAGTTATGCTCCAGGTGTGACACGTGTACACGCTCTTGCGACAAGTGTATCTTTCGCATAAAATATTACACAATCCCTTATCTATATGGTGGTGTGGGTGACTCGTTGGAGCTAGTTAGGTGGGTAGATAGGCCGGCTCCACCTACGCGCCTACCTCTCACTCTCCGTACCTCGTGTTTTGCAATTCCTAAGTGTGACTCAGTCCATTTTGTGTCTCGTCCACTGCCCCGCTTTTGGGAGTGTTTTGGATGCATGGATCCCCGAGTGTCTGCCTTCAACTACTGCACATTGATTTTCCATCTGTGTGTAAAACTATGTTCTATGATTTTTTTATGAATAAAGACGCTGGAGGGTCTAAATTTTAGACATTAGAAAATTCATTATCATTATACAACACCAATTCAGTGATTTCATTAAGGTCTATATCTTGAGGCTCCATTTATCTAGGATAGAGTGTTGTCAAGGCCATCAATATGTTTAATGTAGATAATTTTTTCACTGGTGCTTTTGAGTCTTTTAACCATATACATATATTGGTATCCTAATTTATTTGCTTTTTTTTGCATTCCACATTAGTTCTTTATAAAACGGAGATAATACTTCTTCAATATATATTTTTTCTAACCCTATGTCTTCAAGAATATTGTTATTAATATTTTTTTTTCTTCTGCAAAGAATTTAACAGGTATTTTAGGATGACTTGCTTTGTTTATTCTTTCAGAATTCCCTTTTGCTTGTAAGTCGGAGAGTTGTAGTGGGACCCCTGCGGCCTCGGCCACTCGGTGCCCTATCTCCACAGCATTGTGGTATGCCTGCCATTTCTAGATTGTCTATAGTATTATGATGTTCTATTTGGGCTAAATTTCAATATTTTTTATAATGCTACTTTTTTCCATAATTTATTTTTTAAGTTTTTCTACTTCCGTTGTGTGATGTTTGTTTGAATTGTTCATGCAGACTTGGTGGCGAGACTTCCACTCGAAGTGGTCTCTATTATATTCAGGTACGCGTGAGTTGTTTGCTTTTGATTTCATCATTCTCTGGTTAACCTTTACCATACCATGATACTCGTATAAAACACCCTAACGCAGCCATGCTGTCAACTCGTGTTACTGTAAATAACTGTTAGAAAACATGTTTTTATTAGCTTAAATGGCTTTAATGGCACGAATTTACTCTAAATATTGAGCAATCAATTTTGAAAAAATGATTGAAATCATAATTTAGAGCATTCATTAAGTCGTATACAATGTGTCCTTCCTTCTTATCTCTCTTCATTTAATTAGTAGTGAGAAAGAGACATTTATATTTGTATGTTTGTTGTTCTTTTCACTGTGAAAATAATGTAAGATCTCTGTCTTTCATATCACAAATTGTATTTTTACCAACGTATTAATTTTACAACTGATTGAACAGAAAAAAATAATATTGTTTTTGTACGATTCCCTTTTCATAATTGATTTTTCACTAGTCATTCCTAAGGGCTAATATTTTCTTGACTTGTAGACTTGTGTTACTGCATGGTTTGGGATGGGTTAACTGTGTTTAATCTTGGGTTTACCTATTTCTCGCTTGTTCTTAATTGATTGCTTTATTCTTACAGGAAATTAGACGACCGCTCCCTCTTCAACGCTTCCAAAGTGAACGACTCGTGGAAGAAGGTCATCGAAAGTCATCAGGCTAGGTAATAACAAGCATGTCTGCAAAAACTGCGATCTCGTCAATCTGAGGCGGTTCATCGGCGAGGGACAGCGCAATCCATCCCCCAGAGTTAAACGGAAGAATGGTAGAAGTCCAGTATTCACGGCAGCCGCTTCGTTCAAGGTCGCCCAACTAGATCTCTCTAGACCCCAGAAGCGGAGGAGACCAGATGACGATGCGACCACGAACACCAAAATTAAAATTATGCGATATTAATAAGATGATATAATCCAAATTTGTTCCTGTTGCACTATCTTCTTTTCTGTTCGTAATTTTGATACGAAACCATTCTATTAGAAGTGTTAATTTGGATTGAATGTTTCCTTTTTGTTCTGACATATATTTGGGGGTTAGGACGGTGGTTAAATGAAAAAAATGTAGTTTGAGGTGTTGAGGTGTTTATTGTGATGGATATAACAATGAAGACAGGTGAGAATGAACGTAATGTATGAGTGAAGAGGCACGTGGATTTCGAAGTGAAGCAAGTCGTCGGTCTCGCTCGGCGCGCGCGAGCCGGCAAGACCGTCGTTGTGAAACGATGAAACTGGAGACACTGCTTGGCGGTGAATGATCGAGCCAGACTTGTAGCAGATGACTTCATTTCTACTGTTAATTTAAACACCTATGAATTTTTTAAGTAGTTAATTAATCCACTATTTAATATTATTACCTGTGTAACGCTATAAGGTCATGTTTTTGGCAATACCGTTTATTTATATCCTTCTGAAATTCTTATACCTCTATGAACACTTAATGTACAAGTCTATGTATATATGGATTTATAAAAAAAAGGATACAAAAAAAAAAAATTGAATTAATTTAACCATTATTAAAAATAGAAATAAAAATATGTACGCAACAGTTTTGTTTGAAATGTAAAACAATCGTTCCAAAAGCCGTCACGTTTATCAAAAATATATTGTTGAACAGTTTTCCTGACAGATAACAACACATTGTGGTCGAAAAATGTGGCTTATGTCGCCTAACAACGGTAATCAGCTACGGCCGATCGGGAAATTGATTAATAATACTTAATATTATATAAAAATATACGGAATTGTTTTGACATGTTTATGTGAATATATAAATATACAGGGTGGCCCAAAATTAAGGGAGAACATCTCGTAACACACGAGTTATTTTAAAATATAATTTATTATCATTCTTAATGTAATTTTTTTTACACAATATTTAGCTAATCGGAAATCATTTAAACACGCCATATTGCATAATCTACCGGGTTTAAATCTCGCCTGTAAAGTTGATTGTGTTTCTGGCTGTGTGAGATGGAGCTCCGTCCTGCTGTAATGCCTGGCTATACTTGCAGGCTTTGTTTCGCAAATTTTTGATCAGTGCAACAATTTGCAATTTTTGTCATTCCGGGCAACAATTTGTAAAAACCAAATATAAACAATTAAAAAATTAATAATCTTTGGATGGCGACCGGAAATTGTCGAAATAAAACGTAATATAGATAAATAGGTAAGTAAGTAAATTACTAAACTATTGTTGATATAATTAAACTGATTTTGATGTAATCATATCACATTTTACGAAATGTTCTCACATTTTTGGGCCACGCTTTATATACGTGTGAACTTTTTTTTCATTTATATTTTTTTTACTTTTCTTTTCATAACATAAATAATATTTCGTAACTTAAACAAAATTATACAATATGTATTCATTTTTAATTTATTATTATTATTATTATAATGTATCTCGCCACAATGACGCGCTGGTCAGTGGTTTCCAAACATCCGTCGCTAATAGTCGGGTTTTTGTTTTGTTGTTCTCTGTTCTAATTGGTTCGTGAATTGTGTCAGTGTATTTGTGTAACGTCCGGGCTGTTTTACTCATTTTATAGATTTGTTTTAAGATTATTTCAGATATAGGTATGGAAATGAGAAGATGTAGAGAGATGATAGAAGACAATGATGACGATATAGATTTTAAAGAATTGTATTCCGATGCCGTTAATTGTTTTAAGGTAAGATACCGATGTAGTTTCAAATTTCACAAGTCTATTTTTCTGTAATGTATGCCATGGTGGATTGCACGTAAATTCTCGGGAGTTGCACTTTTCTTGCTCTCGTTGAGAGGAATCAGTGCATTTGCAACGGTTCCGAGAAAGGGTGGGGTTCCGTTTTCGATTGTGATATTATATTTTTGTGTCCAATGTACACCGTGACATGTTTAATACTTGAGATTTCACTGAACTTCAGTGAAATCTAATTTCTTCGGTTTTCCCACATGTCACATTTGCCATCTACCTTATTTTTACAAAAACGTTCGAAAATTGTCGCTAAAAATATTGTCGCTGTAGCATAGTCGGATAATGCACCTTCCCCGGTTAGGAAAGAGATCCAGGTTCGAATCCGTTTGCTGGAGCATACCTGAATTGAAGACACGTTTGTACTCGGAACATGTTTAGTTTTACATTATGTACTGTTATATCTATTTAGATAAATAAAAATTAATAATATTAGTTTATGTTAAAGTCCACAAAGGCGTATATATTTCTATTATCGTATTGTAATTTTGCAATTAATCAATATTCGACTCAACAAACGCCCGCACAATAGAATGAGATTACAAAATGACTTGGGTGTTGGGGGCGGAGCTTACGCGCGGACCGTTAGAGCCGTAACCCAACTCTGCCGGGAACACATCCGAGTAGTGCGCGCCTTCCCGCACTAACGCTGCGCAACCGGCCGAAGGACCGGGCGCGGCGTTGTACAGTAATGTAGTGATTATTGTAGAACGTAAACGTACACCAATTATGTCTGCTTTATTATTTAATAATTATTTTTATTGCACACTTGCACAGCTAATTGTACACGTATTTCACATTTCAGTGTGGTTACATGGCAATTTTTAAATACTTAATTTATATAGATCTGAGCTTTTTGTTTGGAACTTTATCTACATACATGTCTAATTAACATTATATAGATATATTGTCCTGAAATTAAGATCCGAATTCGAAATAGCGTTATAATTTAACATACATACTGAAAACTCATTGAACTCCTTTATTATTAGTGATTGGAAAAACCGTAAGACGTTAGGTGATTAGAAAAGATTAGTCTGATCTGATCGGCAAACTCTTAACAGTACGTGTAATTTAATTTTTATTGTCGGGGAACATAATTTGGTATATCGATACGGTTCCGAGTATTGAATAATGGAACGGGAATTTTGTTTACAGTGTACAGGCATCAAGCTCAACTAAAATCTTATAATATTTGTAAACGTCTGTTATCATGTCTCGTTCGTATCCGTCGGCGGTTCAGTGATTAGTAGGTACCCAATAGACACCTCCAAGAAGCCAATAGTTATAAAGTAAGCATATTTACAAAATAACAATTGTATTCAAATCAAATGTTGTTGATCTAAAAAACATTACTAAAATATAACCTTTTTCACATATATATGTATATCTAACAATTTAACTCAACAAATTGTATTAGATTAATTAATTTTAATCTGTAGTTAGATAACAACATTATTTATCGGAAGTCAATGGAATTCCATACATTTTTGTATAATACTAATTATGAAAAGGAAAGCAATCGGTCCTAGCTGGTTGCTGTTGTTGGGCCCTGCGGGCGGTTATGCATGACGCGATCGCTGCGTGGACATGACCAACATTTTTCGACCACAATTATCTGACAGAAAAGCTGCTCAAAAATGTATTTTTTATAAACGTGACGACTATTTTACATTTATTCAAAACTGTTCCGTATACATTTTTACTTCTATTTTCAATTTTTTTGTATTTCATATACCACACCATTGTTCTATCCTTTTTCTACTATTAAGTAATAAATTCGGAACATAACCTTATGGCGTTACACAATTAATAATATTTAATAGTGGGTTCATTACCTACTTAAAAAATACATAGGTGTTTAAATTAGCAGTAGAAATAAAGTCATCAGTTATACATTTTTGTAAATATGTCAGAACAAAAAGGAAAGATTCAACCCAAATTAACAGTTCTAATAGAATGGTTTCGTATCAAATATACGAACAGAAAAGATAGTGCAACAGGAACAAATTTGGATTATATCATCTTATTAATATCGCATAATTTTAATTTTTGTGTTCGTGGTCGCATCGTCATCTGGTCTCCTCCGCTTCTGGGGTCTAGAGAGATCTAGTTGGGCGACCTTGAACGAAGCGGCTGCCGCGAACACTGGACTTCTACCATTCTTCCGTTTAACTCTCGGGTATGGATTGCGCTGTCCCTTGCCAACGAACCGCCTAAGATTGAGGGGATCGCAGTTTTTGCAGGCGTGTTTGTGTTTGCCTAGCCTGATCCCCAGCATGCTGTCACTTTCGATGACCTTCTTCCACGAGTCGTTCACTTTGGAAGCGTTGAAGAGGGAGCGGTCGTCTAATTTCCTGTAAGAATAAAGCAATCAATTAAGAACAAGCGAGAAATAGGTAAACCCAAGATTGAACACAGTTAACCAGAGAATGATGAAATCGAAACCAAACAACTCATGCGTACCGGAATATAATAGAGGCAACTTCTAGTGGAAGTCTCGCCACCAAGTCCACAAACTTCGACGGCACGCTCGGGTCTTCCATCAAAAATAAAAGCGAGTAAAATGTATCCATTTCTCTCGATCCCAATGTTGTTAAATCAGGAGGAAATTTGATATGAAAAATACAACGTTTGAGGCAGGTCCATTGCTTTTGGCAGTACCGTGTCGAAGCCGCATTGGGGTTATATGAATACACGGCGCAATCTGTCATTTTGTTTCACTCTGCTGTAATTGTGTACGGTATACATGTATTTAAATTAATTTTTGTAACCTGACATAGAGCTAGATATTATTTATACTTACGTAGAAATTCTAATTAACCTGTATTATATTAGTGGCAGGAATATTTGTATGCGCGAATGCGCATTTTAAAGTTTTCAAAATGATTTATATATATTACATTTATTGGTCCTGTGTCATACTGAATTTATTTATGAATATATTACACCGTTCATTCAATTAATGTAATATATATAAATCATATATGCGATATTAATAAGATGATATAATCCAAATTTGTTCATGTTGCACTATCTTTTCTGTTCGTAAATTTGATACGAACGACCGTCGTTGTGAAACGATGAAACTGTAGAGACTGCTTGGCGGTGAATGATCGAGCCAGACTTGTAGCAGCAGCCGGCCGCGCTGTCGCTAGCGTCGGTGGGACCGGCTGAGATGGCGGTGGATATGAATTATGTTCGCTACATAAATTTATCAAAATGTAAAACTGATGACTTCATTTCTACTGCTAATTTAAACACCTATGTATTTTTTAAGTAGGTAATGAACCCACTATTAAATATTATTAATTGTGTAACTCCATAAGGTCATGTTCCGAATTTATTACTTAATAATAGAAAAAAATACAAAAAAATTGAAAATAGAAGTAAAAATGTATACGGAACAGTTTTGAATAAATGTAAAATAGTCGTCATGTTTATAAAATATACATTTTTGAGCAGCTTTTCTGTCAGATAATTGTGGTCGAAAAATGTTGGTCATGTCCACGCAGCGATCGCGTCATGCATAACCGCCCGCAGGGCCCAACAACAGCAACCAGCTAGGACCGATTGCTTTCCTTTTCATAATTAGTATTATACAAAAATGTATGGAATTCCATTGATGATAAGTAATTTGTTGAGTTAAATTGTTACATTGACAAATGAACGCACGTGGCATAAACATGTCTCAAGTTAATTAGTGAAATTTAAAAAAAAAAGTAATATTTTTTATACGAGGTGAAAGTAAAAAATAAGGTTCCTACATTTTTTTCAGGTATAAGGTATTTTTTATTGCAATAAATAAGTAAACCATCTGAAAGCTTGTACTTTATTCTATTTTTCTACATAGTCTCCTGATTTTTCTATGCATTTTTCCTGACGAGTTATCCACTTCTGAAAACCCGCCTCGAAGAATTCCGCCGCTAGGCCGCCGATGAACTTGGTGACCGCTTCTTTCACCTCTTCATCTATATTGAAGCGTTGTCCACCCAAGTGTTGCTTCAATTTCGGAAACAAGTGGAAGTCGCTGGGAGCAAGATCAGGGCTGTAGGGGGCATGGTCAAGCAATTTCCAGCCGAATTTGTTCAGTAGGGCGGTGGTCTGTCGAGAGACATGCGGGCGAGCGTTGTCGTGGTGCAGCCTAACGCCCTTGGTCAGCCTTCCTCTCCGGCGATTTTGGATGGCTCTTTTGAGTTTTGTCAATGTCTCGCAGTACCTGTCCGAATTGATGGTGGTCCCTTTAGGCATAAACTCGGTCAGCAAGACGCCTTTTCGGTCCCAAAACACCGTAGCCATCACTTTCCCTGCGGAAAGCGTCTGCTTAAACTTTTTCGGCCTAGGCGATTCAGGATGGCGCCATTGTTTGGACTGTTCTTTTGTTTCTGGAGTGACGTAGTGACACCACGTTTCATCTCCCGTAATAATGGAGTCCAAGAATTCTTCGGTATTCTCGGCGCATTCTCGAAGAAACCCCTCGGCACACTTGACACGATTGTCTTTGTGGGTTTCTGAAAGCATGTGTGGGACCCACCGCGCGCACACCTTGCGATAACCAAGTTTATCGGTCAAAATGTTGTCGATGGTTTTTTCACAAACCTCAGGAACCTGGACAGCAAGCTCCCGAAGCGTTACTCTCCGATCTTCGAGGAGAATGCGCTCAATCTTCGCCACGACTTCGTCCGACACCGATGGCCTCCCACTCCTTTGCTCGTCGTGGACGTCTGTGCGTCCTTCGGAGAACTCCCTGCACCATTTGCGGACGTGTTGGACGCTGATGCAAGCTGTGCCATAAACTTCTTCCAACTGTCGATGAATTTCAACAGGTTTAAGCTTCTTCGCGTTTAAAAATCGAATCACCGAACGGATTTCACACCTGGCGGTAACGGCGATGGCGGGTTCCATAGCGGATGGCTGTCAGGCCTTTACTGAGCGTCGCAGCGTTTGCTCCCGGTAGTGGGGATGTAGTTAAGGGACCAACAATCAAGGCGGTGTTGCCGGATTTCGCCTAGCATCTCGCGTGGCGAGTGTACAGCGTAAGGAACCTTATTTTTTACTTGGCCCTCGTATCTGCAACATTTGATTTGAATGCAATTAATCGTTACTTGGAGGTCTCTATTGGTACGTACTAATCACTGCACCGCCGACGGATACGAATGATACATGATAACAGCTGTTTATAAATATCATAAGCTTTTAGATAAGCTTGATGCCTGTACACTGTAAACAAAATTCCCATTATTCAATACTCGGAACCGTATTGATATACCAAATTATGTTCCCCGACAATAAAAATTAAATTACACGTACTGTCAAGAGTTAGCCGATCAGATCAGACTAATCTTTTCTAATCACCTAACGTCTTACGGTTTTTCCAGCTCGATCAACACTAATAATAAAGGAGTTCAATGAGTTTTCAGTATGTATGTTAAATTATAACGCTATTTCGGATTCGTCGATTAGGACTCTAATCGTCTATCTTAATTTCAGGACAACATATCTATATAATAATATATAATGTTAATTAGACATGTGTGTAAATAGAGTTCCAAACAAAAAGCTCAGATCTAAATAAATTAAGTATTTAAAAATTGCCATGTAACCACACTGAAATGTAAAATACGCGTACAATTAGCTGTGCAAGTGTGCAATAAAAATAATTATTAAATAATAAAGCAGACGGTTCGTGTAGGTGACACACACTAATTATTTAATGATTTAAAATGGCGACTACTACAAAAGTTGACACATTAAATAACGGGCTCCTAATATTTGATTTGTGATCGTATTTGAATTCAAACATAATATATTATAAGTAACATAAAAATTATTTTTTTGATTTTTGATTTTACTTTTAATTCGCCAACATTTAGTAGCAAGCGACTGTTAACCGTAATGTGACGATAATTTAATTGTTGGAGGTTTACGTTCTACTACAATACTATACTATCATATATATGGGTCGTGGGGGAAGGCGCGCACTACTCGGGTATATTCCCGGCAGAGTGGGGTTACGGCTCTAACGGTCCACGCGTAAGCTCCGCCCCCAGCACCCAAGTCATTTTGTGGCCTCATTCTATTGAGCGGGCGTTTATCCGTATTTCTATTGTGTGATCCAATTGGGTAGAGATCAATCAGAAGCATCGCTATCGATATTCTATCATAATCACTAATAATTCACTAGTTCCACAACACTCACTACAATTTTTTTTTTCAATTTTTATATTTATTCCTGTCGAATCTTTATCTTTCTTGAATTAAATAACACCACAACAGCACAAAAAAAAACTGGCTACTTTAACACATTTAGCAGTCTAGAAAATTAGCCAAGACTATGCTTCATATATCAGAGGTGTGGAGTCTACTCCATCCCACACAATAAACTACCAGTATATACTTATTTGCTATATAATTATGTTTATCATGTTATATATTATAATATATTCTATAATAAATACTAGAAGTTTTCGGAGAACGTTACCAAGCAGTCAGAATACTCGCTAGTCGTAACGTGCGAAGTAAAATTTTGAAAATCGACCTCGACAATGGGTCACAGAGATATAAACTCACGATTTTTATTGTGTTTTGCCTCACGGCATCAGCGGCCCAGGCACCGGTAAGCATTTTTACTTTAATATATTGTCGCTAGAGTGAAAATATTTTCTCTTTCATCTGCTAAATTCCACATCAACTTAAATTAATCACCCTACATATTGCCACACCAGCCGCTGCCCCACTCCTCCCCGGTTCAATTCCCAGAAATCCCAACTGTCGCCGCGTGCCTTGTCGCTCCTACCGATCGCCTTTGTTATCACCCGGCCAATACTGTTATCTTGGTTAACGGCCACAAGCCTATAGCACCATCTCGCTAATGTCGACTCCGTTGAAAGATCACTTTGGTCCCCTTCCTCTCTCGCCCTAGAGCAGGCACACGACTATTTTCCATCTCATCACTCATCATCCACGTTAATAAACTCGAGAATTTTCTTGAATAATGTGCTAACAAAGTTCTCACCGTAGAAGAAATCTACAAAGGTAAGGTTTCAATCATCCTATTCAGAGCAGGAATTTGTAACTTGTCTCGACACTTCCACACTGAGCTGAGCCTTGCCGCTTACACTGCTCCAAGTCCCGCGACAATTCCAATCGATCCTCAAGATCTAACTCAAAATCCTCAATATGATTAATATTTCATAAATAATTTTAAAAATACGATTTTGGTGGTAATGTTGCAACATGCATTTGTGGACATGCATGTTGTATTCCCTGAAAGAGTTGAATTTAAATTGTGCTGGTTGATATACAAGGCGACACACAACATGGCGCCACTATATCATCAAGAACTTTGTATCCCAGACAATTTGAATGGTAGACGTCAAACTCTCAGGTCATCCTCTACTTCAGCTGCAGGAAGGGTTGTAGAACCGATCGGCCGTTGCCAGAAGTCTAAATTTAGTGAACGGGCATTCGCAGTGGCAGGCCCAAAAGCGTGGAACTCTTTGTGGAAAATAACACAATTTAAATGACGTGTATTATCTGGTTGACAAATAATTTCTCTTTCTAAAGTATTTCGCATTACATTACGCAACGTTTCTGTCTTCAAATTTGTTATTTCTGCACGAATATTTTGTTTAAGCTCCTGAATTGTTGCAAATCAGGCGCCGTCAAATCTGGGGAACGGGGAGGCCAAGCAAACTCTGCATTTTTTTAAATTTTCGCGAAACATAAAAATTCAATAATTTTAACGTGCCCTTGCACTGGGCGTGTGGCCATTATAAACTTATATAAATTCTTTATTAAGGTTGGCCCACCCTTTAGTGTGAATCCAATTAAAGTTGTCAAAGCATATCGAATTTGCTTTACGTATCTTATTTAAATA
Organism: Eubasilissa splendida; assembly: GCA_031772225.1. Classification (NCBI taxonomy): domain Eukaryota; kingdom Metazoa; phylum Arthropoda; class Insecta; order Trichoptera; family Phryganeidae; genus Eubasilissa; species Eubasilissa splendida. Next base: position 2,821,737 of record CM062866.1, read on the forward strand.
TCTGAGACATTTAATAATGGATTAAATAATTAACAGAGTGGTTAGTGAATCAATAATATTTAATTTATTTATACAGCTTGTCAGTAGGCTCATTGCCTGTTAGTCTGCAACAACTTTTTTTTTAAATTTAACGTTTACACAAGTGAAAATGAAAAAATCTATGAATAATTATTTTAAATCTAATTCGATGTACGAAGCCCTGTCGCCCGTTTTAGTCATGGGAAGAATATCGAGCATTACCCCGTTCAAGTATCACATCTCGCCTGGAAAATCAACAACGTCTTTGTATTTTCCGTTTATTATTAACGTTTTAATATGCGAGTGCGTTTACGTGACGTGTTTCGTCGCGATAATCATGTACGATTGGTACATGCCCGACAAAGAGGAAATAAAGGTATTTATTTATACAGAAAAATTTCAGCTGTACACCGGCTTCGTGTCACTGCACTGCGTAATTCTCTTCACGCACGTGAAAACGAACAATTTGGCTAAAAATTTCGAGTTGCTGCACGAAGTCGACAGAATATTCCAAGATCTGGGCTGCGAAAGAGACTTCACACTGCTGAGGAAGCTTTTCAGTCTTCACGTCGTCTCGCACCTGGTTCTCTTGACGCTCTACATCTTTTCGATCACGTACCTGAGTCCGGTGATGAATGCCGCCGAGGACATACCCGTAATCATCGCGAAGTACTCCCCCACGTTCAACATTACATTCTTGCAGTTCGTGTGCAGTTCTCTGATATATGTGATTGTGCTGAACCTCCAAACGTTAAATAAATCAATTACACGTGTCGACGGTGACGTGCGAGGGCGGTCGCCCATTGGGAAGAGCTCCCCGACGGGACGTGCTTGGACAAGTGTGACGCTGGAGTCCAGAAACGCGGTCGTGCTGGCGAAACTGGATCTGATCTGGAAGGCCTACGCTAAAATATGCGACTGCAGCTTCACTTTAAATGAATATTTCTCCATGTTCATGTTTGCGATAATCGCTGTGACGTTTTTAAATACTTTGTTCAACACATTCTACCTGATGACCTTAATGAGAGACCTGTCGTACGGGATTATGACCAGCTGGGACGTTATCTCGATACCTGTCATACAGCTGCTTATGAACGTGTACACGGTATTTACGATAGTAAGAGTCTGCAACGTAGCCGAAGAAGAGGTAACAGTCAGGGTCGGTTGTGTGATCAGTAGTAACTTAAGTTAAATATGGCGGACACGTCACAGCTGTTCCAAAAGTCATCTGACACATTGATACTTAGAACGTTGCAGTACACGACAATGAATCATTCAATATCCCGCTATTTCGGTGGTGACACAGTTCGTCCTATGATGATCTCGTTGTTTAACCTCTACTATACCATGATGATAAAATATACCCGAACGCAGCCACGCTGTCAACTCGTGTTACGGTAAATAACAGTTAGAAAAAATGTTTTTACTAGCTTAAATGGCATGAATTTACTCTAAATATTGAGTATTCCATTAAATTAATAACATAATTTAGAGCATTCATTGTATCGTATAAAATCTGTCCTTCCTTCTTATCTCTCTTCATTTGATTAGTGAGAGAGAGACAACTATATTTGTATGTTTGTTGTTCTTTTCACTGTGAAAATAGTGTGTGATCTCTGTCTTTCGTATCACAAATTTTATATATGAATTAAATATATTAATTAGAAAGATATACATATAAAATCAATTTTATCGAAAAATATTGTTGCGCCACCGGGATTCGAACCTGGATCTCTTTCCAAACCGGGAAGGTGCATTATCCAACTATGCTACAGCGGCAATATTTTTAGCGACAAATTTTCGAACCTATATGTTACCTTTTTGATATTAATACATTTAATCGTTCCATCATTTGACAGAGCCATCTACCTTATTTTTACAGAATCTCAAATACCTTTGAGTAAACTGATAGCAGACGCCAGAATTATCAATTCATTTTTATTAAATTTTGGACACATTGATACAACTTTATTATTTTTAGGAGAACACATTAAATATCACAGACCTATGTTCTGAATAATTACAACTTCACAATAAGAATACTAACGTATTAATTTTACAATGGATTGAATGGAAAAAATAATTGTTTTTGTACGGTTCCCTAATATTTTCTTTAGGATTATCTAAAATATGAATTTTATGTTGTATGTATTTACCGAAATATTACTTATGATGGTAGACCCGTGTTACTGCATGGTTTGGGAAGGGTTAATATACAATTATTACACATAATGCAATAAAACTTCACCACCAAAGTGACAGATATCGAACGGTGAAAAAATCCACAGCTAATGACATAAAATACAGCACATTTCATAATTATTTATCACGCCTATCGACATCTCCATCGATTCTTTGACAATAGTATATTTGACGTTTGAACAACCCGCAAGGGATCTCTACTACGAGCGTTAGTAAAAAGTTACTGCTGATCACACAATCAGCCCTTAATGAAAATATTGTGTGTTAAAGATCATTAAAAAGCTACAAAATTGTATCAACTTCATTCTAGGCAAGGGAAACAACTCGACTAATTAATAATATGATGGCCGCAGAAAGAGATGACATCATAGCTAATAAGGTAAATAATGGTTGTTATCGTATCTATATTGCAGTAACGTATCATGTAACGTTACGCAGATACTCTCCACAGTTTTTTTTTTTTTTTTGTGAGTGCCACATTTCACGTCTGACATCCCTAGAGTTCGCGCTTGCGCAGTGATAGTTCCGTTTTTTAGACATTTACGCGGCAGAGGGGGGCGATCGACGGTCGGCTGCAAGTCTTGGAATAAAGTTTTTTGCGACCACGTTACATGGCTATCAAACTAAAGGTCATCTAACTATCAGACTAAATGTCATCTAACTGACTAATGGTCATCTAACTATCAAACTAACTGACTAAATGTCATCCAACTGACTCAAGGTCAGCTGGGGACGGCGACGATGGCGGTTAATTTAAATCACCGTCCCCACAAGTAATAAAAAATTGCTTACGATATCGCGTACGGCTTATTTTCACAATTAATTTTTGTTTCAGCTCCACCTCATTTCCACCCACATGCTGCATATCTACCCGAGGTTCTCTGCAGCAGGATTGTTTTCAATCAACAATACTCTTCATTTCACTGTGAGTACAGTATAATACATAATACAGATAACCATCGATTAGATTACAACAGCACATAACGTATTTAGGCCTTATACTACACTTTAATTCAAATGGTTTGGCGATGTTACATTTTATAACAGTCGCAGAGCGGGCGCTCCGTGCTAGCTATAGAAGTGCACGCCGGTCGGACGACGGGCGTAAATGAAATGACACAAACAAAGGTGTGGACCACGCTTTATTCGGCCAGTCCTGTCATTTCTTCTTCATTTCTTACAGCCGATATCCAAAACGCAATGAACATTTAGCGCTCATTTTGGACCTTTTATAGGACCTACCCGAAAACCTTTAGACCTAACCTAAACAGTTTTATGCGTTCATTGACATGAATTCTATCTAAAAGGAAATAAATGTAAACAATGCGTTCCTTGACCTGACTGGTTAATCTAAACATCACAATAAGGATTTGCAGTAAATTGATCTAATCTGATAAGCTATGTATCAAAAAAAAAATAGCTGACATAATACGTGCGAATACAAATACATAGATAAGAACTAATGCAAATTTCTTATCCCAATACTTTAATTTTGTGATACCACCCACGTGATCATTTTAATACCACTCACGCAATCAAATAGCTCTGTGACTTATTTTAAAAAATATGACTCGATTGGAACGAAAATTTAAAATATGTCTTGTTTACACAAAGATTTAATTTTCGAAGAGTAAATACTTTTACTTTTGCAACTATCGGATTTATGTTTCCGCCAATAATGTGTGTAGAATGCCCCTCGTCCCGCAACTAATGTTCCAAACCGCTCTCTTATTATGTACACATTATTTAATGATACAAATTTGAAGAATATATTTTATTTATATACTTTGTAAGAAAGAATTTGGTAATTAATTTATTTACGAACCACTTACAATCGATATTCAAAATACAGTTCAGACATTTTATATTTTAAAACCTTTGTCCAGATTCAGAGGTTCCCAAACTTTTTTGTGTCGTAGACCCCTTGCCATGTTTTTCGGTTTTTGGTAGACCCACTGCATACCTGAAATTGATTTTTTGTAAATTTCTAATTGTAGTAAGTTTAGTGTTAAAAACTTAAACCACAAAGCGAATGCCTACATCCTACAACTTACACAATTTTATAAACATATATAATACATTTTTTACTTCATAGGTACTTTTATAAATAGTGTATATGTCTTTATATTATAAGATTATAATGTAAGTAAATAGGTACTATCAGTGTATGTTGAGATCCACTATCGTGGACCCCCAAAATTTTTTTTCGCTGACGTAGACCCCTTGCAGGTCATCATAGACCCCTGTGGGTCGATATAGACCACTTTGGGAATCACTGGTCCAGATCAACGTAAACGCTATTTGTTTATAAGGGAAGATTTTTGGGCTGACTTGAATAATTTTTATCCCTTAATTATATTAATATAACGCACACACAAGGTTGTGTCTCTAGAGTCGCCACAGTACGCAATCTAGAAAGCAATCTCTTTGTGGTTTGACATATTAGATAAAACGAAATACGTTACAATTCGCGGTTTCATACAATGTGATTGTATTATATATAATCTTAAATAATATCATTTCAGATGGCGGGTGCAGTGACAACCTACATGATTATCTTGTTTCAGTTCTTGGGATCAGCGAAGACTCAGAAAAAAATCATTGGAAATGTTACAACGTATTAATTTTAAAAGTTTTTGAATATGTGTTTAATTGTATTTAATATCAAATGTCTAACAATACTAAACCCTTTTAACCCTCCCCTAACCGCTCCAATTACACCTGTATATTTCCGTAAACACACGCAACAATAAATTAATATTTTAACTAACCTTAAAATGACTAATAATTTGCTGGATTCACTGCATAACTAATTATGTAAAAGTAATTATTTTTCGATTCAGTGCCGTGTAAAATTGATACGTTGGAAAAAAATGTATTTGCGGTGAGACAGAAAAAGATCAAATGCTAGTTTCACAGTGAAAAGAAAAACGAATCTTTCTCACTAATTAAATGAAGAATAATGAGAAGAAATGTCGTACTGTATAGAACTTGAATGAATGAATATGCTACGTATAATATATATATATGTTTTTACTTTTATTGCTCAATATTTAGAGTAAATGTACGTCATTAATTATATAAAAGCCGTTTAAGCTCGTATGAGCATTTTTTCTCATTAAAAATTCAAAAAAAAAAACTCTAAATACTTAACGGTAACACGTGTTGACAGCATGGTTGCATACGGATGTTTTCTATCACGGTATGGTAAAGGTTAAGAACAATTAAAGTATCTCTTTTGTAATAAAAATGTTTATTTTGCATTTAAGTACAGTCCCTGGGAATTTATTTCTTAAAAATTATGTTTTTTAAATGTGATCCGTTATTTCGCCGGTACTCTTCTAAACGGGGGGCAAAATTTCTGAGAACTGCTCGGCACGTATTCTCCGTAAGGATTGTTACTGTATACCTTTGATTTAAGGTAGCCCCATAGAAAAAAGTCCATTCACCTCGTCGGGATATCAAATTTCACAAACGACTGGCAAGAACACGCTCCATAGTGACTGAATTACCGAGGACGCGGCTAGCGATCGGCATTGGTGCAGCGAATGAACCAAAATTAAAAAGACTTTTCGGACACATTGTACATACGATGATGATTCATACAACGCTTCGCACTGAATTTTACCCACATTTGAAACGAATTTCCGAGAGAAATCATGTCCATGGACACGCAGTATCGTTTTTACTTCTGACTTTTTTGCTGTTTTAATAAATTTGTTGAATTATTTAAATGATGCATTTTTATTGTGTAATTAACTATAATAAACTAACATCTACATACTACAGAACGGCTATAGCCAAGTGAGGCTGGCACAAGCATGTAAGACAATTTATGTATAATACAAAATAATAATAATAATGGGATACTTAATTATCATTGCCTTAGAATCTTACACCAAAAGATGTTGGCTTCATTTATTTGAAATTTAGAAGTACAAGAGGATTCTTTGGATTATATATCTGTTTGTGAATAGTAAATTGCGCCTTCCTGGCATCTGTCTAAGCGCCTCGTCAAAATGGTTGGAATAATATCATAACATAAGAATAATATTAAAAATACGTGTCTGATTATTATTATTTATTTTTTTATTTATTATCTTTGTTTTATTAACCACTAAATTGAGTTTAAATACATCTACCGGTTTCGAAAAATACCATTTTCTTCTTCAGGATGTCATAACTAACTAAAACATATATTGTCTCAAACTCAAATCATTACTTAATACAAATTTACTCGAATAATTTTTAGGAAAAATTTTAGAATGGGACTCGTAGTTAAATTTAGTTGGTTGTTTATAATTTTTTGATTAGTTTTACACGCTTTATTTATCTCCAACGATTCCAAATTATTTCATTTGTGACCAACACCGTTTATATGCAAAATTGACAATCCCAATTTTTTATCAAAACCATGACCATTTTCTATCAAATGATTAGAAAATTCTGAAAACCCACTATTGTTCAAACATCTCAAATGCTCCCTTACTCTTATATTAAAATTTCTACCCGTTTTCCCAATATAAAATGCAGCACAATCCTTGCAACTAAGTTTATAGACACCAGAATTGTTAAATTTATCATCTTTGTCTTTAGAATTTATGAGTAAATTTCCTATACTATTATTTGTATAAAATGCCGGTCTAATGTTTCGTGGTAGGTGTTTAGATATTTGATTCGAAAAGTTATTTATGTATAAAATCCTACGCCAATAATCATTATTATCATTATGTTTTATCTGTGATTTATATAAAAATTGATTATTATATTATTTTAATTTATTTTTTTAAATAATGTCTATCAAACCTGTATTAACTTGTAACTTGTATTGTATTAACCTGTAACTTGTCTGATTGTCCATAACTAAATAAAAGGAGGTACACTACGGCCGGGAACTAGTGATGAGCTCAAAATCACGATCCGTGAGCCAATCACTGATATACATGAGTTACGGTCACTATCATTGGTTGAATAATTGGGAATATCGTGATTCATTTTTTCCTTTATATTCGGTCGTGAATCGTGATTTAGCGCCATTACCATTACGCCGTTTCCCCGCGGGGGCTAGGCAGAGAGGATAGAGCGCCACACTCTTCTGTCCTGATACGCAATTCTCGCCTCATCCAGCTCGCCGATTGTTGAGGCTTCTAACAGAACCATCCTCCATTATCTGGTTTACCTGATCATGCCAAGTCTTCCGCCGACGTTCTTTATTTCCGGTGCCATCAACACTTACGTCATATATATTTCTTACCATTCTCTCCTTGTTCATCCTTTCCATATGAATAAACCACCTAAGTGATCCTTTCTCAATCTTACTCACTATACTAACATAAACTTTACATTGTTTCCTTATTTCTTCATAAATAGATTTGCCACATATACGCCTAATTGATCTCATTTCCAATGCATTCAGTCTACTTTCGTTCCTCTTTTGCCAGCTCCAGGCCTCACTTCCATACATCAGTATCGGTACCAGGACACCATTGTGCACCGAGATTAAGTAAATTAGTAAAAATTTTGTTATCAATAAAATTAGGATTAAAAATAGGAATTAAATTAGATGACAGTATTAATTATATAAGCTAGAACATTATTTTTATGCAAATAAAGTTTGTGTTTTTTAAAAATTTACGGTTAGTTACGGTTTTCTTTTTTTGATGATTTAAATAAATAAAATATATTTTTTTTCAATGCAATTATTTTATTGATTCTAAATGTCATACATGGAATATATACTATCAAATAAACGGTCGTTGAAATTCGGTCGGCAGGACTCTTTTTTGTTAGATGATTTAGAGTCTGAAGAAAATATGTAGAATAACAATTATGTTTTTGATATTTGCAAATTGTAATTGTGTAACATTATTTTTAATTGTGATTCTCCTTTATAGATAATTGTTTTATTGTGAAAAGATAATATGTTGTTGATATGTCAACTAACAATATTTTAAAATCTCATTAATTCATATACTTAATAATAAAATACAATATACGTTAGAAATAGAAAATAATTCGACACAATTTTTTTTGGATCCAACACCAACTATTATTAATACTATTCAACATACATAGTGAATCTAAATCATTAGTTTCTAATCATAAATTCAGATTTTTCGTAATGGAATAGAATTTTCAGTACTCCTTGAACTTTTCTTTCTCGCAATTCAGTCGGATATCTATCATTTTTATTCATAGGTCTGCGATATTTTAAATACTAATTAAATACATTAATTAGAAAGATAATGCACCTTCCCCGGTTTGGAAAGAGTTCCCAGGTTCGAATCCCGGTGGCGCAACAATAATATTTTTCGATATAATTGATTTTATATGTATATCTTTCTAATTAATATATTTAATTCATATTTAAAATATCACAGACCGTCTGTTCTGAATAATTACAACTTCACAATAAGATCTCTTAATAATAAAGTTGTATCAATGTGTACTTTTGTAATAAAAAAAAATTGATAATTCTGGGGTCTGCTATCAGATTACTCAAAAGTATTTGACATTCTGTAAAAATAAGGTAGATGGCTCTTTCAAATAATAGAACGATTAAATGTATTAATATCAAAAAGGTAACATATAGGTTTGAAAATTTGTCGCTAAAAATATTGTCGCTGTAGCATAGTTGGATAATGCACCTTCCCGGTTTGGAAAGAGATCCAGGTTCGAATCCCGGTGGCGCAACAACAATATTTTTCTATAAAATTGATTTTATATGTATATCTTTCTAATTGATATATTTAATTAGTATTTAGGATATCTATCATAAAATATTGTGGATTAGATCTGTTACATCCTTTATTTTTATTTCGTTGATATTCTAGTTCTAGTATAGCTTATTTAGAAGTACTGACTTCACACCAGTAAGTCAGAAAGTATTAACCGACAAATATATGAGGGTAAAATAGATTTCTGAACACACTCACTGGTCAATGAATAATGTAAAATGTATCTAACTTTATTTAGTCAGGGATAGAATAGGAAGAATCAGCGCCGGCGTTACACACAGGCGGAGTAGGCGCTTGCCCGTGGCGGCAAAATCAAGGGGGCAACCGAAGGTCATAGTCTTATTTTATAAAAATTGAAAAACAAAATCCCATGTTGCAAAACGATAATAGTGTGTAATAAAAATAATTCAAGCATAAACAATTTAAGAAAGCAAATCAAATAAATATCATTATAGTTATTTCCTAATAAAACAGTAATTTGTAGTCAACTCTAGAACGTCTTTTGGTAAAAAGCCGCCTTTGGGCAAGTTTCAAAATACCGGCCTTACAAAATACCGCCACTGCTGTGTGAAGCGAAAAAAATGAGAATCAATCTTCACTTAAGTTATTAATAGATAGCGGATTGATTGGTCGCTGACTCGCGGTGAACCGGAAGATGTGCCGTCGGTGAACGGTTGCTAATACAGATGTCGCTGGTATCGATGACGGCTGGGGACGTCTGTCCATTCTTCGCTCTATCCCTTTAACACATTTCAACGTCAACGTTTCGCCTTGAAGTATTTGGTAGTTGTTAGTTAAATGGAGGTCTGTATAAGGATAATCATGTAAGTTGTTACAGCTGAGCCCATCTGAAAATATATGATAAACATGTGATTATCATGAGATAATTTGGCTTTCGTAGTAGTTCATCATACGCGCGCCAAGTCTCGCCGTCTCGCTCCCCGTTGGGCGCCAAACGTCATGTGTCAGTCCATGATAGGTGAATGGACTCTGTAATGCCTACCGGAGATGTTGGATACATTGTGATTGCAGTCACAATAGCATACATCCGTTGACAAGCCGGGCACCCCACCCTCCTATCTCCAGCAGGACTGTCTTGACAATATCCCCATGACCATCCTGGATACAATAGTATTGCTGAAATTCTATTATATTCTATTTTATATCGCCCTATCGTATATGCGGGGCGCTATCGAACAGCTGCCTAGTAGCGTTAAAAAATGCCAATGAGTGATAGGAGCCTTGAGTTTATTGCATCGGTCCCGGGTAAGGGGTGGGTCCGCCCTCATTATCCGCTCATGTTTGTGCATGAGGGCTACGAAGTGCCAAATTACCAAAATAAAAGTAAGAACTTACAGTGAAGTAAAGGGCATTGTTGATAGCGAACAATCCGGCCGCTGTGAAGTGAGGCTGAACGTGCAACAGGTGCGTGGAAAACTGCCGGAGCTGCTGGCCAAACAGAGTAGACTTGACACAACCAAAAAACAGCAACGATAATAAATCTTATTTTATTTTGTTTATAAGTACTAAAAAAAATATACTATTAATCTCTTTCCAAACCGGGGAAGATGCATTATCCAACTATGCTACAGCGATGATATTTTTAGCGACAAATTATCGAACCTATATGTTACCTTTTTTTGATATCAATACATTTAATCATTCCATTATTTGAAACCTCATTTTTACGGAATCTCAAATTTTCCAAAATTTAATAAAAACAGATTACACAAAGGTATGAGATTCCGTAAAAATGAGGTAGATGGCTCTTTCAAATAATGGAACGATTTGATTGATATCAAAAAAGGTAAGGTTCGAAAATTTGTCGCTAAAAATATCATCGCTGTAGCATAGTTGGATAATGCACCTTCCCCGGTTTGTAAAGAGATTCAGGTTCGAATCCCAGTGGCGCAACAATAATATTTTTCGATAAAATTGATTTTATATGTATATCTTTCTAATTAATATATTTAATTAGTATTTAAAATATCACAGAGCTATGTTCTGAATAATTAATTAATGTAATTATTAGCCGTACACAGTATTTTTGCTATGTGCTTCTGCGTCGGCAAATGAAATCCTCCCAGCAGAACACCACAATCCAGGTATCTCGCCATAAGCTTCAGAGCATTGCAAAAATAACTTTTCATCGGCAATTGGAGGAATGTTGGATTCTAGAAAGTTCTTGATATCTAGCCGATTGCTTAGGTGCAGCAGTGTGCTAATTGATCAAGCCAGAGCTCACACCGATCGACAATGTTTTGCTAACTCAGACAGATTTTATGTTGCGCAAATTATAGCAAACAGGTCAAACAAACAATATTTATGCATGGATATAAATAAAACAATGTTATTACTCTACTTGAGTTTATTAGCACTATTTAAATACTTGTCAATGAGAGTGACTGTTACTCTCGAAACTCGTGTAGTGCTAATAAACTCATGTAGAGTAATAACACTGTTTCATTTATATATATATATAATAAGTTACCTTCACCAAAATCTTTTTGTCCTTTTCAGTAACCATCATATTGTTAATGAGATATGATGTCCTTTTCGACTGAAAAACAAAATTGATATGTTGCTGAAAGTAGCGGATTTAAAATTTTCAGGAATCAGTTCTCTTCTTCTCTACATCTATAATTTTTTGTCTACAATTGGTGATGTAATTTCAACAAAATCACAAAATTTCATTGGGTCCACACTCACTCTTTCGGGACTATATGATACGGGTATCATAGACACTATCTGGCTACCTTCTGGAATCGGTATAAAAACGAGTCTTACTTCAAATTGATACCATAATACCATAGCTAACCTGCATCAGTACGAGGCGCCTTTTTTTAAATAAGTATCGGATTTTTTTTTAAAGAAACGCGACATCATTTTTACAACACTTTACTTACACACCTTAAACTACTTCTCACCATAGTCGCCGCCATTATTAAGGCACATGTCATAACGGGGCACCAATTTTTGTATACCTTCGTCATAGAACGACGCCGTCTGGGATGAAAACCATGTCTGTACTCTGTCTTTGAGGAGTTCATCAAAACGCTTCCCATCAAGGAACCGCTTAAGATGAAGGCAAAGATGAAAATCACTTGGCACCAAATTAGGACAAACCAAAACACACTCAGCTGGTTTTATATTTTGTGTATTTAAGCAACGAATCACGGACCGTATCTCAGTCAGCGGTCTGATCTAATGTCTTAAACATTTCAACCACTCACTACAAGATGGCCACACTATGTGAATGTCTCTAACGTTGCATGCGGTGAGTCAACAGATGAAGAAAATCATTGCGCATGCTTACTTACTTAAAAAACGCGCCTTGCTTTTCTCTGTTGTAACCAAAAATAATTTGTTACCAATAATACTTTACTCTTCTAAGTTCATCTATAAGATAATAAAGAACTACTTTTCTTTTATTACAATCTCGTAATTTAAACTTGGAAGTCTTTTATAATTAAATGGATGCGTTACTTTGGTGAGTAGAATCAAAGCGGGAGTGCACAACTCCCATAACAGTTTCGAGATAGCCTGGATCCCATACGGGTTTCCTTCTACTAACGAAACTGGTGACAGATTGGTGTAATATCATACCCTTTCTTCCATAAATGAAATTCATTTCCATCCACCTCCAAAAGATATAAATTTTACAGCAATCCAGAAACTAACTGGTTCCGCAAAGTTATATAATTTTGATACTTAACCGGTTTACAGGTTTGCGTTAACACATACTCTGCGGTGGTGGGTCAAATTTGACCCAGGTGTTTTTAAAAATATAAATTACGCTACAAATATTCATTTAATGCTAATAATAATAATGATAATAATTTGAGTTACAAATAAATATTATCGGACGAGATTCAAATTGATAAAAATGTGAAAAAACACTCAAAAACTGACTGAAAGACAGTCTGATTAAATCTCAGCGATTACGCCGAAACATATATTGTCAACATTTTGAGCGGGTAGACAAAGGATACAAGGTATGCGTCCATGTTTTTTTTTTACTTATTTTCGTCTGGCGGCCCCTAGACAATGCGAATAATATAATTATTTAAGGGGCGTTGCGTCTGCCTGTAAGTTTTATGTCACTACCTGCTCGGGTTCCGACGATAAGATCACATACTCAGTGGATGTTTGTATTTTGGCTGTATAGGGCGGCTGTTGATGCGTGAGAATATGTACATTATTCGTAATATTTTTTAATTTTTTAGCAGAAACATTACGGCACAAAACTAGAAAGTCTAAAATGACCCACCAGGCTGTAAGTGTTAAAGCTTATCTATCTCAACCATTCAACAATATGCACAAACTTTAATGTATGAATAATATACTTTTAAATCAACTTACCAACAGCTCCCATGAATTGCACACGTGTATAACAGCACACATATTAATACTATGAACGATGCACCGCGAGACAGAGAAAAATAAAGAACCGTAATCTTCTAGAGTCTCGCTGAGTGCGCTCGTTAAAGAGCTTAGAATTTGATATGTATTGAACAAGTCACTCAAAAAAATTAGCCCAATAACCACCAGAATTGTCTGTGAAAAATACTGATTCACCAAAATACAGCAGTGGCATATTTTGTTGTACGCATTCCATATGTGAGAAATCTTATCGATTATCGTCACGCTTCGCGACAATCGAGATACTCGATCCCACGAATGCATTCTGCCTTCAGTGCACATGCGATTGTGCGGCTCTCGGATCAGAGAGAGCTTCGAAATTTCTCGATGCAGGATTTCCAAATTCAAAGAAACTACATACACAAACGTAGAGTACAAAACGATGGTGAATGTGAGTACATAACTTGGCGTGTACAGTGTGACAGCGAGGAACAGCCTCCAATAACCAAAGCGGTTATATTTCAGGTACGCGTCCAATAAAGATGAACAATTATGTACAACTACAAGCGCAATCGTGGTAAGGAAAAATTTAAATTTCAACTTAGCGTACGATCGCTCACACCGCAGTAATTCAAATGTGGCATCCGTGTCGAGAAACAGCTGAAAAATCTTCCCCAGAGCAGCTTTATCTAAAAACGTATCCAAAAATAACAGAAGCGTTCCAAGAAAACCTGCATGGATTTGTAAGTTTTCGCCTAGTTCGAGAATTGGAAATCGACGTGTCCCGCCGTAGTTCGACTGCTTCGATATCACAACGTTGATATAAGAGTAAAAGTAAAATGTTTTGTTTATTACTGTTAATATAAGATACGGTTTGTTGTATTCCGATATCATTTCGCCGTTATTTGGTGTGAACTTGAATGGTAATATGGCGGATATTCGAGACCACAATAAGACGGGACCCATGGCGTCCAAAATATTATTTGACGCAAATTTTTTTGAAATTATTTTAGTGAACACATCTACAGGGTGTTTAAACATTATTTTCAATATGCGAAAAGGGTTTGGATGCGCGATGCGGGTGTAGGGCGTCACCTTTTCATGAGAGGTTCTTACAAATGGGCGCGTAATAAATTATCAATATTATACATAATCGATGAGCAGAGCCGTTTTTAATTTATTTGTTTACCCACAGTATACCCGCCTGCTCGAAGTAGATTGCTGACTGTCAGATCTGTCACTTTGACATATATAAATATCGATTTTCGTTATTACTAAGCGACGCTTCACACACAATTGTACGTTCATTGTCCGATGCTTTCGCCTAAGAGCTCGCGCCCTCTATCGACTTTACCATATCGAAGTGTGTTGAACAACGAGTACATGTTCAGTGAGCGAAACGTCCGCCTAGCTTAATAAATGTATATTTTACTATATAACCAAAAAAAATTACAGCATAATGGTAAACCAAGAAACCAGATGAGGATATCTCGGAGTCAAAAAAAGACTTTGTAGGAATATTTGTACACCTATCAACAAATTCTTTCGTCAGCGTGTGTGCGACATTTACTAGTAACAAAATAACTAAATAAATTTCACTATTCATGATAAATAAAAAAAAACAGATACTGTCATCTCGAAGTCAAAAAAATACTCTGTTTTATACATACATTGAAATTGTGGGAATTATTGTACATTTTTCGTAACATTCTTTCGTCAGTATATGTACGACATCTAAACAAATAACCAGTTGTTGTCATCTCGGAGTCAAATAAATAATATATCCTCTCTTCGACACGGTAAAGTCGACAGCGGGCGCGAGCTCTATGTAGCGCACACAATGACTCTCGTCTGGGTTGAAGCGTCGCCGACTGAAAGTACAATCGTCGGACACGAATCAATGCCTCTCTTCGATATGGTAAAGTCGACAGGGGGCGTGAGTTTTCTGTATCGTACAAGATGACACGTCTAAGCTAAGAGAAATACACTGTTTAGACATATCTGTTTGAATCTCGGTAGAGCAACAACAATATATTTTAAATATGAATTAAATAAAGATATACATACAAAATCAATTTTATCGAAAAATATTGTTGTTGCACCACCGGGATTCGAACCTGGATCTCTTTCCTAACCGGGGAAGGTGCATTATCCAACTATGCTACAGCGACAATATTTTTAGCGACAATTTTCGAGCCTATATGTTACCTTTTTGATATTAATACATTTAATCGTTCCATTATTTGAAAGAGCCATCTACCTCATTTTTTCAGAATCTCAAATATCTTTGAGTAAACTGATAGCAGACGCTAAACTACTTCACTTTGAGTAAATGTATTAATTAGTGTATAATGTAGAAGTGTCTTATGAAAATAAACAAGTGAGGTTAGGTGTTACAAGGTATATATATCCCTTCCGGTAAGCTCAGTGTGTAGAAATGAAATGTCATATGCTCAAAATGGGCTGTGAGTCAAATGTCATTGAAGTGAGAAACAATTCAATTAAAAGATTTTGTACAGTTTATTCAAATATGATATTAAATTTACAGTATGGTACAAAAGTAATGTAAATATGCTGAATAGTAAAACAGTACACGACAGATTGACGCCTTACAGGAGGCGGACTAGCTTATATTTCTGGACACCAAGTAATTAATCCTTCCCAAACCATGCAGTAACACAGGTCTACCATAATGTTAAACCGCTAATATTTCGGTAAATTCATGGAACATAAAATGCATATTTTAGATAATCTTAAAGAAAATATTAGCGCTCAGGAATGACTAGTGAAAAACCAATTATGAAAAGGGAATCGTACAAAAACAATTATTTTTTCCATTCAATCCGTTGTAAAATTAATACGTTGATAAAAATACCATTTGTGATATGAAAGACAGAGATCACACGTTATTTTCACAGTGAAAAAAACAACAAACATACAAATATAATTGTCTCTTAGTAGAGATAAGAAGGAAGGATACATTGTATAGAACTAAATGAATGGTCTAAATTATAATATTAATCATTTTGTAAAATTGAATACTCAATATTTAGAGTAAATTCGTGCCATTAAAGCCATTTAAGCTAATAAAAACATTTTTTCTATATGTTATTTACGGTAACGCGAGTTGACATCATGGCTGCGTTCGGGTATTTTATATCATGGTATGGTAAAGGTTAACGTGATTGCAGATCACCGTGCCAGTGTGGCGGTAACAGATATGGATGCCTCGTGGGCCGTACCACTCACTGATTTTACTTTATATTAAATGTTCAATAAACACCTCGAAGACTATCTAGTAAACAGTAGTAGAATACAGGAATAATGAGGCAGGCGTCAACAGAAACGGCTAGCAAGGGCGCTGAATTTTGTCATTTTGATTTAAATATTTATTAAGACAAAGAAAGATTTTTTTCCATGTAGTAAATTGAGGAATCATTTGTAACATTTTTGAAATTGTTTACCGTTGATACATAATTTGACTTCATGAACTGGAACAAGATTACCATGTAGGTTGTCACGGCGCCCACTACCTGAAAAACAAAACAGGTACATTATTTTTGTTATATTTTTGATTTTGAAACATTTTTTCAACTCTTTATTACGAATTAATATTCGCATTGTCTACCTATCGCGTTGTCAGTTTTATGTGAGCCTTGTCTCTTATTTCTATGGTGAATTCCATGCCTCTTGTGGTTGTTGGCTTCAGTGTTGTTTAATAGAAAACTCGTGCCATAAACTAACTAAATATATATAATAACTAAATATTCACCAGAGGAGCAAGACAACGCATGTGACTTAAAATCTGCTAAAAATTCCTACAATGTGAAGGGAGATTTGACGATCTTTGAAGAAGGTATAGACGTAGATCTCCAATGCATAGTTAAAGCATGGGCCCACTAGGCCCACGCTTGTAGAGACCTCATGTCGCCATATTGTTTTTATTCCTGCGGATAGCTGAAACTTGTAGGTGGCTAGATCCTGCAGTGCCGTTAAGACGACGCAGCCTAGATCAGTCACTGGAGAGACGCAGAAAAACACACATCCTTTCCCGGAAGCGTTCCAAAATATAGACTCCCTTTTCAGTTTCCACTCATTATAATGAATTTAATAACCTTCCACCTCCATGGCCATGACGATGACCGTTCACATTTACCCTTCGCAAATGACTGCAATTTGTCTTTACCTTTAGTTTTACTTAAGGTAATATATATGTAGCGATCAGAATTCATATTCACCGCCATCTCAGTCGGCATCGACGCTGGCGACAGTCTGGTTTAATCATTCACCGCCAAGCAGTCTCTCCAGTTTCATCGTTTCACAACGGCGGTCTTGCCGGCTCACGCGCGCCGAGCAAGACCGCCAACTCGCTTCATTTCAGTTCATAATATACGCGCACCTTCTACATCTTCATTCATTCTTTAATTCTATCTGTCTTCATTGTTTTTATCATACTGTCATAATTAACCTCAACACATCAATCACGTTTCTTTCATTTAACAACCGTCCTAACCCCCAAATATATGTTATTTTTAAATTAGCAAACTAAAACATTACTCACAGTAAAATGAAGAGTATTATTGATTGGAAACAATCCTGCCGCTGAAAATCTCGGAGAGATGTGCAGCATATGAGTCGAAATAAGAAAAAGCTGAAATAAATACATATAATAATTCATTTATGCGAACTCAAGTCAAATCTCCAAGAGATATCTCATTCGTGGACACGCGCCGTTACTTCGTGACTGCGGCGGGAAGTCCACCGTGTATTTTTTTGCAAATTACCCACAACCCGACACGGTTAAAAATATAGCCAGCGGAAAGTGCGTATATTGCGGGATTTTTTTTCCCACGACGGATATCGCGGGTAATTTTCATATCGGAACTTTGACGTAAATTGAATTTCACTGCATACTCCGTGTCCACGAATGAGAATTCCCATGAGTGCGTATAATGGAATGTGCAGAATTTAACGCGATACGATTTATAAATCATCAGCGCGTATGTTCTACACGCGGATTAAAATAATGCAGCCAGTACACGCGTACCTTTATTGACTGTCAAAGATCATTGTCTTATTAAGAGATCATCGTAGGCACTGGTCCAGAGGAAGATCGCCAAGGTAATGAAGCAACAGTGGAGTCAGTTGGCGTTTCCAATCTCTTTGGCAAGGCACGAAATAAAGTTGAATAGAAAATAATGGTGGCTCCTTAGAATTGCTATAAGCAGATGTGAGGATAATCTTATATTATTTTAATTTTCCAATCACCATATCTGATATTTAAGCTCTTATTACGAGATGCCTTTTTTTAAGTAAGTACCCTAGCTGGATATTCCGCTGTAGCGCTGCGGCTGCGATGTCGCGCATGCAACGTTAGTGTGGTCATGTTGTAGTGAGTGGTTGAAATATTCACGGCAATAGATCAATCCGCCGTCACAAGACAAGAGCCTTAATAATGGTGGTCACTATATTGATAAGTAGTCTAAGGCAGTCAAATTCTGTATAATTCCGCGGTCAAATCCAATGCATTTGACATTTTACAATTGTATATATATATATTCGAGCATTTGAATGAACTTAATAAAAAAATGCAAGGTCGAAATGAGAATATATTGACGTGCTCCGACAAACTACAAGGGTTGAAAAAAAGAATTTTGGCGTGTCGTAGGTAAGAAAGGGTTAAGGAGTGCAGCATCCGAAGAAAGTAAAGTGTCGTAAAAATTTGTTTATTTCTTTGAAAATAACAATTTTAATACCACTTGCAGCTGAATAAATGTTAGTTCAATGATAGATTGAAGCGTGAATATTTACCTTATTGGCGACGTCAGCGTCCGTTTCAACAGCCATCAAATTATTGATAAGACGGGCGCTTTCTCTCGCCTGGAATCAGAGGAATAAATAAATGTTAATTTTAAATGATAATCTGGAGTTTGTATGAAATGCTGCGAATGGTTTTTCAAAACAACATGCCACTATGTCTTAACCCTTCCCTGGCCGCGCAGCAACGCAGGTCTACCGAGCCGATTAAATCGTATTTCTATAAATATGCACGATGTAAAACTTACATTTTACCTAATCCTATAACTGAGTAGTTGAAAACCAATTAGTAAAGCGAATCATAAAAAAAAGAATAATTTTTTAATTCAATGCTATATAAAATTGCTGCGTTGCATGCTATCTATGTTAAAAATACCACTTGTACTACGTGAAAAAGATCACACATTAATTTAAATGTTGAGAGATGAAGATGAAGATCGTGTCAGATGGGTGTTTTGACGAATGCGTTACAAGAATAATGTTTGAGAATAAAATGAAAGTATTTAATTATTATTTTTTATTATATTTATACTGTGACATTAACTATTTTAAACCCATTTAAGCTTGTAAAAGCATTTTATTCCCATTTAAAGTGTTAAAAAAAACTCAAATTTCTTGCAGTAACACGAGTTGACAGCATGGCTGCGTAAGGTATTTTTGGCATGGTATGGTAAAGGTTAAGATAAGTGTATTATTTGAACATTCTTTCAATTCTCACACACGGTAGTGAAACCTGAACATTGAACATAAAAATTTCAAGATTAAATTATAATTACTCGTATACCATCAGGGTGAGGTAAGTGAGAGGGGTGTTGTTCGACCGCGTGATTTGCGGATTCTCCAGTCGTAATGAGCCACTGGTCGGGAGCGCACCGCGCGTTTGCGGTTGAGCGATATTTAAAGTGCGGTGATTCATTGGTTCTGCGCGTCGCGCTTTTTGTACTCACTTTAATACTCGACGAGTAAGCGATGGGCCGAGCGCGCAACTTGTCCGGTGTTGGGTTCAACAGTTCAGACAAGAAGTGACAATGGTTAACCAAACTCCTTTATTTTGAAAAAGAAACTACAGTTTCACCCATACATACGAAAATGACTATTTTCACGTGAAACCTTAGCGAGAACGATGCTGGAACGTTTTGGAATAGCACGAACGCTTGGAATCACATTTTCATATCGATGGCTATGTTAATAAACAGAACATGAAATACTGATCCCCCGACAATCCAAAGGAACGCCATCAAAAACGTTTGCATTGTCCAAAAACGACAGTGCGATGTGCAACTTCTGCCCGAGAGATAATTGGCCCTTATTTTTTAACCAACAAAAGACAGTCACTGTTGACGTGTATTTCCGAATGATCGACGAGTTTTTGGTACCGCAACTGCAGCTGTTTCCCGGGTTCAACAACAGAACACAATTTAAGCAAGACGGGGCCACTCCACACACAGCTAGAGTTTCAATGGAGAAGCTGAACGGAATTTTCAATTCAGTAGGTAACAATTGTATGGCTTGAGTAGAACAAGAGGTTAGCAATTATAGTAGCACTGAATGAATAATAACCCAGTAGACGCCTGCAGCGCTCCGGCGGATAGTAGTGTATTTTAAAACTTAATAATTAACGATTCAATTAAATCGTTTGTTTATAACATACTGATTATTTAATTTGTTTCCTAGAATTTTCAGTAATGCATAGGTTTTTTTTTGCCTGTATGCAGTGCACGCACCTGAACTAATAATATATGAGTGATTTTTTTTATATATGATGATGATAGAAAATACCCCTCAAATAATCGACGAGAAAAGAACATTCTTGAATGCTAATGAGACAATAAACGACCTGAAAGACTTTCAAAGTTTCGACGATCGGAAGAAAACGACCGTCTTGAGGAGACCTTGACATGGTACATGATAATGATATGATCATATGATACAATTTAATATACCTCTTCTTCAGCCGCATCGCACACTTTTACAGTCGTGTAAATTGTATTAATATGTACTGAAATATTAATAATTAATATAAATGTTAAGTTCCATTGAAACGCTTCATCGGAAAAATGTATAAAAATGATGTAAATCATCAGATAAAATGTATTGAATAGAATATTCAAGAAGCACACTGAGATCACAGCAAACATAGATGTGGAATAATATTCATTTAAAACAAAGCTGCAGTCACATATTTTAGCGTACGCCTTCCAAACCAATGCTAGTTTTTCTATCATGGCACTGTTTCTGGACTCTGAACCCTTTCTCCTAACATGGCTCCTCGTCGATCTCTTGTCGATGGAGTCTCTCTGGTGCAGTGCCACATTGACATTCGCAATTTCTTTATTTAACACTCTGAGATTCACCACAATCACATAAATCAGAGAATTGCATATGAATTGGGCCATCGTTGTAAAGTATGTGAGACTGTACTTCACGGACATCTGCGGAATGTCTTCAACGGCGTTTATGGCCGCGCCCAAGTACGTTACTAGTATTGTATAAAAGATGCAAATTGACTTTTGAGCTACGGCGATGTAAAAGAAGAATCTTTTTACTGGCGCGAAGCTCCTTTTAGATCCCAGACTCTCGAACATCTCGTCAATCTCGTGCAGAAATTCAAAGTTTTTTGCCAAATTGTTTGATTTCACGTGCGTGAATACCAAAATGCAGTGAGTTGAAACGAAGCCTGCATACAGCTGGAATTTTTCAATGTAAACGTTGAATTTCAGTGTCTCCTCGGTGTTAGGCGTGTACCAGTCGCATAGCACCACCGCGATAAAGGACAGCAGATAAATTATCTCTGCGAGCAGCGCGCTAAAGAGATATGGATAGTGCACGACCGTTTTAGATTTTCCTCGCGCGGTGTGATACTTAAACGGAAGAATGCTGGTGAGACGTCCCACGGCGACTACAGGCGACAAGGCGTCGTACGTTGAATTTGATTTTGTGAAATAGCTGTCCAACCGTTCCATGTTTATTGTCCGATCGTACAACTCCGACAGGGTCAACAAAAAATTGCCAACAAGTGAAAAATACAAAATATTGATTATTTAAACGTTCATGTATCTCATTAATTAATGAATTTACCTTATCATTCATTGATTTGATGTCATCCGATAATCTACCTAGACGTTAATAACCCTTAATGATAATGGCCGCAATCGTGCGGGTTGCGAATTGTATTGTTTTCTGCCGCTTTCTACTTTCGCTATGGCACGTGTCCATGGTTGAGATTTCTGTAGCGTAAGGGACGATGCAGAGTTCAGCGTGAAGCGACCTACGAATCATCACCGCATGTGCTTAGAATCATACTGTATTGAACAGGATTTAAATTAAATTCACACGCGAAAACTGGGCGCCGAAAACGGTCAAAACAAAAAAAGTCCGACGGTGGTGGGTCATTTCAGACCCACTTCAAGTTTTCGGTTTTTCATTCAACCGTTTTATGGGAGATTTTTATAAATATTTCATTTTAAATATGATTTAATAAAATTACACGATGTGCCGTAATGTTTCTGCTAAAAATTAAAAAAATATTACGAATAATGTCTCACGCATCAACAGACGCCCTACACAGCCAAAATACAAACATCCACTGAGAATGTGACCTTCTCGTCGGAACCCGAGCAGGTAGTATCATAAAACTTACAAGTAGGTGCAACGCCCCTCAAATAATTATATTACTGGCATTGTCTGGGGGGCGCCAGATGAAAATAAGTCAAAACAAATACATGGATCCTTTGTCTACCCGCTCAAAATATTGACAATATATGTTTCGGTATAAGCGCCGAGATTCAATCCGACTGTCTTTTTTTTATCTATTTTGTATCTAAAATTATTAAAAAATGTTTAATAAAAGATTAGCTAAAAAGAAAACAGCATTAAACGAATATTAGTAGCGTAATTCATATTTTTACAAACACCCGGGTCAAATCTGACCCACCACTGCAAAGTATGTGTAAATATATACTATAAAGCAATAAAGAATTGCGACCATTGAGGGAACGATTCGTTAGCAAAAGTGAGTTTAACACGACATGAAACTATTAAAACAATCTGGTTTCTTCAACAATGTGTCATCCCTGAGAACGCGATAATGACTGCGAGCTCACGGTGAGATATAAATTACCGGTGGCGGCAGAGGGATAGGGATACCACAAATTAATAAAATCAAATCTTAAACGAGGGGACAGGCGCCCGAATGCGAAAAATCACAATAAGTGACACTGTTTAAAACGACGCCTTTCTGGCACCTGTTTTAGTACCTTGGATTAAAAGGTATGATAAAAATACTATTTGTTTATTGAGACTCGCCTAATCAGCACATCACGTGTTTAAATATCATGACCATGAACCCACGAATTAAATTAATTATTCTCTCGCCGCAGCCTCCCTAGACAGAACATATTTCCGTATTTAATTTCTTCTGACCTCATCATCATCATCGCCAATTGAGAGAAACGTAGATCAGCGAACCACCCTTGTTTTCTTGTGGCTGTGCGCTCCAGACGCATCCAGAGATCAAGTCTAATTGAGATAGAGATGAGGGTGTAGGTGAGAATTTAGTTCCGCCATGGCTACCAAACAACTGCAGGCGCGCACAAATTAAAACATTGTTAATTCATGGTCATGGTTACCGCACATGTTACGAATACGTCATCAACTTGGAATTTTATTCTACCTCGCTCCATTCTTTACACACCGCTACTATACAGCGTGGCCCAAAAAAAGTGAGAACATTTCGTAAAATGTGATATAATTACATCAAAATTAGTTTAATTATATCAACAATAGCTTAAATAGTTTACTAATTTACTTACTTACCTTTGCCATCTTTGATTATTAATTTTTCCATTGTTTGTATTTAGTTTTTGCGAATTGTATTCTGATCGAAAATTTCCGAATTGAAAAACGTCAAGATGCTAGGAAAATTTCAAAAGAGAGCTTGGAGTATAGCCAGACATTATAGCATAACTGGACATTACAGCAGGACGATGCTCCATCTCACACAGCCAGAAATACAATCAACTTTCTTCATCGTGAGAATGTTAATTTCATCTCACCAGGCATGTGGCCACCGAACAGCTCAGATTTAAACCCAGTAGATGATGCAATATGGGGTGTTTCGATGATTTCTGATTAGCTAAATATTGAGGAAAAAAAATTACATTAAGAATTATAATTAATTATATTATGATGAACATGTCTTACAGAAACGAAGCTGTCGCTGGAAAAAGTGTTGCCAATTCGAAAAACAACACCTCAACAAACCTCTGTTGTATGACTTATATGAACAAATATGGCGATTCTGTTGTTTCTAAGGGTATGAGTATGAATTCTCGGTCGCAATTACAGACAGATTGTGACATGTATTCAAATAATGACAAATGTCTGAGGCATAGATTAGTTGCATATCTATGGCATGATATTATTGAAAGCAGTGGACCGTCTCCAAAAGTAATATTTTTCATGTCTTGATTTAACAAAACAATAATTGATATCAATGAATATATTTAATTATCTTTTATACTAGGTGGGAGTACACTCGCGTGGCGTCGGAGAGTGTGGACTTGGTGGCGAGGCTTCCACTCGAAGTGGCCTCCATTATGTTCAGGTGCAAGCCAGTGTTTGATTTTGATTTCATCATTTTCTGGTTGTGACTGTTTTTCTATCAGCCATACGTGAGCAGAGGAAGAATGCATCGTTTGAACCTTTCCAGTTTAGACATAGTAGAATATCACATCAAGTTTAAACATCTAAATGCACTGTTCTGAAAACAATTTTGTTGAATTTGTTTCCGGTTATGAAAATTTGCTATAGGCTAGTTCGTGCAAGCAGTTCATTATTACTTTAGTCTTTAATGTTTTTATTAGCTTAAATGGTTTTAATGGCACGAATTTACTCTAAATATTAAGCATACAATTTTGAAAAAATGATTAATAACATTATTTAGAGCATTCATTAAGTCGTATACAATGTGTCCTTCCTTCTTATGTCTTCATTTAATTAGTGAGAAAGAGACAATTATATTTGTTGTTCTTTTCACTATGAAAATAGTGTGTGATCTTTGTCTTTCATATCACAAATTGTATTTTTACCAACGTATTAATTCTATAATGGATTGAATGGAAAAAATAATTGCTTTTGTACGATTCCCTTTTCATAATTGTTTTCATATCATTCCTTAGCGCTTATGATGGTAGACCTGTGTTACTGCATGATTTGGGAAGGGTCAAGTCGATTATTTTCAATTCTTCTATGCTTTTTAGTTAATATCTGCGTTTTATTCTAAAGACCAACTGAATCGCGTGAGATCACACCATGAACGCATTCCTCCTTCAACTTTTTAATTTCCCACAATTCAGTTGATTTTCATTGTTTGGGAATTGTGTTGCCATATCAACTGTCATTTTATCAACTCGATTGATAAATAAATGTCAGATTCGTAGCAATATTGTATTTATTATTCATTAATTGAATTAATTAATTAGTGACGTAGTAGATTCATGGATCGACAGTATATTGTTAATGTGACTAGGCAATTATTGTACAAATGCATTACATTTTGATACGAAACAGTGATGTTTAAATAGTTATTGTTACACGTATTAAAAATTGTACAATTCATGAATGATGGGAAGAATCAACATCTATTTCCTAAAATCTAATTCCACGTGCGATGCCCTGTCGCCTGTCATTACTGCGGGACGTCTCACCAGCATCCTTCCATTTAAATATCACATTGCGCCAGCCAAATCTAAAACGCTCCTGCACTGTCCGTATCTCTTAACCGCGCTGATTACAGAAATAATTTATCTCATCTGTTTTGTCGTGTTAGTAATGGACCTTTTCAACCCGTCTTACAACGACAGTAAATTCCGCCTCTATTTGAGCATATTACAGCTGTGTACAGGATTCTTGTCAACTCGCTGTATTCTGGTATTCACGCACGTGAAATCAAATAATTTGGCGAAAAACTTTGAATTTTTGCACGAAATTGACGAAATGTTCAGGAGGCTGGGTTCTAAGAGAGACTTTGCATCGATGAAAAAATTGTTTTTCTGTATCGTCGTAGCCCAAGGAATGTACTTTATCATTTTTATAATATTATTTACGTGCTCCAGCACAGTCCTACACTCTGATACTGATGTACAACTGATTATAATGAATTGTGTCGTCACATTTATTACATCAATGACGATGTTCATTTTCACTTCATTGGTGTACGTGATTGTGTTAAATCTAAAACATTTAAATACAAAAATCAACATGGCATCCGATCAGAATAAATACACAACAGCTGAAGTATCGACAGTAAGATTTGTTCGCACAAATAATTTGCGATCCACAAATAATGTTACTTTAGAAAAAGTTGATTTATTTTGGAAGGTGTACATTAAAACATGCGATTGCAGTGTCGTTCTAAATGAATACTTTTCCACGTCAATGTTTGCTGTGATCTATGTATCCTTTGTGAACATTGTATTCAAATCATTTTTCATGTTAATTATTGTAAGAACAAATTATTTAGTTGGTAACTTACCTTGGGATATGATGATCGAAATGGTAATTAATCTTACAGTCAATACTTTTACCATTTTTATGACTATAAGAGTGTGCAATACCGTTGAAGAAGAGGTAACGTTTACATTTCTAATTGTAATGAAATATTAATATATAATTTTGTATAAAAAACAAGAGTTAGTATATTTATTTATATACATACTTTATTCAAGGCCAAGGAAACTGCCCGTCTTTTCAATAATTGGATGGCTGTGGAAATAGACAATGATATTTGTAATAAGGTAAAAGAATAGTATTTATGATAATCAAAAACTATCCAATTTGTTGGTTAGATATCCTAAGATTGGTGCTATTTCTCATTAAGACAAAACATCAAGTAAAATCCTATGGGGAAAAGTGAGAATGTGATAGGATTGAATGTTATGAATCAGAAGGTTATATGTGTGAGCGTCTGGTGCCTCGATACACCCAGCGCTCACGTGTTCTTTTGAATATTATTGCGGAATGTGTGTGGGTGTGTGCGCATGTAGCCAGATCAGATTGAACAAGAGAAACTATTTTGAAATGTATTGAGCAGAGGTACCAAAGTACACAAATAAATGATCCAATTGGGTAGAGATCAATCAATATTCTAACATAATCATTAAACAGTGTCTACACTAATAATTCACTAGTTCTTTAACAATTGCTACATTTTGAATTAAATAACACCACAACAGCACGAAAAAAACTGGCTACTTTAACACAGACGGCAGTCAAGCAAAGTAGCCAGGACAATGCTGCATATATCAGAGATGGAATCTACTCCATCCCACACAATAAACAACGAGTATATACTTTAATTTCAATATAATTGTATCTTATGTTTATCATGTTATATTATAATATATTTACCTCTGTTACAACCAAAACATGTATGTCAATAAAGTCTAATATATAAATAAGTAAATGCAATAAAAAGTCTACACTGAGGAGAGTTTGCTAGAGAACTTGACGGGAATGGGATGAGAGCCTATCTACAAAGTACGTTCAGGGGCCATAAGTTGTGTTGTTGATTGTAGATTCCCACAATTCCCTCGATACATGACATTACAGTAATAAAATCAGTTATATTTATTTCAGCTCCATACTATTTCGATCTATATGCTGCACACCTCTCCGAGCTTTTCTGCAATAGGAATGTTTCCCATTAACAACTCACTGCATTTCACTGTGAGTAATATGCATTTTCTTGAATACACAAACTAACACTGAACATATTTTCAAGGCTCACCAGCCACAGAATAATCAGACATATAATCAGTGAGGTATTTCTGGTCTGGTAGATTCGTCTACATATATATACGAAATAACATTCTCAAGAAAATTTAACATTCATTTTACTTACACAATAGACAGAATCTCAGCTATAAAATAAAAGCTATGTTATGTTAATCCTCGATAGCAAACTTCTTTTCAAAAATCACATTGACCAAATTACCTCCAAGGCCTATAGAATGCTACGATTCGTACTTAGAACCTGCAAACACTTCCAAAATCCATATTGCCTCAAAATACTGCCCATACTTGACCATGGCAGATTACATACATTGCGAGATTAGAACGAATACAAAATAGATTTATTTGTTATCTTAATGTTAGATCTAATCTATCATTCAATTCCTATTTAGATGCCGCTACTTCCACAATATGAAAACCCTAGAACACGTGCTGACCAAATACTTCTCTTCAAATTACCGCAAGGCCATATTGACTGTCCCAGTCAATTAGAATTAATATCTCTCTACGTACCATTTAGACCGACCCGACAATTTGCACTCTTCCACATTCCCAGAAGTAGAACATCTTACATAAAAAAAATTCATTCATTCACCGGACATGCAAATACCATAGTGAGAAATTTACAGAAATTGACTTTTTCAACATTAGCCTTACTACGCTTAAAGGGTTATTTTTATGAACCACCACAATCTCAATTTTGGCCAATCATTCTACCTATAAATACATCTTGCTCTACCTTTACCGCAACAATATTTGCAACCCCCCCACTTTTTTCTTTTTATTTGCACAGCATCTCTCTCCCTTGCTTCAGGGTCCACGATTTCGCACCATATAAAATTATGTGATTGCACTAGAGACTATATAAGCCTGGCCTTTAAATGTTTATTGTTAGTTATGATAAGTTTACACTCTCAAAATCTCTCAATAAAATAAAAATATACAGCCAGAGAGCGGTTCAGAATATCTGCAGTAGGATAGCCAGTTAATGTGTAAATGTGACGGAAAAGTGTCAAACTAGCATAGTAACACTATAAATTCACACGTTAAAAAATTGAAATGTGATATTTTACATCATGAAATAGAACTAAAAGCTTGAATTAAATAAGTAATACTTACCTAGTATGTACCTACCTATACAAAGTACAATGCTAAGAGACCGGTATCTGACAAATTAAATTTTCATGACTGAGGATCGCAATCTCTATGATCCCCCACCCTCTTAACTATGCTCGTCCACTTTTCTCAGCATCCTACAGATCTTATGGTGTCTGTTATGTTGCCTTTTCTACTTAGTCGGTACAACGGCTGGGGGATCATCCTATTCCTCTTCATCCTTCGACGTGGCCCACCACAACAAGCATTTCTACCGATGCAGTAAGTGATGAGCATCCTGTTTAAATCGTTCTTCACCAGCATGTATAACTGCGAGCTCCGGTCGAAATACAAGCAAGTGACGTATAACTGCCTCCAAATTCAGTACAACAACTCATACAGAATACTGTTCGGATTGGTGCGTTATTGCAGCGCATCTATAATGTTTACCGAAGACCGTATACATGGATTCGTTCCGCTGTGGCTGGAGCTCAGCACCAACTCTCTGGTGCAAGCGGCGCTCTCATAGAAAGCTGGTTCCCTGATCAGAGAATGGCACCGCCTGCAGAATAGCTACATATACAACAATGGCCGTGACTGAAGTAGTTATATATGTAATATTTATATTTTGTGTGTATATACGTGTGAACTGTTTATTTTATATTAACTTTATAAATTATTTTTTTATTTATTAATATTTTCCTTGGTTTTCTTTTTCAAAGCATTATATTTATTTCATAACCTTTAATATATAACATAATATGTATTATCTTTATGGCGAATCGGGTTAAAAATAAAAAAAACCTGATCACGCTGGAATAAACACATTATTATTATTATAATAAAGATAACGTCTTATTTTTCAGATAGTGGGCGCAATAACAACCTACATGGTGATCTTATGGCAGTTCTTTGAATCTTTAATATGGACTAGATTAGAGGACTACACTGGAAACAATTTATTAGTAAACGCTACAACCGCTATGACAACTTATTAATGTTTCACCGGGTTTATTTATTTTATCGAATTAAACAAATATTATAAACGTGTTGTGATATGAAATTGATTATAATTGGAATTGAAAAATAAATAAATTAGCCTAGATATGAAGCTTTCGCTTACAACTCATGGGTCAAATTTCGATCCGTTCTGTTCCATGTACGTATTACATGTTTAGTCGGGGCTTTTTTTGTCACGTAACGCAGTAGAACGGCGTTCTGGCTCTTTTTTTATCGTATCAAGAGGATCATTTTTAAATCGTTCTTCACAAGCGTGTATACCTGCGAGCTCTGATCGAATTAAAACCATCTCCTAATTCAGTACAACAACTTATACAGAATACTGTTTGGGTTGTCGCAGTATTGTAGTGCATATATGTACAACGTTTGCCAAATATAATTACAATCCATTTTTATATAATTCAACATGAAACGGGCGGCAGAAAGATTGTAAATCAAAAAACGTGTCTCCAGGTTGACCAGCCGCCAAAATAGATCTTCCTGTGATTGGGGGTTCAGTTGAATTGACTAGTTGGAGGGAGCGTTTCCACATGCCATTCGACTGCAGTTGCATGTGACGACAGTATCGCAAAACTGGGAAAAGTTTAATAAGCCTAGAACAGTATGGGTCTGTCTCAGGGTCCAAGACTTCTTCGTCACTAGCCTTTGAAGCACAACCTGGAACTTGTGGCATTTGTTTCGAGACAGGAGTTTTTTGCCATATTTGATGTCCCGTGTTTGCACTAGGTATCCTAGTTCTTAGGTCGGGATGGAAATGCACTTAGGCGTGTTGGACTCCCACCCCAAGAAATGGAGTATCCCTTGCTCGGTTTTCTATTATTCTCTGGACTGATATGCCGAGAGAAAATCATTCAGATAAACCAGGATTCCAAGACCCTGACCCCTGTACGTGATCCTAACACGCCACATCGGTGGCAACAGCCCCAGGGTCCATTGAGCAACATCGGCCTGAGATACATGGCGGAAAGGCTCGTTAAACTCTCTTGGAAAATTCTGAACAGTTGTGAAAAGTACTAATACCTACTATTGGAATGAATTAACCATCTAACAGGATGTGTAAAAGTTTTAATACAAAATTCAATGCTGCAACCTCTTTTCATATTCGAATTTTACCCAAGGCTAGAATTAACTTTAATTTATTTGTCACTTCCACTATTTTTTATAATATCAAAATTTTTCCATGATAATGACACAGAACTAAAACAAAATATATCCTCTTTGGCAAACAGAACACAGTTGAAAATGAAAGTCTTTATATTGCTAG
This sequence comes from Eubasilissa splendida, assembly GCA_031772225.1. Lineage (NCBI taxonomy): Eukaryota > Metazoa > Arthropoda > Insecta > Trichoptera > Phryganeidae > Eubasilissa > Eubasilissa splendida. The sequence goes on from CM062866.1 coordinate 2,853,045, forward strand.
AACAAAATTGGAGAAGATACAATGTATTATATACCTTGGTTGCAATATAAATGAAAGATGGGATCCTTCTGTTGAAATCAAACACCGCATTGAGAAAGCTCATGCAACTTTTATCTGTAATGTTTCCTCTTAGGTGTTCAGATGTGCGCGCGCACACGATTTGGCATCATAACGCACACACCAATTTTAATGTGCCGCCTTCTATCAAAGGTTGGCGACCATGTTGGTTTATTCTGTACAAGTATAAGATCTCCAACGTTGTGGATATTGAATTACTTTCTAAGGTTACACAGCCAAGATAATCTATTTCTATCTCTGCCGCCTTCTATCTTCCCCTGCATAACGAGTTGTCAGACATGACACCTTGTATAACAATAATGTAATCAACCCAGACCCTGTAAGTAATATAAACACATGTCATATAGTTTATACATTAAAATATGAATAAATGTATTAATTAGAAAGATATACATATAAAATCAATTTTATCGAAAAAATTGTTGTTGCGCCTCCGTGATACGAACCTGGATCTCTTTCCAAACCGGGGAAGGTGCATTTATCCAACTATGCTACATCGACATATTTTATGAAGACTAAATTTCGAACCTATATGTTACCTTTTTCAAATTAATACATTTTTATTGTTTCATTATTTGAAAGAGCCATCTATTTTATTATTACCGGTGGCGCAACAATTTTTTCAATAAAATTAATTTTATATGTATATCTTTCTAATTAATATTTAAAATATCACAGACCTATATTCTGAATAATTACAACTTCACAATAAGAATGTGTTCTCCAAATAGTTTATACATTATTTATCAGTGCTGTGTGTCGTGAAACCAAAACAATTGATATAAACTCGATGACTTAATCGTGACACTGTTTCTCCGTTTTCATCTTCCTACCGTGAAGAAAGGGAACTCGACACTAAGTGACCTATGTTCTTCTCTGTTGTTGAGTTCACCTAAATCTTCTTCTAAAAATCTTGGTGCGGTAAGCAAGGCTATTAAGGAGATGGAGAAAATATTCCAGGGATGGTAGTGTAGGATAATAGATAAGTATTTTCAAAGAAATATTCAGTATTTGTAGACCATGTTTTATTTCATCACTTTTCATTGTAATTTCAATAACTCTTATAAAGAAATAACCATATATAACTAAAACAAATACTTATAGTGAACATACAAAACAAACATTCTTTACCTACAAGTATTTTGCACGTTGTCTTGCTTTCCTCTTTCTCCAATACCATCACTTTCGACTTGTTAACATTCATAATAAGGTCGCTTTTCTTGCATACATTGTACATTCTACCCACTAGCTTGTGTAATTCTTGTTCATTATTCGCCATTAATACTACATCATCGGCGTACAATAAACAGCATACAATCAAATCGCCATTCTTCGCTCCTAAATTCATATATTCCAGTTCTTTCACACAATTATCCATATACAAGTTAAACAGCCATGGAGACATTACAAAACCCTGCTAGACACCCTTAATGATCCATTGATCATTACACACGCAGAACTTCCTTCATATAGGGATACGAATCATCCTGTAATCAGAGAGTACCTTTCTCTTATAACTCTATCATACGCCTTTTGCAGAGAAAATATCTGATCCATGCATCCTCTTCCACCCACAAAGGTCCCTTGCACGTCCCATACTTTTTCTTTCGTCACCGTTTTTGCTCTTTCTATTAAAATTCTTCCATATAGTTTGCCCACCAAGCTTAGTAGACTAATTGCCCTATAGTTACCGCACGCCATACGCGACCCTTTACCTTTGTAGAGAGGCATAATAGTGTTCTCCTCTAAACACTGATTGAAGAGCGCATGAAGCCATGAGACAACTAATGGGGCACCAGCATTGATATACTCGGAAGCAACGTTATCATACCCCCACAGCCTTACCATTCTTCATATGCTTTATTACACACTTTATTTATTCAATTCATATAGTTTTCGTCATTCATACTCTTGAGGGGTTCTTCATTTGTATTCTCTTCACTCTCGTACATTTCCTGGAAATATTTCATCTATCAATCTTTTATTTCGACCTCATTTATTAACATTTCTCCATTTACTGACGTAATAGCTTTCATACTACTGCTTTCAGCACCACATCGGGATTTTTTGACCGCATTCCAGAAGAATTTTATATTATTCTGGAAATTCTCAGTCATCTTCACCCCTTCCTCTCTTTCCAGCTGCTCTAGATGAGTTTGTGTATTTGGGAAGTATGTTCAACAGAAATGGAAAGACAGAGAAAGATATCGAAAGGAAGGTGACTGCAGGGAAAAAAGTGAACGGCGCTTTGAATGGAATTATAGCTAATGGGAACTTGTCAACTGAGGCTAGACTAACGGTTCACAATGGAGTCCTGGTACCGACATTGATGTATAGAAGAGGAACGAAAGTAGACTGAATATAGTGGAAATGAGATCACTTAGGCGTATATGTGGCAGATCCATTTATGACAGAGTAAAGAATGAAGAAATAAGGAAAGAATGTAAAGCTGATATAGTGAGTAAGATTAAGAAAGGATCACTTAGGTGGTTTGGTCATATGGAACAAATGAATGAGGAAAGAATGGTAATAAAGATATATGACGCAAGTGTTAATGGCACCAGAAGTAGAGTACGTCCGCGGAAGACTTGGCACGAACAGATAAACCAGATACTGGAAGATGATTCTGTTAGAAGCCTCAATAATCATTGTGCATGTATGAGAAGATGTATGAATGTGGATGTGGCGAGAATTTTGTCTGCCTACCCCCGTGGGGAAACGGCGTGATGGTAAGTAAGTAATACAAAACAATTCAAATGAATTTTTATTTTGAAAAGTGATGCATATAGAGATCGAAACAATCTGGCTGCTTCTGCTTTGATAAACAACGAGTGATATAATCCGTATTTATCAAATAGATAATGAATTTACTATTCAAACTTCACTGCAGATAAGGGTGAAACGAAGGTAATTTCCGTTTTGAATGATTTCTCGTTATTTTCAAGCGAGGGTTAATTTTCAAGTGGCTAACTCAAGATGTTTTATTCACAAGCGGAGGGTTCTTCAAGTGATCCTTCCGAGAACACGCTTTCTTACATTCTGCGTGTGCGCTCTCGAGTGTTTCAGCAGGTTACTCTTCTCACTGAATACTTTCTTACATTCTGCGTGTGCGCTCTCGAGTGTTTCAGCAGGTTACTCTTCTCACTGAATACTTTCTTACATTCTGCGTGTGCGCTCTCGAGTGTTTCAGCAGGTTACTCTTCTCACTGAATACTTTCTTACATTCTGCGTGTGCGCTCTCGAGTGTTTCAGCAGGTTACTCTTCTCACTGAACACTTTCTTACATTCTGCGTGTGCGCTCTCGAGTGTTTCAGCAGGTTACTCTTCTCACTGAATACTTTCTTACATTCTGCGTGTGCGCTCTCGAGTGTTTCAGCAGGTTACTCTTCTCACTGAATACTTTCTTACATTCTGCGTGTGCGCTCTCGAGTGTTTCAGCAGGTTACTCTTCTCACTGAATACTTTCTTACATTCTGCGTGTGCGCTCTCGAGTGTTTCAGCAGGTTACTCTTCTCACTGAACACTTTCTTACATACGTCGCACGCAAAGGGTTTTTCTCCGGTGTGTGTTCTCAAATGACGCAATAAGTGACTCTTTCTACTAAACACTTTCTTACATTCTTCACACGCGAAGGGCTTTTCTCCGGTGTGGGTTCTCAAGTGACAAATCAAGTGACTCTTTCTACTAAATACGTTCTTACATTCTTCACACGCGAAGGGATTTTCACCGGTGTGCATTATCATGTGTTTCAACAAGCCACTCTCTTCACTAAATACTTTCTTACACTCATCACACGCATAGAGCTTTTCTCCGGTGTGCGTTGTCAAGTGACTAAACAAGGAACTCTTCTGACTGAACACTTTCTTACATTCCTCGCACGTAAAGGGCTTTTCTCCGGTGTGTATTCTCAAGTGTCTCAGCAAGTTACTCTTCTGACTAAATATTTTCTTACATTCTTCACACGCAAAGGGCTTTTCACCGGTGTGCGTTCTCAAGTGTCTTAGAAAGTTACTCTTCTGACTAAATATTTTCTTACATTCGTCACATCTGTTTGATGTTTTTGTGTGTTTGTTTTGTGTGTGAGGCTTCAAGGGAGTCAATACATTATGTTGAAGACTGGATGATTCATCAGGAAGGATCTCCTCGCGACGGAAAGTTCGTTTTCCATTATCCTGAATCGCAGGTGACTGAACTTGTGCAACTGAACTCATTGCATGGCCCGACCCTTGTAATGTGTCCCTGCATGGCGGTTGCATGGAAATGTCTGAAACAGATCGAAACTTCATTAACTACATACAAAGGGTGATACTGGTCATAAGAAAATGAATAATTAGGAATCAAGTTCGTGTCAGTCGGATTCTAATACGGCTGATAATAGCTGATAAGGATAATTTAATCACATTAAATTATTCTCCCTCTCGTCTTTAATTATAGGTTACAATTATTTACATTTCGCTGTCAGATCTTATTACGTTACATTTAACGAAACATTCAATGATTCTATATCACGGTGATGAACTCAGAAAAGAATTAAGCGTTAACATTATTGAGTTTACAATTTGAAGTACTTTTAATTTCAACTCGTTATTGCTCACCAGCTACAAGAACTGTAACAGAATTAGTCCATAATATTTCATAGGTGGTCAACATCAAAATGTTGAATACGCTGCAGTCGAAAATGTTGTAATACTTTGAGAAAAATATCAACAGTTATGAATACAAGCGTCTTCAAAGTTTGCCTTTTTTCTATAATTCTCGCTTTAATGCATGTCAAATAAAATTATAAAAACCCTGTAGAAAATTTTTGATCAAAACTGTGTTCGCGCGCATCGTCCAGATGTTCCTAGTTCTGTCATTTCTCGGTATTGCGCCATCCCGCGCGAACAAAGCGAGAACGTTCGAGGAAAGCCGGGCTGTGCCGCCCGGCGGGCATGACACACGTGCACCACAGATGTACACCAACACGTGCGCCACAGGAGGCGGTCTGCGATACAATCTTCGCCCAGTACCCGAACCGATCGGACCGCGGATGCACATCCCGACTCTCACCTTCCACTAACCGTGCATCGTTTTTCCATTCTGTCTTTCATGTATTCTATGCCGTTTCTTGCTCTCAGTGGCTTCTCCCCGATGAGAATAAACAAGTCTGGATAACAATGGTTTTTACTTGAACACAACCAACCTTCCCACACTACTTATACGTAAATATACACAGAAAGTCTGAAAATATTATCGGAACACGTCATAGAAGTGGAATTTTGAATCTCATAGTAGTAAAGATAAATAATAACGAATATAATCTCCCTTTCGACATTTGTCTTGTTTTTTTTTTCGATTATTAAATGAAAATGGTTCTTGTTAGCGGTTACACGGGCTGGAGGAGGGGGTCATCAACAATTACAAAAAATTATTTATTCCCGATTTCTTTACAAAGTTAATGTTGATTTTAAGACTAATAAACTAACATGAATGTACTGATAAACTGGCCAAGAAGTCTTTCCGGAGTTCTTCCCCATCAATTCCATATCCCGATGTATGACAAACTTAATATTGTAAAAAAACATACGTATTCTATCTGGTCTGCACAATGGATGGATCCAAACAATCACAAGGGTAATCGGCTTAAAATAATCCAAAGATATATTCCCCGCTCCCCTTGGTTCTCCAACAGGAAAGTCTCAAAAAGAACAGTAGCAAATATCTCTAGAATGAGAATTGGGCATTGCCAGGTGGCCTCACATTTGTTCAGAATGAACATAATAGACTCCCCAATGTGTGAATGTGGTGCCGAGGAGGAAACCCTTGACCATATATTTTTTACCTATTCATTGCGGATCACAGGTTTTTTTTATAATGATCTTGTCAATGGTGATTTTCAACTTCCGGTTAACTTGTGTCATCTTCTTTCCCTCAACTCGCCTCATTTAAGCTATATAATAGCAAATTTCCTGAATGTCAATGGTATTGACTTGTGATGCAATGTTCTCTGTTGTTGTTGTACTGCTTTCTATAAAATAATGTTTAGACTTGTTTAATGGCACAAGTCACTCTTGAAGGGTGGATTGCCTATTTGAAAGAAGAAGAAGAAGACACTAACACCATCACACCGTTTTCTGAAGGGGAAGGCAGAAAAGATTGAACGCCGTACTCTTCCGCTCTGAACTCTTGCCTCGTTTATACATCTTCTCGTGCACGAGTCCAGATCCTTATTTTCTTATGTCCTTATTTTTAATGTCAAGATTTTAAAATAACATATTTTACATACGATTAAGCGGTATGTTATCTCATTTTTAAAATGATATTTAGAATGTTTTTATTTATTGTACGCAAATACTCGTACTTTACTATATGCTTGAAGGTAGAGAAGTTTTCCTGCATCAGGCAGATGCTGTTTCGAAGAATTGAATGATGGAGGTATTTATAGAGTAAACAGTTAAAATAACGAGGAAACATAACTAACGAGGTGGCACTATTTAAATTCGATATTAATTCTGCGAAATTCTATTATTTATTATTAGAATTACCATTACCACAAATTAATTATTTCATTTTCAGTGCCGATAAATCGGCGTATATTTTTATAACAATATTCTTTTTATAGCTTATAGGTAGGATATAAAAATCCTTAATACGAATATTATAATTCATTTCATTTACATGCAAGCCTTCCTACCTCGCTAGGTACATATATAGTACCTGTACTGAGGTAGTAAATGAAATGGTAAAAAAAAAGAAAAATCAAAAGAAGACAAGTAGAAATAATAAGTAAATTGAACAAAGTAAATTTTTGATACACACTAAAGATATGTAAGAAGTGAAAGAAAAGAAACAAGCGGGAAGCAAACAAAACATGATAAATACGAGGTAGGATGTAACGACAAAAGATAAAATACATAAAATGGGTGGCTTTGATCATTTAAGGAACTCTTCCAATTTGAAAAGCCATTCCTTTATAGGCGCACAGAATTGAGAATACGATACCGTTGCCATCTCTTGTGGTAGCTTATTGTATATCCGCAGTCCTATAAAACATGGGACAGCTAGTTTTCTTCGAGTTTTTGCCCGAGTATATTTAGAATGTATGACAAGGCGCAGGGTTCTGTTTTCGTGTATGTCTTTAAGCAGAGTCTTTATGAATAATTGCCTGATATTTAGCACCTTGAGTTTTTGGAATAGTGGCTCTGATTCATGCTGAAAGGATTTATTGAGAATTATTCTCATTGTGGCTTTTCGCAATTCCACATAACATATATGTTTCTTAAACGCACATTAATACTTAACAGGTCATCTTGATGCCCTCATAAGCCGGACAAACGGTACCCTCATAAATTGTCCGTTATCTTTAGAATTCTTGGAAATTGTATGACCTAATAAGGGTCAATAACAAATATTTGAATTCGAACTGTAAATCCGGATCGATAGGATCTAAATGAACGAATTGCGCAAACTCCGGGTCGCGCGCCCGCGGAATGGAATACGACAATTCCGGTCGTAAATCGAAATCACCGTAGGGTATGGTGAGGGAAGTAGGGAAACCTTGGTACAGGATGAGGTCGGTGAGGGGATAGGGGTTCTAGTCGAAATACTAGTGATCTCGGAAACCGGGATTCGGAAGGACTGCTCGCCTACCATGTATATGACGTCTCCGTAATCTCCGCAGTCACCGCCGAGATCACACAATGGCATGCGGATGAGCTGATCTCCGATCTCACTTGAATACGGCGATGTCACAACTTCACCCACGGCACACAAACAAACAATACGTGATCAAAACACAATATTACAAAATACAGTGCTAGTGCACTGGAGCTGAAAGTCCACACCGCGAATGCTATCGCGATGTCGAGATCGAACAAATATCGGTCAAGTTGACGTCTGCTGACGTCAAGGTCACAATTCACACTGACAAGACGAGCATGAGGAAATGTATGGGTGGGAATTTGGATGAGGAATTGTGCCAATAACATGGTTGCGGCTGAATCGAAATAACGTTTGTTTTACGAATTCGGAACAGTATTATTAATATTTTCACTGAATGCAGGTCCAGATGGCGTGACCTACCCCAGAAAATACATAACATAAAAAGTCTAAAATAAAATAAATAGGTTAGTAACTCGGCAACAAACTGTCCACCTATGAAGTATTGTGGACTAGGTCTGTTACATCCTGTATATATATATATCGTAGTATTGAACTAACAGCTCACCACAGGTCAGGAGAGAGTCACCATCCGAGGCTGCTTGTGACCTCCTAGCGCACTCCTCCTTGATGTCGGGGACCCACACGTCCACGGCATAGTCGGGGGGTATGGGGTGTATGCTGCCGCTCGGCCCGGACCCAGGGTCGACAACTTCCGTCTTGATGTCGGGAAAACAGCTTCCAGTTGACCCAACGTTTAATGGTGGAACACTTATCCAAACTCCCTCATCACAGACTTCTTGCTTCACTTCCATACTGGCGATCTCCATCTAAGAGAGGTTGAGTGTTATTTTGAAACCGATAAACTCAACAGCATTTTACTTGAACCGAAGTGGAAATAATGATTGACTTTTGAAATTGTGCCAAGTCTTACGGCGTGCACAAACAAGTCTGACACGACCCTGCTGGAGGAGGCTGGACAGGGGAGCTTTATAACGATTCAAAATACTTTCGTACAATTCGCTATTTTCGTATTGCACGAATAAATAAATAATTTCTCTGAAGTATGAATCACCATATGTCTATTTAAGTCTTATTATTGCACGAATAATTGCACCGTGAACATGAAACTAGTTTCTCTCCAGTGCGCGAGCACATTGCGTATTTAAGTCTTCTTTCAGATTGAACAAATAATTGCACTGTGAACAGAAATAGAGTTTCTTCCCAGAATGTGATTGCACGTGATATTTTAACGATCCTTTATGATTACATGAACAATTACATTGAGAACATTGAAATACTTTCTCACCGGTGTGAGCTAAGCCGTTATTGTAAAATTTGTGTTACTGTCACTGATATACTGGAAACTTAGCCTCTAACAGTTAAATATCAGTTACCAATCATTGTTATAAAATAAATACAAAACGCCCAATCGCAGTTACAATAACGTTCAACTCATCACTAGTAAGTAGTGATGGTAAAATCGTTATTTAAACCGTTATTTTTACTGTTGATTGTGTTCGATTTTAACGATGATTGATAACTGATTAACGTAACTCTTCGAGCGATGACTGGAGAACTAGAAAGTAAGTCTCCGACAGTTAAATCTTAGTTACCAACCATCGTTAAATCACAGTCACGTAACGTTTTACCATCATTACTAGTAAGTACATGACTTTTTAGGCTTCCTTTATGATTGGATAAATAATTACACTGTGAACATGAATAAAGATTACACGAATAACTACACTGGGAACATGAAAATAATTTCTCTGCAGTGTGGATCACCACATGTTTGTTCAAGTCTTCTTTGTGACCTATTTTTGTTAATCAAAATGTTCCAAGTGCATCGACTGTAAAGAGACTCGAAAAATTCGAGGAGACTGGGTCGATTACTGATGTCAGACCATCGACACGCGTTCATCCAGATCGTTGAGCAGAAAACGTCACGGATGTTCGCCAGAATGCGGCTGAGAGTCCGGGAACACCCATTCGAACCTACAGACCATACACAACGAAGACAGTTCGTCACCGTGTAATCTCCCGTTCGCCTAGATCGTGCGATTTAACGCCTTTGGACTTCTTTTTCTGGGATTTTTTGAAGTTAATAGTTTATGTCAACAAGCCCACGACCACCCAAACCTTGGAGAAGGAGATAATACGCTGTATCACTGAAATCCAGCTACAATTATGTCAAACCGTGATCGAAAATTTCGTCAAAAGAACGCAAATGTGCCAGCAAAGCCGAGGAGGGCATTTATCAGATGTGTTATTCCATCTATAATTCGCATGTCTACTTTATGATTAAATCAAAATTACGCTATTTTCTTAAAAAAAACTTTGTTTTATTTCTAATTTAAATGTTCCACTCTTGTTGGGCCACCTTTATTATGTTTACGGAGCCAGTGTATGATTCATGTCCCCTGTAAAGTGCCGCTGACTGCACCCGTCTAGTTACCACTAAGCCTGTAAATTTACAGGCGGGTTGATGACCATTCAATAAAAATGTTACAATAAAATACGCTCCCGATACATTTAACAAATACAATAAAACTCGGACTCGCTACCGCAGCGCACTGCGCAAGTCTGGCAGTCGGCCGCGGCATGACTTGTGCAAATATATAGAGGAAATGTGAAAGATGTAATAATATATACTCCCGTGATGATAGACAAGTTCATTAAACAGCTGTAAAAAGCATTAAAAAATGTATATTTTTAATATATATATAATAAACACATAAGTTAGTAGGTTATAAAAAAAAATGAACGCCGCCGACGCAACGTAATGGAATATGGCTGGCAGTGTGAATGGATACACAAGAATGCAAACAGCAGAATGTATAAATTATTATTATAATTAATTACGCTTATGACATTATTCTGCACGCGGTAATAATATCAATACAAACCTGAAAGAAAGAGAAAATGTCTTACTTCAGCTGTGACAGGAGACGCCAATCAATCAGCCAATGAATGTATTGTCATAAAAATATCTATGGTTAAAAAACCAGAGATGATTCGTCCAAAAATTTATACCTACTTATAAAGTTTAGTATTCCGCTTGATGTGGGATTTTGATTTTAAATTAATTTAATCGTAATATTTTTTATCGTAATATTTTTCAGGTGCTGGTTTTTTCAATCTTCATAATACTTTAATTGACTGATAATTATTGTAAAGAGATGCATCAAAGTTATGTATAAAAATTTCAGGATGTACTCTGTCAATAAAAAGACATTAGATTTATTTTAGAAAACTGCTTCTAAATATTCATCGTGTCCTTATATAAGCAGATCCACATTGTTATTGACGGACGTGACATAAATAGGCCATAATACCATACCTAAGAATATGTATTCTTAGGTACGGTGTATCGTAATTCCCACGTTATAATGTGGAAATTTGATCGATATTAGCCATTAAATGCATCATATTATATAATTTGTACATGGTGCACCTTGTATTATTTCATTTGTAGAGGTATATGAATTCTCAGATAGTATTGACATTTGTAACAGATTAGGTTAACTCATTTAAACATAATTTTATTAATGAATATTTATGCTTTAACGTAATGCTACCATTTTTTAAATAAATTTGTGGGGGTCCATCGCCTCCATGATTTGCGCGCACCCTGCACATACCTAGGTACAAAGCGGGGCTCTCATTAACCTCAAAAGACGTGTATGGTACTAACCCCAAGATGTGCCAATACAATGCGCCGCATCCAGACGAATTCATTAGCCAACCTTTACTGCTTATATTTGTATCTGTAATTGTGGTTCAAACATCAATAAACATCGGTCTATTGTGAGTAGTGTTTTCTTGTTTCGCCTGCTCTGGTCACATACACGCACACGCAATGCCTTAGGTAAAAGCTATTTAACAATGTCCAATGAGAGGAACGGATCAAACCAGGGAAATAACTGCCCTTTAAACAATCCTATTTCCCCCCACCCCACACTAACCTTAATCCTCATAAATCTATCCTTCATCTGCATAATTATGAACCTCAATGAACAATTGAAAAATATGGAAGAAACATTGTCTTATTTTTTGACAGCTAAATTTATATTGCAAATTTCCATTGCTCATGATGGAAATGACATTACAAACCAAAAATAATTGCATTATCCTATAAATTCCACAAATAATAAACCATACAAATTTCATGATACCATAACTCACTGTCGAGAGTTGAGATCCCCTGCAACAACACTGCATATCAGTTTTTACAAATGTCGATTATTGACAATGTCGGCCATCTTGGATGATATACAGTGTTATTGGAGGAAGGCTCACTTAGAAATTGTGTTAAATAATATTTTTATTTATTTAATATACCACTAGATGCTCAAGAAGATATACAACGTTGTGACATTTATAATCCATATCTACCCAAAACCGATATACAGTGTTGTTGCAGGCGTGGTCTCAGTTTTTGTTTCTTCAAACAAACAGATATCTGCTGTATATTTAAGATTATAACCATATTTATTAATGTACATTAACAAATGAAAGGAATCTCGGACATTTCTGAGGGTGTGGGTCTCCCGCTGGGGGTTTCTGGGATGGCTAGCAAACTACTTGCTCTCCTTCGCACCTCTGAAACCTGGACAGGGTGAATTTCTGCCGGACTGTGACCGAATTCTGCGACAGCAACACATAAATGTGACGTCTACCCTCCCCTTTTGAGGGTGCATGATTTCTACAGCATCTCTCTGGCCGCTCTGTGAATTTAATGTGCTAACGAGTCTAACGTGAAATTGTACAAGTATGGCTCTGGTACGATGATACTGGAGCCAACCTATGATGGTATTAAGATGTTAATAACTGAATATAAAAAAAAAATTAAAAAAGTAATGTTGTCGAATTGAAACAAGAGCAAACAACTCTCAAAACGATTCCGGGATAGGGTGTAAATAAATAAATAAATATAATAGTAAACATTACACGTCCTCCAACGTTTTCTATTTGTGTTTGTATTCATATCAACCATTATTTTTTGATCTATGTACGTATCAATTATGTTTATCTTGTTTAAACATCTGAGATATTTAATAGTTGGTAAGTTGATTGTAGCGCTAACGGTTAATCAATAATACGTATTAAATTGATCCACTGGTTTTAGGCTGGCAACATCGGGAGTATTACAATGTTACATTGAAATACACAACGTATTATGGTATTCGATTTTGGGAATTTTTAAAATTATCTTTCTCGAACTGACAAAAACAGTAAAAATGGAAAGATTAACTGACATTTTTAATAAATCGAATTCAACGTACGAAGCCCTGGCGCCCATTCTATTTGTGGGGCGTGCATCGAGTATCACCCCGTTTAAATTTCACATTGAACCTGGAAAATCTAAGGCAGTATTATTTTACCCGTACATCGTAAACATTTTTTCAACGCTGTGTATTTACCTGTACTGCTTCGCCACGGTGATTTCGGGCGATCTGTACACCCCCGACAACAAGAAAGAATTGCAAATTTTTATATTCACAGAAAAATTACAGATGTACACCGGATTTGTGTCGGTGCACTGCGTTTTCATCTTCACGCACGTGAAGAAAAATAACTTGGCAAAAAATTTCGAGCTGCTGCACGAAATTGACAAAATATTCGATGCTCTGGGGTCGAAGCGAAGCTTCGGGAATCTGAAGATGATTCGTTGGTGTCACGTCATTGTGCAGGGGTCTATTTTCATATTTTATATGGTCACAATCACGTGCTTGAGTCCGATGATGAACGCCGCTGCAGACATACCCCTGATCGTCGTGAAGTACGCCCCCACGTTCAACATAACGGTCCTGCAATTCGTGTGCTGCTCCTTGATATACGTGATTGTGATGAACCTTCAAGCGTTAAATGAACTGATTGAACGTATTGACGTTACAAACGACCAGACTGTCGGTCAGGGCCCGCTGACGGGTCGCGTTTGGAGAAAAATTACTTTAGAATCCGGAAATCTCATCGTGATGGAAAAACTAGATTTGATTTGGAAGGCCTACGCTAAAATATGCGACTGCAGCTTCATTTTGAATGAGTATTTTTCCATGTCCATGTTTGCTATAACCACGGTGACATTTTTGAACACTTTGTTTAACACATTTTACCTGATGATTTTGATAAAAGAGCTGTCAAATGGGAAACACATCATTTGGGAGTTCCTGTTGATATATATACTCCAACTGCTGATGAATATGTATATTGTGTTTACAATAGTTAAAGCTTGCAACATGGCGGAAGAAGAGGTAATATGAAATGTTGTGTATGTACACGTATTGCTTAATTATTTTGTAAACTAGTAGAAAACAATTAGAAATTGATTTCTGCCATGTGTTTAAATTTTTTAACATCAATTGACATTTAAAATGGTTAATCCTGTAATTTTAATAAAATTCTGTAAATAATGCTTGCTATTTATGCATCTTAAGCATTTTGTATTATAACAATGAGATTTAAAACTTGAGACAATCATGGATTATTTGGAGACAACTCTCGGCTTTCGAGTTCACTCCAAATCGCAGAGATTCGCCTCCTTCTCACGTCTCACTCCATGCACGTTATAAGTCAAAACGTCAAAAATCAATCCATTAACCATTGATGTTAAATTTATCAGTTGGGTGAATTTGAACGGAAAAAATGTTTGTAATTTAATGCCTTGTGTTTGTCCAACATCCAGAATAAATAGGTGAAATTTCGAGTCTCGCTCGAGGTCGTGTATTTTTTTGTCAATTTCTTTTAATCTGAAAAAATCTCGAGATCAATATCTCAACCACATGGTACTGGGATTTATCTCAGCTAAATCTCGGAGATTTTTCTCATCATGCCTCATTCCGTAGACACGGATCATTATGTTGAAATTAGCGAAGGCGATCCGCAATGTTACTTTTGAGACAATACGCTTTTCATTACCATCCTTTTTTTTCAGATATAAAGATATATCTTTCTGTAAAGAAATATGCCGTGTCATTCGTTCAGATGACTTTTAACCACTGGGTTACAATGTTTATTCTAGTTTAATCAGTTTCCCACTCGAAACATACATTTTGTTATAGCTAGCCCTTGTTTTCTATTAGTTATATTTCCCGAACATGACACTTCTGCCTTGACAGCTGTCACGCCCGGTGATCAGCTGTCGTCTCCTGATTTTTCTTCTTTGTATCCTCTGACTCCCGGTTGGCCATACCTTCAGAACTCAATTTGATCCGATAAACACCTAAAATAATCCGTAAGCTGAATTTCACATGTAAAAGGATGTTTAATCAAGGCCGCTGGTAAAAGTTTGCAGTCTTACCCACATAAAAGTAGAGTTCACATACTCAAGTTTTTAAATAATATGTAGCTCAAGGAACGTATTATATTGAAGTCCTTGGGAAGTCAACCCGTTAATAACTTAACAAATAAACAATTACTGTTCCAGGCAAGTGAAACTTCTCGATTAATTAATAATATGATGGCCGCTACCCAAGATGAAGACACCGCTGATAAAGTAAACATAAATATTTTATTTGAAACTAGCTAGTAGGTATACTTGGACCCAGCAATTTGCGATCAAATGCCTGATCTGTAATGGGAGAGAGTGAGAGCATAAGAGATGGACAGAGAAGTCTTGTGCTTGATTGGAAGCCTTGATCCGCTCATGAAGAAGGTGAAAGATAAAGGCATCGTAATCATTACTGTATATAAGATGGTTTTAAGAGGCAGCTGAGGCAGGTAAGTAGTTTTTCCTGCATAAAATATAATCAATTGAAAACCATGGCTAGCTATTGAAGTCATTTTACAGCGACAATGTTTTTATGAATGTCAACAAGTATTCGAGAAGGAGGAAAGCGAGACACCGCGCTCAATACTTGGAGGTAACGAATGATTGGAACAAGTAGATGAATTTGTGTATTTGGGAAATATGTTTGATAGAAACGGAAAGACAGAGAAAGATATCGAAAGGAGGGTGACTGCAGGGAATAAAGTGAACGGCGCTTTGAATGTAATTATAACTGTAGCGATCGGAATTCAAATCCACCGCCATCTCAGTAGACATCGACGCTAGCGACAGCGCTGCCGGCTGCTGCTACAAGCCTGGCTCGAGAATTCACCGCCAAGCAGTCTCTCCAGTTTCATCGTTTCATGGCGGCTCGCGCTCGCCGAGCAAGACCGCCAATTCGCTTCATTTCATTTCATGCACACACGCACCTTCTACATCTTCATTCATTCACTGTATTCATTCTATCTGTTTTCATTGTCACTGTCATAATAAACCTTCAACACGCCAATTGACATTAATTTCATTTAACCACCGTCCTAACCCCAAAATAACTAATGGTAACTTGTCAACTGAGGCAAGACTCAATGGAGTCCTGGTACCGACACTGATGTATGGACAGAAGAGAAACGAAAGCAGACTGAATGCAGCGAAAATGACATATAAATGAGTAAAGAATGAAGAGATAAGGAAAGAATGTAAACCTGATCATAGTAAGACTAAGAAAGGATCATTTAGGTGATTTGGTCATATGAAACAGATGAAGACCTGGCACGACCAGGTAAACCAGATACTGGAGGATGATCCTATTAGAAGCCTCAATAATTGTCGCACTTGTATGAAAAGATGTATGAATGTGAATGTGGCGAGAATTGTGTGTCAGAACAGAAGTCTGTGGCGCTCTATCCTATCTGCATATCCCCACGCAAAACGGCGTGATGGTAAGTAAGTAAGTTCTAAGAGGAAGACAAAAAAGTAAAAAGATCCACTATTGTGATGAAGAAGGTTAAAAATCATTTTTAATAAAATCGTGAAGAGTTTTCTGGGCTTTTCTACCATGTGTCTCAGGCCGACGATTCGGATCCCATTACAGGTCCACGTGGGTTGATGTCACCGATGTGACGCATTAGTGTTATGATACATGGCCGGGAACAATTAAGGGTAAAATATTGATGAACATTGTACCGGACACAATTTATTGCGGGATCATTATGTGGGTGATTCAATTAAGACGAAATGTCAACCAAAGAAGTCAAAACTCTCACCCAGTAGATATCACCTACAGATTCGGATTCTTTCAGCTTCACCTCATCTCGATCCACATGCTACACACATTCCCGAGGTTTTCGGCAGCTGGACTGTTTCCAGTCAACAACACCCTTCATTTTACTGTGAGTGAACCTAATCATACTCTCTGTGTACATATTTACTTTAAAGTGGAAAAATGGAAGCGGGTTACTATCGATTATATAATACAGTAAAACTCAGTTTCTTAAAGGCAACATTATAAATATATTTTTATAAAAACGCGTTAGTTTACTGCGTCCGCGATTTAGTGCGCGCCGCCGCTGTTGACATCGCGATTTTCATACTAAAACATGATGACTCCATTATTTTAGCTTCCTATGTGTCGAAATGTTTATCAAATAACGTATTTCTCCTGAAGAAAAAAGGTGTGTGGTGAGTGGTGACGCGGCAGTCTCTCAAGGCAACAAAATCACGTGCATTAATTTGATTGGCGGTCGAACTCACCTTTTCCATCCGAATTGGAATATTTAAAATGCGCGTTAAAATTTTTGTCAAAAACGCATATGTACTGCGAATAATCTGATTTTACGAATTATCGGTAGATGAAATATTGAAATATGAAAAATTGCGAATTTTATGAAAATACGAAATGTAGGATTAAAAATTAACTGAGTTTTACTGTATCGTTGAATCTGTTATTTTAAATTAATCTTATCACTTTGGGTCAAGGTTGCAACTTCGCCTTATAAAAGTTTATCTATTGTACTTAAACAGATTTATAGACAATTCTACATCTTTATCTATAACCTGAAGCATTCTTTGCTGATCGTAGGTCTCCCTAATTGCTCTGCGTGATCCCCGGATCTGTACAACTCACCTTCCATCTCCATCAGTCTTTTCTGTATTGTCATTTATGTGTGGTCGGCCATGAATGCTACAGCAGGGTTTCATCATTTCAGCAGACATCGCTGGATCTTGCCACGTGTCCAGCATAATCCCACTTTAGTTTGACAAGACAGTTTCGATTTCTTGATAACCTTTGTGAGATTATGTTGTTGGGGGGATTGATTTATTTTGAGTGAAAAGTAACAGACAATTAATGATTTTCAGTCCCGAAATGATCTATAATTTTAGTGAAAAAAATGTGTTTCTGTTAGCTCAGATATTGTTTGATGAACCGAGTCATATCATAGATGCACCTTGTATACCTAGTATATCATAGATAGTATATCATATATCGTATATCATAAATGCACCTGCGATACTATTTTCAGATGGTGGGAGCAGTAACCACTTACATGGTCATCTTGTTCCAGTTTTCAGAACAAGCGCAGGCCTCAGGAAAAAATTAAGAAAATACAATGGACTCATTTAAAGAGCTTGAGAAAATCTATCACCTCCACTGTCATCATCACCACCGACGACTCTGATCATACCTTGCGTATAGCAGAGCTTCTAACAGCTGTAAACACTCCGGTATCAATGACAAGCAACAATAACATGCGACCAGCAGCCATCTGTATCACGAGCTTCACTCTTCTCGCCGCTGCCTGCCAGATAACTTCCTCTAGGAAATGCCCTGTAACCCTTCGCGTGCACAAATTTTATAGTACACCTAAACCATTTTTCCAAATCTGTAAACTGTGCTCAACAATAAAACAAATGATAGCCGTAAATAGCTTTTCTCATTTCTTAATCTGCTCTGACTACACACTTCAATTTCAATTCAACTTCAATTCAATACATTCCGTGATCATCAACCACGGACATGTGAATAATGGGTGGTTATTGAATTATAAAATGGCATGATATGCCGCAATGTTTCTGCTAAAAAATTAAAGTTAATAATTAAAAATTATTACGAATAATGTACATATTCTCATGCATCAACAGATGCCCTACACAGCCAAAATACAAACATCCACTGAGCATGTGACCTTCTCGCCGGAACCCGAGCAGGTAGGGTCATAAAACTTACAGGTAGGCGCAACGCCCCTCAAATAATTATATTACTGGCACTGGCATCTGGGGGCCGCCAGACAAAAATAAGTCAAAACAAATACATGGACGCATACCTGGTATCCTTTGTCTATCCGCTCAAAATGTTGACAATATATGTTTTGGCGTAAGCGTTGAGATTCAATCCGACTGTCTTAGGTCAGTTTTTGAACGTTTTTTCCTATTTTTATCAATAACTCATTTGAACTCGTCCGATAACATTTATTTGTATCTCAAATTATTTGAAAATGTTTAATAAAATATTAGCGAGACGGAAAACAGCATTAAATGAATATTTATAGAGTAATTCATATTTTTACAAACACCCGGGGCAAATCTGACCCACCACCGCAGAGTGTGTGAGAACGAAGGACCAATCGAAGAATTAATGAGATAGATAATTCATCTATTGCTCATTCGTGTCTATGGTTGGCCAGCATTTGACAATCGCCATTAGATCACTTATGTTCGCTCGAAGATGCCAGAACTATGGACCGTGCTGACCCAGATGCGCCTGCCGTCAAGTTTGAGCCAGGGTCTCCAGCCGAGAGCGGCGACGATGAAGAAGACGGTGGAACGCTCTACACTGATATAGATATATCGCTCCCCGACCTCAAGCTGGAGTGCTCGGAGTACTCCAGGAAAGCCGACCAGCGCGCCGGTGAGGAGGTGGTTCATTAATGTATTATTAGTCTTCTTCAACGATGTGAAATTCGCGCAAGCGATTTGACCTTTTTCAAATCTTCAATCTGTAGTTTGTTTACAAGATTATTTTGAAACAGAACATCGCGCTAGCGTCATTTCATGTATCTATTCTTTAAATCATAGATAACATGTAGTGCCTCAGTTATTCTTTAAATCATAGATAAATTGAGACTAGATTTTTATCATGTACTTTTTGCGTTGTTGTCGACGAAGACAGTGGGAAAAAAAGTGGTTTAAGCCCGAGAAGCTTCGATTTGAATAGCATTATAAATATAATAAAATATATTATGTAATTATACACTGCTAGTTAGTACTACTGCAATTAAAATATTTCCAAATTATCGGAACACCAGGTTATATGATGACTTACAACGTAAGATGACATGGAGCCGAGCCCATGAGACGGTCGCGACTCTGACAGCTCTTCAGGTGTGTTATATTGTTTGGGGGTTAGGTAGGTGGTTAAATGAAAGAACGCAGAATTACGGATAGAACGAAGAAATGAAGAGATGGAGAATTATGAAATGAAATTCAACGAGTCGGCGGTCTCGCTCGGCGCGCGTGGGCCCACAAGACCGCCGTTGCGGAGCGGTGAAAACAGGAGAGAGATCGTCATTGCGGGATCGGGCCAGGCCTGTAGCGGCAACCGACAGCGCTATCTCGCTAGCATCGATGCCGGCTGAGACAGCTGTGAATTTAATATCCTATCCCCCTACAATTAGATTATTATTTTTCATTTCAGAAATAGGTTCCAACAATGTCGGCTTGAGACATGCGCCTCGGACCGCCGAGGGGGAGGACGTGCAGACGGATGGGTGGTCTCCAGCCGAGAGCGGCGAAGGAGTAGGCGGTGGGACGGCCTATACTGATATAGATATATCGTATCCTGACATCAAGCAGGAGTGCTCGGAGTACTCCAGGAAGGCCGACCAGCGCGCCGGTGAGCAGTGATTTATTTGGATGTTTTATTCGTGAAGTACCACCCGCACTAGGCGCGACTGTTAAAGAATGATTACATTTTGAAAACGAATAAAAAATTATCCACAGACACGTTATTGCGTTTAATATTTTTTAATAATTAAATAAAATAATGAAGTATTTTTTTAGCTATTTTCAATAACGATATATTGAAGGCCGTGACATAAACGGGGCTTACCTTCATTTTTCTAGTTTGAAATTCGAGAAATTCTACCCGATTATTACATATGCTTTCAAGATGGAACTAAGTTAAATTCAATTAAAAACACTTAATGACGTTATTTGTTACTTAAATTATGAGAGTGGAAGGGATGAATACAAAGAGACGACAATAAAATTGTTGATTTTCTCGCATTCGATACTACTGTCTAAAATAACTCGTATCTAGAGGTTTATCATCGGCTTAGCCAAGTTTTTTCATTTTAATATTGTGGAATGCGCGTTTTCATTTGAATTAATACATCTAAAATTAAATAATTTATTGATGTACCTAATTCATATACATGAATATGTTTAAATCAGACAAAGTACCTACATATTATTAGACTGACGTTACACAACGTTCTTCATTCAAAATTATTATGACAGCTTTAATTTAATAAATTGTATAATATTACCGATTTAAAACGCCACGTTGCCGTTTTGGTGTGTTTGTTTGTTGCATTTTTAAATATTATTTATGAAACAAACAGCTGGTGTTTAAAAGACAACAGTGTTATACATGAACGCAACAGTGTTGTAATTGCGGCTTACATAAAAATAACGCTCATAAAATGATTATTTTGTTCAAGAGAACGTTGTTTTCCCTTAAAATCGGTGTAAAATCGTCTAATGTACGCAATTTGCAACTTATTTTGTGAATAAATGTGCTGTTCAAGGTACAATCGCCGCTCACCGGCCACATCTCTAGTACCTTCATAATTACATTTATTAGTATTACGCAGACTTCCAAGTTACTTAAAATGATTAGAATAACCATGTTACATGATGAAATACTTTATTCATACAATTAATATATTTACCTTAAGAATACATGATTCTGTTTCAGTAAACCCAACTAAGACTTCGCATTCCCCTGGAAAAGGCCCAGAAATGAAGACCACCGCAAAAAAATCCACAAGTAGGCGCACGCTCTCTTCCACTGGAAAGAAATTGTATTCATGTTCACAATGCAATCATTTATGCAATCGAAAATCAAACCTAAAAGTACACCTGCTGACGCACTCTGAAGAGAAACCGTTTTCATGTTTACAGTGCACTTATTCGTGTAATCAAAAATCAAGCTTAATCAGACACGCGCTTATGCATACTGGAAAGAAATTGTTTTCTTGTTCACGATGCAATTATTCCTGCAATCAAAAATCACATTTAGAAGTACATGTGCTTACGCACACCGGAAAGAAGCCGTTTTCATGTTTACAGTGCAATTATTCGTGTATTCAAAAATCAAGCTTAAAAAGACATGCACTTGTGCATACTGGAAAGAAATTGTTTTCTTGTTCACGATGCAATTATTCTTGCAATCAAAAATCATATTTAAAAATACACGTACTTACGCACACTACAGAGAAGATTTTTTCATGTCCACAATGCAATTACTCGTGCAATCGAAAATGTAATCTAAATACACATGTAATTACGCACACTAGAGCGAAACTGTTTTCATGTTTACAGTGCAATTATTCGTGTTATCATATATCAAATTTTAAAAGACATGCGCTCACGCACACCGGAAAGAAACTGTTTTCATGTTTACAATGCGATTATTCGTGCAATCAAAAATTACACTTAAATAGACACACGCTTGCGCATACTGGAGAGAAATATTTTTCTTGTTCACAATGTAATTATTTGTGCAATAAAAAATCTAACTTAAAAGTGCACGTGCTAACGCACACTGAAGAGAAAGCGTTTTCATGTTTACAGTGCAATTATTCGTGTAATCAAAAATCACACTTAAATAGACATACGCTTACGCATGCTAGAGGGAAACATTTTTCTTGTTCACACTGCAATTATTCGTGCAATCAAAAATCTAACTTAAAAATACACTTACTAATGCATATTGAAGAGAAACTGTTTTCATGTTCACAATGCAATTATTCATGCGATCGAAAATCACAATTAAAAAGACATGTACGTTCACACACTGGATAGAAACTGTTAAAAAACTGATAAAAGCGGCTTACCTTGTTATTACGCGTAGCCCGGTAGTCCGATACGAGTTTGATCGATGTTATTATGGCACGACGAAATATTACAGGGAATGAAATTGCAAACCTTGCCAAAAAATGTTGTTATGATTATGATGCACTATAACAGTGGAACACTCCAGTCGAACATCGTGCTATGAGCTGTGGTCCCATCCAAGCCGCACATGCTCTATATCCACATCGTCCAGTTTGTGGTGCAGTTAGGTCTCCAACATTTCAACGTAGGAGGTCGCAGCTACTCTAGCCCAACATTCGTCAAAAGTGAGCTGAACGTTTTGATGATCGTTCAACTAGGCAAGCGAGAATACAGGCTTCTGGAAATAACTTAGAAACCAAAGTCAGTGTTGAAAAATTTAAAAATTCCCGTAAAAGACTTTTTTCATTGCGTATTGATATTTCTAATAAATATATCAAAAAACTACCTTGTCCATCGTTTTAATGTGTTCTGTGAATGAAATGCGTAATACATATTTAAATGTCATCTGACATTTATATCAAATTGAGATATTAAGCTTTAAAGTTTAGAATATTATTTTATTGGTGGAGTATGGTTAATTTGTCCACGAGGTGATTTTTTTACAAAAATGTCCCCATGTAATTTAGACTAATAAATTAAACTGATTCTTGATGTCGGACACGTTACATAATACACTTTAAAAAGTTCTAAATAATATAAATACACACTGCTAAAATATAACATATTTCTAGTTATTTCCTAGATTACAAAGAAATTATAAATATTTTTTACATATAAGATTATTATCATTTTTGATAAGAAGATTTTGACTAAAATGTCAGGTGATAGATTGCAGTTCCAAGGTCACGAAATGTCACCCAAAAAATCTGGACTGCAGTTCAAATACTTTTTTTAAAATAAAGTGTTCTAGTAGGAAACAAAAGTTTCCTTTTGGGACTAGTCTTTAGGAGCCACAAAATCATTGAAAAATGATCTTACAAAATTTTTTAATGTGTTATATATTATTTTCATTTGAATACATAATATGTTTACCCAATATAAAATAGTTAAAGTGTAATTGTATTTATATGTTTAATTTATTTATTTATATATTCGACAATAAAAAAAACTATATTAGAGTTAGACCCCCAAATAAGAAAGATCTTGAATTATGGGGGTGGCTATCAATATGTGTGTAATACAAAATCAATATAAAGCGGAACCCTCTTAATAAGTTCCCCTTTAATAGGTTTTCCCGCCTAATAAGATCACATTCCTCGGTACAAATTAGGTATTTTTTTTAAAAACGGCTCCCTTAACGAGCCAAATTTCGCATAATGAGTGACATGCTTCTGCCTCCCAACTCCGCTCCGTTACTCCAGCCTATGGACCAGCAGGTTATTTCTAACTTTAAGAAACTCTACACTAAAAGACTCTTCAAGCGTTTTTTTGAGGTGACTGAAGGGACCGATCTCACCCTCTGAGTTTTGGATAGATCACTTCCACGTCGTTGCTTACTTCAAGATAATTGACAAGGTGTGGGAAGGGATTACCGAGAGGACCCTCATTTCTGTTTGGAAGAAGAACTGAAAATGGATAATAATGATATTGATGAGCTTGTGGAAGAGCACAGCCAAGAGCTGACCACCGAAGAGCTTACGGAGTTGAATTGTGTTTCATAGCAAGAAGTCGTGTAAAAGAGGTAGCAAAGGAACAATTTTCTAGCGCAGTAAGAGAAATGCCGAAAGTATGGGAAACTGTGGCGTCGTATATTGAGAAGCATCACCCTAATAAGGGCGGTGGCTATGCGCGCTACAAATTTATTCAACAATAAAGCTACGTCACATTTTCACCAAATTTTAAGCGTCTGCAAAAACAAATATCTCTAGATAAATAAAAGAATTAGTTATTGTCATAAATTCATAAATAATAATGTTACAAATAAATAAAAAATTGTATTTTTTTCGGTATGGAACGCATTATTGTATTTTATGTGGGGAAAATTGTTCCGCTTAACGAGTGTTTCACATTACGAGTAAGATTCTAGAACGACTTATGCTCGTTATGAGAGATTCCACTGTATTTCTAAACAATACAATGATGTGCATCTTGAACTCCAATTAATCAATCTAAATAAATCGTGGAAATAGTGAAAGGATAAGAAATCGGATGTATTACTGTTTAACTAAAAATTCACATTGTTTTTAATCTCACACTTTGTATTGCTTTAAAAAAAAAAGTTTTGAAAGAAAACCTTGAATAATTAATAAATTATTTAGTAACATATATTGTTAGAAAGGCGAAACTATTTTAAACACACAGATATAGTTAGTTGTAAATCAAATAGTAAGCGACATCTAAACAAACCTTTTATAAGCTGGTAATATATATTTTAATTAATCATGTATAAATGTTCCCGCTGCAAAGAAACTCCTGACGTTGCTGATTCATTATGTCGTGGACTAACTGAAGCCAGTTTTAGAAAACTATGTCTGACTAGCACGTAGAAATGGAAATGTGTCGATTGCAAATCCTCCCATAAAGCAGGTGAGCTTGTTTCAACGTCCCAAGGAAACATGGAAATGGATAAATAATAACCACAATGAAAAAAACATTCGGCTTTTAAAAACGAGATGTCTCAACAACTTGAAACAGCAGTCACAAACATTACCAAGCAAATTCGAGAAGTCAAAGAGCCGATGAGTTCATGTGGAATTCCTATCAAGTAGGTACGATACAGTAAACAATGAGGTACGTGATTTAAAAGTGAACACTAATGCTAACTTATTAGAAATAAATACCCTCAAAACTAAAATTAATAAATCGGAAATAGATATCGAAGACTCCCGGCAATTTAATAAAAAAGATAACGTCCTAATTTTGGGAATACTTGAAACAAAAACTGAAGATGTTTATGAGATAATAAATAGAGTTGCGCGCAGTAGCGAAAAATTTAAAATTCAACAAAGAAGAACTAGGGAAGAGGAGTGGATGGAAAACTTTAAGAAATTCGACCAAGATGATAAGACCGGACCTGGAGAAGATTTCACCCCGCCTTGGAGAGGGTAGGTTCAAGTTGGTAGAAGACCTTACCAACAACATGAAGATGCTTCTTCAAGATACTCGAAAAGTAGCTTCAAAACATAACGATAAGTTTGTTTGGTTTCGAAATGGCAAGATCCACATTAGAAAATCGGAAGAATCACAACAGAATCTTGAGAATATCAAACTTACCTAGAATTCAAGAAATTGAAATATACTAGTTGTTCCGTATTCGTAATGAATTAACTTAATTATTATTTTGTAAGTGAACACATATATTTCCCCACTTACTAGTAATATATTGTCACCAGTTTTTAATTAATTCATACCCACATAACCCATTCTTCCCGGCACATATTATAATAATAATGGATAATTTGTATAGCGCCATTTTCGTAAAAACTTTCACCTCAAGGGCGCTTAAATGTAATTGTTCCTTTGGCTCGACCGGTTGTCCTTTTGGAGGTCGGGGAGACAAAGTGTATTGCGTGATTCATTGTGTTGAATCACTACTCACACACCGCCGTGAATCTTGTTATAGTGAACGTGACACTCATCAGTTTTTTTAATCCGTTTTCAACTGCAGTTCAATTTCAATACCACGGCTTACTTTTTTCTATAACTGCAATATACAGGTCATGGAACCTTCAAATGGACACATTTAAAAAAGCTCTAGATCAATTTTTGAATAAAAATATTTGTATTTGTAATTCTTCAAGCAATGATTACACTAGAAATACAATGAGTACACTTGAAACTAAACAGTAAAATCTCAGTTACCAGCCATCGTTACAATCGAACACAATCACAGTTGCAATTAAGGGCTATCACCACTAATATGAAACCATATTTTGTTATTTAATCCTTTAAAAGTGTACCAGGAAAATTCAATACACCAATACAATATCGATGTATTTATGTACGACATTTTGTGATTCATATATTTGACCAAATTGCATCCCTCCAAATACAATATTATTGGTACATATATATATATATACTTGATATTGTGCTTCTATAGTTCAATGTACATTTTAGTCTATTTATCATTTTTAAAAATGTTTTGCAATATTTATATATTTTAACTTATTTTCCGTACCCCAAAAGCTTTTCTAATATCCTTAATATTTAACATTTTTTTATTATTCTAGAATATTTAAATAATTAAAAGCAAGCGCATATTCGATATTCAAATTAAAAAGTTAATTTTTTTATTCTACCCTACTGCCGGACATAATGGACAATAGTGAAAGAAGTTCCTGAAGTAGCTCGCACTGATAGAACCTCACTCGGATAACGGAGAGTCCTGGCGCCAAGTAAATGGGAAAAGGAAAAACCGAAGAGGAAGAAGAATAATAATCTAATATATAATAGCTTTGTTTGCACTAAATCATACAACAGGTTTCTGTTTTACTTGGTAACATCGAAGGCAAGAGGGCGAGAAGGCAATCCGCCACTCTTAATCATCACTCAATGCAGCCTTGATTTCAGCAGAAGTCACAGAAGATGGGAGAAAAATTTTAAAAGCAGCCACGGGAGTGGAACGTTATCCAGAAGAGTATCAAATCACCATCCCTTGCATGTCAAGCAAGGCCATAGACAAAATTATAAGCATTCAGTGAATAAATAGATACGATTTTTATATACAGTCCATTCCGCTCAATTTTTACACATCGGTCCCAAACATGTTGTCCCAAATAAGCAGCTGGCATAATATGTACATATTTTTTAACTTTATTAAATTATTGAATTACAGAAAAATAATTAAGCACACATATAAATATGAGACAATAAAATAATCAATAATGCTACAAAAAAAATTTAACAAACAATTAAAATAACAGTACCTTAAAAATAATAATCATGAAAATAATGTACATAATACATTTATAACAATAAAAAAAATATTTCTGCAGGAATTCATCGATTGTAGCCTGTCTTGGGTTTTTATAGAATTGCAATTCTACAAAATCAGCGCACTTTGCGTTGGGCATTTATAAACATATTTATTTTAATTTTTAATTCACTGTCCCAATTAAATGGAATAGTGTCCCAGATAACCAAAGTAAATTACTTTATTTGATTTCTGTTCCTTGGGGTTTGGCCCAAATAACCGGCTGTCCCGATAAACCGGTGGTCCAAATAAGCAGAATCGACTGTATTTTAAATTATAGTTCACTCTATAGATGACTGTCTTCAGCTTTTATAAATAATCTTAATGCCACTAAATAATTTGTATACTCGCTAACATAAAAATATTATCGTTTCGCCTTTCATGAGTTTTCAAACTGTTAAATGATCCTGTTCTCTTTAACCAACACCTAGACACTACACATGGGTATAATTAACTAACTGATCAACTAATCACCTATAAACTACTCTTTCTTAATTACACTCACCACTATATTAAATTGTAAATTTACTATTATGTAGTAATAATAGACTGTTGACGCAAGTCGAGTACACCATGCGCATTCCATCTAATAAACCTTAATATACCTTTCCCGCTCTGGCCAACTATTACTTAGGGATTTCGCCGACGTGGGACCTCTCAACACGCGTTTTGATCGGTCGAGAATAGCGCTGTGCGTTTTAATACGGATCATGAAAAAAAGTGGTTTTATATCTCCGTTCTTCACCACAAAAGTATGAGACAACTGAAGGTGAAAAAATTGCCGTCCAACCCAGGACTGAGATCAAGGTCGGCAAGATCCATCTGCCATTATTCCTTCTTAATCCAATTCGGGTTGTGTCAAGTAAAAAGTAATTCAAATCAATACAGTTCAAGGGATTTATTCCTGTCAAACTTACAATTTAAGTATATCGCTGTTTTTTGATTCTGACAGGTTTAAATTTATCTAACTTCATGTTATACACAGGATGAAGAATTTAATGATACAACCTCAAAAGTATGCTGATCACATGTGACTGACTACTCACGGTTGCCTGCAGATCCTACTACAGTGAGGATGATTTTTTTATTGACAGTGAAATATAATATATGTAAATACAATGCAAAATACATGAAAGCATAGTATAATACATATGAACAAAGCGACATAGTATATTATATATTAGTGATTAGCTAAACTGTAATTTGGAGATTTGTGTTCGATTATAATGATGATTAGTAACATATTATTCGTAATTCGATGAGCAATCACTGATACACCAGAAACTAAGCCTCCAACAATTAAATCTCATTTATCAGTTGTTACAATTGAATACCATTTACAATCAGTCACGGTTTAGCTAATCACTATTATATATTCTCTTTGCAATTTTCAATTAGCGCCATCTATGAGCACGATCCCAAACAATGTAATAATGTCGATAAATTCAATAGCGTATACGATAACTCCATATCCACCCGTGTCTCTCTTTTAAATGGTTCTCATACGTAAAAAAACATTTTATCACACAACCTAATTAATGTACAAAATAATTTGTTTAGTTCTTCAAAAAATACAATTATAACCTTCATAATCACACAAAAATTTTAATAGTTTTTTTTTTTAACAGATGTCTCTCATCTCACATTTTGATCAAAATTGACTTATCCGTGCCAAAATTCTTATGATATTTTTTTCTTTAACCCTTCCCAAACCATGCTGACACAGGTCTACCGCTCTAATCTGTAATATTTCGGTTAATATACACAACATGTACATCATATTTTAGTTAATTTTATTATCCTCATACACCAATTTATACATCATGCTTTATTTCGATATTTAATTCCTGCATTTACCTTTTTACTTTTTTCCGAAATATTGTGACTATTTCCTTGTATATGTTTGTAATTTTAATGAAAATGTTTATATTTATTTTTCTAAGTTATGTGCTGTTTAGATTTATTAATTTTGGAATGTAGGAGCAAAAATAAGCGATGCGATGATGCAGTACTA
Organism: Eubasilissa splendida; assembly: GCA_031772225.1. Classification (NCBI taxonomy): domain Eukaryota; kingdom Metazoa; phylum Arthropoda; class Insecta; order Trichoptera; family Phryganeidae; genus Eubasilissa; species Eubasilissa splendida. Next base: position 2,882,577 of record CM062866.1, read on the forward strand.
ATGGCGAATAAAGAACAATAATTACAGAGTCTAGTGAGTAGAATGTATGATGTATGCAAAGAAAACGACCTCATGATGAATGTTAACAAGTCGAAAGTGATGGTATTCGAGAAGAAGGAAAGCAAGAGACACCGTCCTAAATATTTGGAGGTAATGAATGGTTGGAGCAAGTAGGTGAGTTTGTATGTTTGATAAAAACAAGAAGGCTGAGAAATATATCGAAAAAAGGGTGACTGCAGGAAATAAAGTGAACGGCGCTTTGAATGGAATTATATCAAACAGAAACTTGTCAACCGAGGCAAGACTAACGGTATACAACGGAGTCCTGGTACCGACACTGATGCATTGAAGTGAGGCCTGGAGCTGGCAGAAGAGGAACAAAAGTACACTGAATGAGATCACTTAGACGTCTATATGACAGATTTATTTATAACAGAGTAAAGAATGAAGAAATAAGAAAATAATGTAAAGCTGATATTAGTATAATGAGTAAGAATAAGAAAGGATCACGTAGGTGGTTTGGTCTAATGGAACGGATGAATGAGAAGAGAATACAAAGAAGGATATATGACGCAAGTGTTGATGGCACCAGAAATATAGGACGTCCGTGGAAGACTTGGCACGACCAGATAAACAAGATAGTGGAGGATGATCCTGAAGCCTCTATGATCGACGAGCTTGTATGAATGTGGATAAGGTAATAAGAATTCTGTGTCAGAACAGAAGAGTGTGGCGCTCTATCCTCTCTGCCTACCGTAACGGGGAAACGGCGTGATGGTAAGTTAGTTAATTTTAAAAAAAAAATTTCATGTGATCAATGTAAAATATTAAAATTCTATCCCATTTGTACTAGTATATATTTTAAAACAATTCCAATAATTCCATCCCACTTCTAGTTGTATGAATATTGAAATATATATTATAATACTGGACCTTATCTTTCCAAACACTCGTTCGTATATTTCGCTTGCGTAGGACATGCATGTGCACGGTGTATTCGCGAACGTGACACGTCATTCTGCTCGCATAGCTCCCGACAACCGTACGCTTATGAGTGTTGACACTTCAAAATACTAGTTTTTAATAAAATAGCAACAAATTAAACAGTATCTTGTTCGCATTGTATAAGAAATTTGATTAAAAATATGATAGAACATGCTCAAACCGTGATACTTCATTAAAACGTAAATTTGAATGGGGTCACTATGTACCCAGCTTCGGCCCTCGATTCTATATTCGATCTTCCGGTACCCGAAGGTTAACTTGAGTCGGTCTATTTTACGTCAATTTGACAGTATTTTCTTATCTCGGACCATGCGGCTTTCACGTATCCGCTATCATTATCCTATTATTTATATCTTTACTACTGAATTCGGCGCGGTCGTATAACCAACCACGGTTGACTATCTCAAATATTAATAAGATAATTCGTCTATGGCCCACTCGTGTCTACCATAGATAAGAGATCCTGCTGTCATTTGACAATCGCCTTTCGCGTGTCGTGCACGCTTGAATATCCTAGAACGATGGACCGTGTTAACCCAAATCCGCCTGCCATCAAGCTTGAACCAGGGTCTCCAGCCGGGAGTGGTGATGATGAAGAAGGCGATGGAGCGCTCTACGCTGATATAAATATGTGGGTCCCCGACGTCAAGCTAGAGTGCTCGGAGTACTCCACGGAAGCCGACCAGCTTACTGGTAAGAAATTGGTTAATTATTGACTGAATTATAATGTTTGAACGAATAATAATATACTAATAACTTAAGGAAGAAAAGAAAAAACGGCTAAACTTTACAATATCACCAATTGCTCCGATTTGGTTCATTTTTTTTTCCAGCATAGTTGAGTGCCCTGATTACATAAATGCAGTCAAATTAAGGCGCTCGCAAGTATTAAAAAAGTTATTACACTTTAAAGTTTCGCTTTTTCACGATTTATTTGACGTTTAAGGTCTTAGAAAATATATGTTTCAGCCACTTCATACATACTCCGAATTCGTTTACCATAGACAAAATACATGGAATTAAATTGCCGAATACGGTACCACGTCACATTCATAATTAAAGCAAGGTTATTGGTTTGGTTATTTAATTAATATTACATTTCCATGTTTAGTTAGGTTAGGTTTAGTTATTTAATTGTAATTACATTTGTATTTTGACAACTCTTTCGTAAAAAAAAAAAACTTAATTGTCTATGGTTCACGTATTAATTTATTTCTCACATATGGGAAATGGACATTGAAACATTATTTTATGGCCTTAAATGTCAAATATACCATGAAAATAAGTAACTTTAAAGTAAAATAACTTTTTTAATACTTGCGAGTGACGTAATTTGATTTCATTTATGTAATCAGAGCACTCAACTTTGTCATCTATGAATGACGCGGCTAAAATATTCAATGTAAAATGTACCGTGAAAATTTGAAATTTTAAAGTATTACTTTTTTAATATTTGTGAGCACAATAATTTGAATTAATTTATGTAATCAGGGCACTCAACTATTCTGGGGAAAAAAAATTAACCAAATCGCAGGAATTTGTGATATTGTAAAGCATCCCGAAAACCTTTTTCACCAGCAGCGGCTTAAGAGTTTATTCATATTCAATTAATCAAAGTAAAGACCCCCTTACATATTTCTAAATTCGTGATTTGCAAGGACCCAATCATTATGTAGGACCTAATGATGTATTATTAAGATAATTCGTCTATGGCCAACATTATTTATTAATCGCTTGACGTGCTCTCTTGAAGTTACTAGTATCATGTACTGTGCTGACCCAGATGCGCCTGCCGTCAAGCTTGAGCCAAGGTCTCCAGCCGGGAGCGGCGATGATGGAGACGGCAAAGGAGCGCTCCACGCTGATATAAATATATGGGTCCCCGACGTCAAACTGGAGTGTTCGGAGTACTCCACGAAGACCGACCAGTTTGCCGGTAAGGAATTGGTTCATTATTGGCTGAATTTATTATGTAACCTTTCAATATGGAAATTCAATTTTGTATTTTTGTCACTTTGTTCCCCGAGTTCTCTCGGTACGAGTACGGTATATTTTATATTATTTTTTGGAACGTAGCAATAAAGATTGTTGTCGTATGGAAGTAAAAATAGTATGATTTTGGGAGCCCTAATATTTACCTGGCAGTTGCGGCGTGAGGTCATGCTTAATGCAGGGTCCTCTAGCCGGGACACCACCAGAGCACCCAGGTTCTGTTTGCGCCCAGAATACCTTGAAAATGACTTGTTTAATTTAAGGTCTTATATGGTAGACTCTTAAATTATCTTGTGTTGTAACAAAGATTGAATAAGAGCAAAATTAAATATTTTATTCATACACATAATTTATTTACATTACAAATCTCTTAAGAATACACGATTATTTTTCAGTAAACCCAAGTGTGCCTTCGTCTACCCCAGGAATGGAGCTAAAAATTGAGAACATTTCCACTGCCGAAAAATCCTCTAGTACACTGACATCAACTGACGAGAAACCGTTTTCATGTACACTGTGCACTTATTCGTGCAATTTAAAATCACAAATTGAATTACATATACTTAAGCACACAGGAGAGAAACCATTTTCATGTACGCAGTGCAATTATTCGTGCAATCAAAAAGCATACTTAAGAAGACATTTGCTTTCACACACAGAAGTGAAACTGTTTTCATGTACACAGTGCAATTATTCGTGTAATCAAAAAACATATTTAAAAGTACATTTGCTTACGCACGCTGGGGTGAAATTGTTTTCATGTTTACAGTGTGATTATTCCTGCAATCATAAAGCAAGCTTACAAAGACATGAGCTTACGCATAGTGGCGAGAAACCGTTTTCATGTACACAATGCAATTATTCGACTAATCGAAAATCACAATTAAATATCCATGTTCTTTCACACACTGGGGAGATACTCTTTTCTTGTTCACAGTGCAACTATTCAAGCAATAATAAATCTAACTTTAAAGTACACGAGCGCATGCACATTGGAGAGAAACTATTCTCGTGTTCACAGTGTGATTATACTTGCAGTCAAAGTGCAACCTTAAAAGAGCATGAACATAAGCATACTGGAAAAAAACTCTTTTCATGTACACAATGTAATTATTCGTGTAATAGGAAAACATACTTGACAATGCATATGCTTTCACATACTGGAGAGAAATTGTTTTCATGTTCAATGTGTGCTTATTCGTGCAATCTAAAATCACGATTAGAAGTGCATAAACTTACGCATTCTGGTGAAAAGCTGTTTTCATGTTCACAGTGCAATTATTCGTGTAATCAAAAAACAAATTTGAAAGTACATGTTCTTACGCACACTGGAGTGAAACTGTTTTCATGTGTACAGTGCAATTATTCATGCAATTACAAATATAGTTTGAAAAAGCACGCACTTAGGCATACTGTAGGGAAACCGTTTTCATGTTCCAAATGCAATTATTCATGTAAACAAAAATCACAATTAGTAACCCATTTGCTTTCACACACTGGGAAGAAACTATTTTCATGTTCACAGTGCAATTATAAATGCAATGATAAATCAAATCTAAAAAAACACGAGTGTACGCACACTGGAAAGAAACTCTTTTCCTGTCAACAGTGCAATTATACATGCAATCAAAAAACACTTTTAAAAAGACATGCTCTTACGCATTCCGTAATGTTAACGGTTTCAAGTAATTGTGCAGTCTGAAATCATTAAATAAATTACATACGCTTAGGCATACTGATATTTAACCCCAACAAATACATAATATGCGTCGTATAAAAGTTTGCATAGCTTAGTAATGAATTGAAAAATATATCCGACTCTTTTACAGTTAAATATTGCGCAGTCTAGATATTCGTGAAATTAATAAACTCAATATCGCTGTGGTGTGCATCTAGTTTGAACGGTCCCTTTTGAATAAATATTCTAGTACCTGTCGACCAGATAATAATCTTGTACAGAAACAAAATATCAGCCGTATCGCGTCTCATGTTGAGTCTTTTTAAACAATAGTTTATCATCAATTCACTATATATTTATATATTTATGCTTGACAATATATTTTATAAAACTTCAACAAATATAATATAAGCAATCGTATTTTGTCTTCTCTCATATATCATTACAATGAAATAAAAAATAAAAATTAATATTTTGTATAACTGACTAGCTAGGAATGATATGTTTTCAGTTTATTTGTAATTTTAATTATTAGTTTTACTACGTGTCTCTTGGTCATATTTAAATAAAACAAATTTAAAATGTACTACTTCCCACGTGTGTTTTATTTTAGTGTTGTATGAATAAAGTTGGAGATTCACGAGCTGCTATAATGCTGACGCGGAGGTCGTTGCGCAATCAACATAATTATTGGTGCTGGCTACGAGGAGGTGACGGGGACTATACATATTAACATTCATTTACATACAAACGAACACACAAGACAAAGAATATCAATAATTTCTCTAAGTGTTCCTTATATACTCACACACTTTTATTCGCCGACGATATGAAAGTTTTTACTCCAATTCATAATATCGACGATTGCCATAAACTTTAAAGCGATTTAAACCGCCTCAATGTATATTGCAATCAACATAGCCTACAAATCAACACCAACAAGTGCTGCATGATACAGTTTGCCAGGAACGAGAATCCGTTTAACTACCCTTACTCTCTTAATAATCAACTCTTGACCAAGAAATTTGAAACTAAAGATTTTAGGATTATATTGGATTCTATATTACTCTTCGACTCGTACATTAACCATATTACATCCAGAGTAACCAAAATGTTAGGTATGTAAACAATTCAATAACATAAACACTACGAAAACTCTGTACTTCTCATATGTCAAAAATATCATCGAATATGCCTCCCAAGTCTGGAATCCAAGATATACCACATACATCAATGGAATAGAAAAAATACAGAACAGCTTCTTGAAATATCTTCACTTTCGTAGTTATCGAACCTTAACCAGCACTGATGAGCCATCTATCATTTTCAAAGTTCCATCACTACAAACTCGAAGACACATGACCGATGTAATTTTCCAACGCAAAATAGCCAAGTCTAAAGTAGACTGTCCTGATTAACTCAGACGCATATCTATTCGAGTGCCAGCCAGGTCAACCAGAACTAATCTTACATTTAATCTTCCACATTGCAACACCAATGTCAAACAAAAATCATTTTTCTACCGAGCACCCCTTTCTTTCAATCCACACCTAAACGAAATAGACATTTTCAGTACTCCAGTTCCACAATTAAATCTAAATTAAATACATAAACTTTAATGTCCTTTATTTTTATCACACAGATTTTATTCCCTGTCCCCTTTTTATCCGCCCAGCAAGAGCTGCAAGAGGCCAGCCACCTTCCGGGATTTATTTATATTTATTATACCAAACCTATTATGTTAAAGCCCATAAGGGCGTTAATAAATAAATAAAATAATAAAAAATATGGAAGAGGTAAAATCGAGTACCCGGACTGATAAGCATTACACTATCTCTTCTTATCCCCGAGCGAAAATGACGCGATGGTAAATTATCGTTTCGCAGCGATCGTCGCAAGCGTTTCGGGCTCGTATTTAACAAAAGGGACTAACTTTTTGTTCTCCCATTCCATCTCCTTTGCGGTCATCTCACTCAAAAGTTAACTACTCTCATCCCGCCCACTGATTATTGACTGACCTGCAAACTTTTGACTTTTAGTGCGATAATTGCCAACTGACATGATATATCGACTGGTGTAGGTGTCTATTACGCTACTATACCTCTCTCAGGCGGGATTCTACTAGGAACAATTTATTCCTATGACAAAAGGCAACGATTGGCTTAATCTTGGAAGAATGCCTGTTTCTCTATTCCGGCCATTACACTCCTCACCTCGAACATAATATATCAAGTAATGTGTGTGGTCACTTCACCCGTAAAATAGTTCAATCTGCTACGGTAACAATACCTTCAAAGAAGTGTCTCCTTCACTCCCGTTCCCGAATGGAGTACAACATAACCTCAAAAATCCTATTTTTAGAATTATTTAATTAATATTAATGATATTGAGCTAGTATTCATTGTAATCCTGATAAATATCCAAAGAATGCAACGCGCAAAAAAAATAAAACTACAATGTAAGTAAGACAGTAGAAAGTAGAGACAATGATGTTTTTCCATAGACAGTCGGAACCATTTTATAACGGTTACCAATTTAGGTTAAGGCAGACGTGACGTACGTATTTGGATGAGTAGCGTCCTAGAACTATTCACTGGATTACCGACCACCCTACAGTGTGTTTCAGTAGCGTCTTACCTCTCGTTACTGTTGTCAGTGCGCGCTGCGTAAGTTTATATTTTAATAATGCTTAAAGTTTTTATTTTAAAATTTAATGACACTATATTCAGTTATTACTAGTACTATTATTCCTAAACATATTCTTCAAAATTTTATGTATTTTGTTTAGCTGTTATATAATATTTATTATCCTCGTACTCTAAATATAACTTATTCTTTATTTCAATATTTAATTCCCACATTTACCTTATTACTTTTTTCCGATATAGTGTGACTTTTTCCTTTTATATATTTGTAATTTTAATGAAAATGTTTATATTTATTTTTATAAGTTATGTGCTGGTTAGGTTTCTTAATTTTGGAATGTAGGATCAAAAATGAGCGATGCGTTGATGCAGTACTAAAGGCGAATAATGAATAAGAATTAAAAAGTCTAGTGAGTAGAATGTACGATGTATGCAAAGAAAGCGACCTTATCATGAATGTCAACAAGTCGAAAGTGATGGTATTCAAGAAAGAAGAAGGAAAGCAAGACACCGTGCTAAATACTTGGAGGTAATAAATGTTTGGTATAAGTAGGTGAATTTGTATGTTTGATAAAAACGGAAAGGCTAAGAAAGATATCGAAAAAAAGGTGACTGCAGCAAATAAAGTGAATGGTGCTTTGGATGGAAGTATGTCGAACGGGAACTTGTCAATCGAGGCAATACTAGTGGTAGACAGTGGAGTACTGATACCGACACTATAGCATAGAAGTGAGTTCTGGGGCTGGCAGAAGAGGAACGAAAGTAGAATGAATGCAGTGGAAAAGAGATCACTTAGGCGTTTATGTGGCAGATTTATTTATAACAGAGTATAGAACGAAGAAATAAAAAAAGAATGTAAAGCTAACATAGTATAGTGAGTAAAATTAAGAAAGGATCTTTAGGTGGTTTGGTCATATGAAACGGATGAATGGGGAGAGAATGGTAAGAAAGATATATGACGCCAGTGTTGATGACTCCATAAATAGAGGACGTCCGCGGAAGACTTGGCACGACCAGATAAACTAGATAGTGGAGGATGGTCATGTTAGAAGCCTCAATGATCGACGAACTTGAATGAATGTGGATGAGGTAAGAATTCTGTGTCAGAACAGAAAAGTGTAGCGCTCTATCCTCTCTACTTACCTTCGCGGGAAAATGGCGTGATGGTAAGTTGGTTAGTTAAGAGTTTCATTTCTCATTTAAAAATTATATATTTTGTGTTGAATGTAAAATTTTAAAATTCCATCCTATTTGTACTAGTATGTCTTTTAAAACAATCCAATAATTCCATCCCACTTCTAGTTGTATGATTTTTGAAATTAATATAATACTGGACCGTGACTTTCTGAACAGTTGTTCGTATCTTGCACTTGCGTAGGACATGCACATGCACGGTGTGTTCGCGAACGCAAGTGATGACACTTCAAAATACTACGGTTTATTATAATATGTCGACAAATTTAACATGATCTTGTTCGCATTATATAAAAAATTTATTTAAAAATATGATAAAACATGCTCAAACCATAATGGTTGGTATAATACTAATAATAAAAATAAGTATAATACTTCGTTGAAACGCAAATTTTAATGGGGTCACTTTGTACTTTGATCCTATAATCGACCTTCCGGTAACCGAAGGTTAACTTGAGTCGGTCTGTTTTTTGTCAATACGACAGCTTTTACATCGCTCAGACCATGCGGCTTTCACGTAACCGAGATCATTATCCGAATTATTTATTTCTACACAACAGAGTTCCGCGCGTTCGAATAACCAACCCCGGTTGGCAATCTCAAGTATTAATAATTCGATAATTTGTCTATGGCCCACTTATGCCTACCATAGATAAGAGATCCAGCCGACAATCTCCATTCGTGTCGTGCACGCTCGAAGGTTCTAGAACTATGGACCGCGCTGATCCAAATGTGCTTGCCGTCAAACCTGAGCCAGGGTCTCCAGCCGGAAGTAGCGATGGAGCGCTCTACGCTGGTACAAATATGTGGGTCCCCGAGGTCAAGCTGGAGTACTCCACGGAGGCAGACCAGCTTGCCGGTAAGGAATTGGTTCATTTTTGACTGTGATTTGTGATTTGTGAACGAATCATAATATTCTAATAACTTATGGAAGAATAGAGAAAACTTTTTGCCATCGGCGGATTGAGTTTATTCATATTCAATTTAAGTAAAAACTCCTTTATCTACCTCAATTCATGCTTTACAGGCACCTAATATGTAGAACCTAATGATGTATTAATAAGATAATCCGTATATGACATAAAGCATATCTGGCCGTCATTTTTTCATTTGACAATCGCCATTTATTAATCGCTTGACGTGCTTTAGAAGTTCCTAGTATCATGTACTGTGCTGACCCAGATGCGCCTGCCGTCAAGCTTGAGCCAAGGTCTCCAGCCGGGAGCGGCGATGATGGAGACGGCAGAGGAGCGCTCCACGCTGATATAAATATATGGGTCCCCGATGTCAAGCTGGAGTGTTCGGAGTACTCCAAGAAAGCTGACCAGTTTGCCGGTAAGGAATCGGTTCATTATTGATTGTGAATTATTATGCCTGAATGCGCGCACCTGATGTAACCGTTTAATACGGCAGAAAAGAAAAAGCATTTTTATAAAAGTTCGTATCCTTTGTTTTGTAGGTTATTTTGAAATATAACTTTGCGTGTGATAAATGCCATAGATAAACCGCTTTTCAATCATGGATATCTTACATTATTTTTGCATGAGTTTTGGCATTGTTGGCAATGTAATAATTACATGAAAATAGGCGACACTTTTTTTCTCTTATTGAAGAGTAGTATACGGAAGGACAGTTCAACAAGTAGCAGTCGCCTGATCGCCTTATCTAAACATTAGGTTATTGTATGATGATTTACGACCCGAGATTTTTTTTCGGAACGTAGCAATAAAAATCATTGTCCTATAGAAGCTAGGATCGTATAATTTTGGGAGACCTAATATTTACTTGGCCGTTGCTGCGTGAGGTCATGCTGAATGCTGGGTGCTCCACTGATGTTCCAGCAGGGTCCTCTTGCCGGGACACCACCAGAGCACCCAGGTTCTGTTTGCACCCAGCGCCGCACCTCTAGTACCATGAGAATTACTTGTTTTATGTATTATACTACGGGTCTTAAATGGTAGATTCTTAAATTATCTTGTGTAGTAACAATAATTGAATAAGAGCAAGATTAAATATTTTATACATACAGATAATTTGCATAACATTGCAAATCTCTTAAGAATACACGATTCTTTTTCAGTAAACCTAAGTGGGCCTTCGTCTACCCCAGGAAAGGAGCGAGACTTGAAGACCATTTCCACTGCCGAAAACTCCTCAAGTACACAGACTTCAACTGAAAAGAAATCGATTTCATGTACGCAGTGCAATTATTCGTGCGATAAAAAATCATATTTAAGAAAACATTTGCTTTCACACACAGGAGTGAAACTGTTTTCATGTACACAATGCAATTATTCGTGCAATCAAAAATCATATTTAAAAGTACATTTGCTTACGCACGCTGGTGTTAAATTGTTTTCATGCACACAGTGCAATTATTCATGCAATCAAAAAGCAAACTTACAGAGACATGAGCTTACACATAGTGGCGAAAAACCGTTTTCATGTTCACAGTGCAATTATTCGTCTAATCGAAAAGAACAATTAAATGTCCATGTACTTACACACACTGGGGAGGTATTATATTCTTGTTCACAGTGCAATTATTCAAGCAATAATAAATCTAACTTTAAAGTACACGAGCGCATGCACATTGGTGGGAAACCATTTTCGTGTTCAAAGTGTGATTATTCTTGCAGTCATAGTGCAACCTTAAAAGAGCATGAACATAAGCATACTGGAAAAAAACTCTTTTCATGTACACAATGTAATTATTCGTGTAATAGGAAAACATACTTGACAATGCATATGCTTTCACATACTGGAGAGAAATTGTTTTCATGTTCAATGTGTGCTTATTCGTGCAATCTAAAATCACGATTAGAAGTGCATAAACTTACCCATTCTGGTGAAAAGTTGTTTTCATGTTCACAGTGCAATTATTCGTGCAATCAAAAAACAAATTTGAAAGTACATGTTCTTACGCACACTGAAGTGAAACTATTTTCATGTTCACAGTGCAATTATAAATGCAATGATAAATCAAACCTAAAAAAACACTTACGTAAGCACGCTGTAAAGAAACTCTTTTCCTGTCAACAGTGCAATTATTCGTCCATTAAAAAAACACTTTTAGATAGACATGCGCTTACACATTCTTGAATGTGAATGTTTTTAAGTAACTCTTCAGTCTAAAATCATTAAATAAATTACATATGCTTGGGCATACGGGTGAAAAGCTGTATGCATGTTCACAGTGCAACTATACGTCACGTTTGTAATTATAATCAAATATTTAGCTTGCATAGCTTAGTAATGAATTGTAAAATATGTCTGGCTCATTTACATTTTACATATTTGTGATATTAATAAACGCTATGTCGCTTTGGTAGGCATTTAGTTTGAACGGTCCTTTACATCACTATCATGTCGACCAGATAATTAACAATCTTGCACAGAGGAACCAAATACCAGAGCAGTATCGCGTCTCATGTTGAGACTTTAATTAATAATTTTTCAATAATTCACTATATGTTTGACAATGTTTTTATAAAACTTCAATAAATATAATATAAACAATCGTATTTTGTCTTCGTATGTTCTATTTTCCTGGATGCGCAGCGGGCAAACATCTGCCGATTGCCTCATGTTCAAGGATGTCTTCAAATGCCTTACAGGAGGTACGTTGCAGCTTGTATCAGGGCTTGTTGGTAGGTTACGTCTTGGGAGCAAGGGCTGCAAAGAGGCCACCCGCCTACCGGGAGCAGGTGCTTGGATCCGACGCGCAGATCGGTCGAAAGGCAAGAGGGCCGTAATAGTTTTTTTGGGCCCGGACACCAGCTTCATCGACTCACCTGTGAGAGTGGGGGTAACCTACCCTTCACGCGCCCAGCTGATTATCACTGTTATTGGTGCGGTTGATGGGGGGTTTAGCGGCGCGCAGAAATTTTAAATGTCCTGTTATAACAATAATATACGTGAGACGCAGTCCTAACAGAGATCATATTATTTTATTAATACGTATAACTTTTTAAAATTTGGGCAATTCTCAATATGTTTTTTTTTAAATTCATGTTTCAGATGCTAAAATTTGATATTTAATTTCCTGCTTTGATATTCTCCAATACGAAGGACCTTTCAAACAATTATAAGATGTTTTGTTTATTGCTCTCTTGTGTCTATGGTCGGCCGCCATTTGACAATCGGAATTATTCATCACGTGTAGTATTCGTTCAAGAAATCCTAGAACCATGGACCGTGCTAACCCAGTCCCTGCCGTGAAGCCTGAGCCAGGGTCTCCAGCCGGGAGCGTCGATGATAAAGATATCAATATAGATGTGACGTTCTCCGACATCAAGCTAGAGTACCACGGAAAGGCCGACCAGCCCGCCGGTGAGGAGTTCGTTAATTATTCGCGAAACTCACGCAATCGATGTGACTTTTTTAAAATCTCTAATCTGTATTTTGAAATAAAACAATCCCTTAGTGTCATTTCGTGTGACAGATGTCTCAGATATTCTTTATATCATAGATAGCTGATAGCGATCTTGCATAGACTTTTTTGCCCCGAGAAGCTTTGTTTTTAATATAAAACTTGGCCATTAAACATTGCCATTTTTTGATCATTTTCAAAATTAGAGTTTGTACACTATTGCAATTAAAATATCGGTTATTCATTTAGCAAACCAGTCTGTTATATTCCGGATTCTTACTTAATACTTGCCTTAGCAAATTAGATACAATTGTTACAAATTTAATTTAATACATATTCTTATTATTTTTAGTTTAACTAGTCAGGTCATTGTTTACATTTAGTTTGTTTATATAAAAGTCCCTTGACAGACAAGTGTGTTAACATTAACCAGCCAGTTCAAAGAACGCATAAAAAATGTTTTGGTTAGACCAAAAATCTTCCCTTAAAAACAAAGAGTGTTTATGTTAACCGAGGCAAAGGATTTAGGGTATAAAAGACCCGAAGATATCACTGTGTGTTGAATATCGGTTGTGAGAAGTTATTCTTAAATAAATTATCTTCAAAATGTTTAAATAAAGTATATACGTGTCAGAAATTTTATTTAGCCAACTCCATTTATGTCAAATATTGAGGAGCGATGAAAAACTGTTTAATTTTATAATTAAACCGATTGTGAAATATCAAAAATACGCTTTCTTAGATTGTTTATGCAGAAATAGGGCTGATATTTAATACCAACATTGTAAAATATTATTGTAGTTGACTGTAAATAAATAGTAATAGTAAAGTTTTTGACAACTGTTTATTCCTCAGTACCATAATATCTAAAGTAAAAATAAATGTCACCGAGAAATTTAACTAAAGTAGTTGTACAGTTAAGATAAAAACAATACGTTTGGTCTGTTAGGTGATTTTTCCCGATCGTATTGTTTTATAACTAAATTAAAATCATTTGACACTATACTATTATATACTTAGTGTTAAATTATTCAAATAATGCATGTGTTTAGTAGAAAACATTACAAGTTTATGGAGTTTTACAAGTGATTAATTCTGAAGCGTTCAGCAGCCACATTTTTTTTCTCATTCGTAGCTTGCACTGATTCATTCAGCCTCCAGTGTATCCAACCTCTAAATTCTTTATTCATAAAAGATCATATAACATAAGTCCATAGAACATAGTTTTACATACAGATGGAAAATAAAGCTGCGGTAGTTCAAGGCAGACACTCAGGGATCCATTCATCAAAAACACTCCCAAAAGAGGGACAGTGGACGAGACACAAAATGGATTGAGTCACACTTACACGGGCAGACTAACGGAGTTGTAAAATACGACGTATGGAGAGTGAGGAGTAGGTGCGTAGGTTTAGTCGCACCCATGCAGGCTGGCCTAACTACCCACCTAAGGAGCTCCAACGAGTCACCCATACCCAAATAAATACCTTATATAAAACAAGATTCATCCCATTACTAATTAAGTCTCTGGAATTGCCCGTGCCCCGTAATTATCTGCCATTCTAAATGATTTAGATCTGGAGGTTTTATCATGCCCAGGAAACAGACGTCGGCTGTGGGCGGCCGCGGCAGCTCTGCAGCTGTATTATATCGAATTATTATTTTACATTTCAGTAATAGGTTCCATCTATGTCGGCGGACGAAATGCGCCTCGGACCGCCGAGGGAGGGGGCGTGCAGACGGGTGGGGGGTCTCCAGCTGAGATCGGCGAAGGTGTAGGCGGTGGAACGACGTGTATTGATATAGATATATCGTATCCTGACATCAAGCAGGAGTGCTCGGAGTACTCCAGGAAGGCCGACCAGCGCATCGGTGAGCAGTGGTTTCCTTGGATTTTCAATTCGTTAAGTAGAATACCCGCAAGAGGGGCGACAGTTAAAGAACGATGTACAAACATTAGAATTACTAAAAATAATAAAAAACGTTTACACACAAGTCCAGTGTTATAATTGAATATTTTTTATATATTACAAGTAATGTCATTGAAGGCGGTGTTGACTTAAGTCCAGAGCGACAATTAACGAGTTTAGAATTAAAGCAGACTCTCGAAATCATAGTATCCGTGTTGCGGGCTACCTGTTATTTTAATAACATTTCGGAATTTTATATTAAATGTAAAAATAATTTATCATTTGCTCTCAATTTGTAGCAGTTCAATATCATGACAAAATTAGAATTAGTTAGACCTCAAGTAGAATATAATTCGATCATATGGTCGCCTCATTTCATTGTACACTCGAAGGCGGTTGAAATAATCCAGAGAAAGTTTTTAAGATTAATTTATTTTAAATTAAATATACGCTCTGAGGATATCAATTATGATTATCTCCTTAGCCGTCTGAAATTGTTAAAATTATCAGTAAGACGTACGATGACCGACCTTATATTTGTATACAGGATCATCTATGGTATGATAGACTGCCCCCAGATTGTTGGTCTACTTGACTTTCACGCACCATTGCGGTCATCGAGACACAATTCATTGTTCTATTACAGGGGTAATGTCAGAACACATGCATTAGCTAACTCCGCAGTCCCCCCAGATTGCATTATTTGGGAATGAATATGCGGAGGTAGTCGACATTTTTGCTCTAAATCTAACTCTTTATAGGACTACATTATTACAATTTTTTATATCTTAACTCAATAGTGACGAATAAATTGCTTTACTTCACGTTTTATATTTATTTTAAATTTTGATTATGAAAAACATGTAGACATATATTTTTTTTCTTTGTGTATTACACTTCTGATGAAGTTTTCTATTCTTTCACATTTGAATGGAGAGTGTATAATAATAATAAATAAATCAATAACTTGAATTCAGTGTTAACTTTTAATGCAGCGGGCAAACGCGTCATGTCCAAGAATTAAATTCAAATTGTGCGTGCATAGCGGCGCTGGGTGTTCCACTGCTGCCCGGCAGGAGGGCCGCGCCCAGCGGCCGCACCTCTAGTACATTGAGAACTACTTTTCATAGTATTGTGCAGCAGGTCTAATTGGTAGACTCTCAAGTTACTCGAAGTTGATTAGAATCACCGTGTTACACGTTAAAACATTTCATTCATACAATTATTTTATTAAATTACAGATCTCGTAAGGATACACGATTCTGTTTCGTTAAACTCAACTGTGCCTCCGCCCACCCCTGGACCAGAATTGAAGATTTCATGTTCACATTGTAATTATTGGTGCATTAAAAAAAATTTTAAAAGACATGCGCTTACGCACACTGCAGAGAAACTGTTTTCATGTTCACAATGCGATTATACGTGCAATGAAAAATCAAGCCTAAAAAGACACGCATTTAGGCACACTGGAGAGAAACTATTTTCATGTTTACAGTGTAATTATGCGTGTAATCAAAAATCCAACTTAAAAGTACACGAGCTCACGCACACTGGAGAGAAACTATTTTCATGTACACAGTGCAATTATTCGTGCAATAGAAAATCAGATTTAAATATACATGCACTTTCACATACTGGGGAGAAACCGTTTTCGTGTTCGCAGTGCGATTATTCGAGCTATGTAAAATCAAACTTAAAAAGACATACGCTCACGCACGCTGAAGAGAAACAGTTCTCATGTCCGCAGTGCAATTATTCGTGTAATCGAAAATCACACTTAAAATTACATATGCTTAGGCACACTGGAGAGAGATCATATTCGTGTTCGCAGTGTAATTATACGTTCAATCATAAATCTGATTTAAATAGACATACGCTTACGCATGCTGGAGAGAAACTTATTTTAGGGGACAAACTCTTTTCATGTTCACAGTGCAATTACTCATGCAATGATAAATCAAACTTAACTAGACATAAGTTAACGCATACTGGAGAGAAACTTTTTTCTTGCTTACAGTGCAATTATTCGTGTAATCGAAAATCTCAATTAAAAATACATTTGCGTTTGCATACTGAATAAAAATTTATTTACGTTTAGTGTACTCCTAAAAGCCACTTAAGAACCACACGCTTTCTCACGCTGTGGCCAAATCGTGTTCATATATGCACTGTATGATGTGAATAAGTCTTCTCTAATCACTCTATAGTTGGATAGATAGAAAGTCCCCATTCGTAGTAATTACTTTGTTATTTTGTGTACTGAATGGAAACAGTTTTGGTTATTTTTACGAAAGACGTTTATTTATTTATTTAATTCTTAACGTAGAGCATACATAAACTCTAATATAAACATATTTTCTTTTACTAAAACTTATCTTTTACATATTTAGTCAGTTTCATTTTAAATATATTCAATTTCTTCTCCTTTCTTATGTTTTCTGGCATTTCATTAAAAATCTCCATCGATTTCTGAGATTTGGCCATCTTCCTGAATGGCAGTCTCAGTCTATCCCCTCTATTGTACGATGCTCGTGATCATGTTGATTTGCATCAATTTTTCGTGTAAATTAGGCTGATATTTTCTTATTGAGTATTTTATAAATAAATACCATTATATTAAAATATATCTTCTGCTTAAAGGTTATCATATTCAGTTCAATTCACCCTCAATAGAACCACATGTTCTTCTATGTACTTAACTATTACACTGCTGTATACAGAGTGCTCTCAGCTGTGTGGAATTAAGAGGCTATAGGACCCAGCGAATTAGACTAGTGTCGTCTATCTACCACTAAAATGGAAGCGTTACCATTACCAATTTTTAAAGAATTTTAACATTCAAAATTACATTTTTTTATAGTTCTCGTGTAGTAAAGTAATCCATACAAATTAAAAACATGTAATTTATAACTCGCGGCTTTCCGATTGCGAAAAATAATGTGGTAGGTCCTTTTTGTGAGCGCCAATATTTTTCCAGTTCTACCTTGCTTAACACATTTAACAAAACCGATGTCAATAAAGGTTGTCTGCTCTACCAATAGATCGTCACATTTTACAGGGCTTTATTTAAAAAATATTTTGAATTGTGATTATCCTTTCCCATACTGCATTAAAATAATAATGCGTGCTCCGGTGCTGTAACCTCAATATACATGGAGACTTTAGCGATTTTTAATTCGGATAAATATTAATATTTTACATTTATTATTTATATTAATCGTTCAAATAATAGTTGATAAATGTATCAGTTATTGTGAAAAAGTGTTAAGAATGAGAAAAAACATTGGACATACGGAACGACAGCACAAAGATGCATAAGACACACCTGACTCGGCTAGCGTACGCTCTTGTGATGCTAGCCGAGAACTGCAGTACATTCTCATGCTCAGCTCCTCTCACCGTGCTTCAGCGAGAGTAGACTACTGGCATAACTAAAGTGATGATCGGCATCCGGTACCTCTCCGCACGTACACATACAAATCATGTCAGGTTCTTCGTGAAAACATTTTTTGTTGCGTATGGTGAATACTTATATATTATAATTATTTTATCCAATACATAAATATATTATGGAGGAATACCTGAAATGTGAACTCTGTATTTAGTATATTTACAGAGATACAGTGGAACCTCTCATAACGAGCATAATTCGTTTCAGAATCTTACTCGTAATGTGAAACACTCGTTAAGCAAAACAATTTTTCCGTGTTCCATGCCGAAAAAAATACAATTTTTTATTTGTATTGTAACAAAGAAAATTACTTATTATTTATGACAATAACTAATGTTTTTGCCGACGCTTCGAAATTTGGTGAAAATGTGACACAGCATACCTCTTCCACTAACAAACTCTTCTCCACAACTTCTTGCTGTGAAACACGTTTCAACTCCATAAGCATTTCATTGGTCAGCTCTTGGCTGTGCTCTTCCACAAGCTCTTCGATGTCATTATTATCCACTTTCAGTCCCATGATATTGACCAAAGATACAATCTACAGACTCCGCAGGTACTGTCTCAAACCGCTCAAAGTCACATTCGACAACACTCTCTGGCCAAAGCTTCTTCCAAGCAGAAATGTAATCCCTTCCCACGCCTTGTCAATCATTTTGATGCAAGCAACAATGTGAAAGTGATCTTTCCAAAACTCTCTGAGGGTGAGATCGGTCCCTTCAGTTACCTCAAAACAATGCTCGAAGAGTGTTTTAGTGTAGAGTTTCTTAAAGTTAGAAATAACCTGCTGGTCCATAGGCTGGAGTAACGGAGTGGTGTTGGGAGGCAGAAACTGGATTTTAATGAAATTAAATTCTTTAAGGAAGTCATGATGAGCAGGTGCGTTGTCCATAACAAGCAAGACATGGAGTGGCAGATTCATCTCAAGCAAATATTTTTTCACAGACGGACCAAACATCAAAAATGTCACGTGTTACCCAACCCTTCTTTTTAGATCTCCACATCAAATTTAACCTGCTCTTTTGGACATTACACTTCTTGAAGGCTCGTGGAGTTTTTGAATGGTAAACAAGCGCGTCATTCGTTATGCGAAATGTCGCTCGTTATGGGAACCGTTTTTTAAAAATTTGTTTTATTCGTTATGAGAGGTTCCACTGTATTAATATAATTAGAGGCAATATTAACTGAGTTTACATCACCGGAAAGATTAATAGATTTATTTTGCATTAATACTATATTATGTTATTTTTTACATCTACTTCTCATATATTAGGTATATATTATAAAACCTATATTTATATATAATCTGCATGCATTTATGGACATGTTGTAATAGCAGGAATAAATATTAATAAATAAATACAAATAAAATATACATTTATATATTTATATTGTGTTTTGTTTGTTCCAAAATATTGTGTTTTAATTGTTTTAATTATTGAATTTATGAGTGTAATGAATACGACTGAGCTTGTAAAGACTCTTTTCAAAATTGTACTGGATTGGACTGGTTAGGAAACATGAATACATAAGTAATTCAATATTGCCAAGTAAAACAAACAGGTATCAGTTTTACTTGGCAACGTTGAATGTAAGAGGGCGAGAAGGCAGTCCACTACTCTTTATAATCACTCTGCGCAGCCTTGATTTCAGCAGAAGACAGGGAAGATTGGAGTGTAATTTTATCCAGAAGCGTATTAATTCACTGTCCCCTGCATATCATGCAAGGCCATAAACGAGATTATATGCATTCAATGATCAAATAGGTATGAATCTTCTGTGCATAGCTTTCTGGGCTGATTTGCTGTGTATATTTGACATTTCTGGCCAACTAAACAGAATCGAATTTGAATCACTAAGCCGAAATAATAATCCAACAAAGGAGCTAGATTCAACCAAAGTGGTGAATAATTTATCCGGTTACCCATTGGATGAGACCACAATATCGTTCAGAATATCGTAGATCAGAACACATCTAATAAATTGTACTTATAATTGTCAGATCTGTAATAAACTGTATTGTTGAATCATCTTGACTACCTGAATTCCCGCACACAAGAAGACATCATTCTTTACAACTGAAACAATCGGTGTAAGGACATTACATAAACAATTTCTTACATCTGGTAGATCCTGATCTTGTTTTATATAAATGTTGATAGCCATCTCCATAATTCAAGATCTTTCTTATTTGGGGATGCATAACTCTGCTGTTCTTTTTATATTGTTTAATATATAAATACAATTAAAATAAAGTTGTTGACACCATTTTCAGTGTAGATGTGTCTACAGAAGATTCCGGTGACCATCGCAGAAGAAATTTTGACGACATATGTGCGCCATATTAAGGAGAGCTAATCCGCTACATCCAAATATATTGAAATAAGAACGCGCTACCTTAAAGAGCCTCCGCAAACATAAAGATATCTTGATTCTTCCAGAGGATAAAGATAGTGCTACAGTGATTTTGAGTCAAAATCTGCTATCCAGCAGCACATATACGGGGATTAAGAAGAATCCAACAGATAAAATTGACAGAAAACAAGAGAGCTAGTCAAAGCCTCTAGCATTCTAGTCAATTTACACTAAAAGATGTTCATGCAAGCATCTATAACAGCAGCGTTATGAAGCCTTTAGAAAGCCGACCCACGTGAACCGATGCATGCAAATTCCCACCATCATCTAGCGCAGAGAAGAGGATTTATAAACACTTAAGCAACAGGAAGAATATCTGCAGGAGGAGAAACCAAGTCTGACCGCCCCAGAAAACTACAGAAGCTGAGGTCAAAAGCATACCTTCCTGCCTTTAATGATTTACATAAAATGTACATTATATTAGGCGAGAACCAGCCAAGAGAATAATATCCAGATGAGGTTTCAGTATTATAGATCACACACAGATTGTTCGAGAAATCATAAAGCACTTCCAAGAGTACAAAATGCCACTATGTATTGAATTCATCAACTATGAAAACGCATTGGATTCTATAATGAAACTGTAGATGCCCTTAGCAAACTTTACTAACGATATTGCCAAAAAGTATGTAAACGTAATCAGCAATCTTTACAGTAATGCCACAGCATCGTAAGTCATAGAAAGTGTATATTCAGACCTAAACACTAACGACTAGTCTGAGAAATAGAAGCAAAATTTTCAAAAATGAATTCTACTTGAACTATACGTACAGAACAGACATTTTTTTAATGTTTGTCAGGTGCTGAATTTTACCCTGACCTTGGTCAAAAGAATTGTTTTGTTGTATCCTAAATCATCCACCGCGATAGCTGTCGTCAGACATGTACACTTGGGTTTTTGTTTACAATTTGCACATTCGTCTCAAATCAAAGATAAGCAGTTTAAATCTGTGCTACGGTATTTGATAGCTCAAAATGTTTACTGTTTATAGAGTAAGGTAGGATTTACAGCTTTACGCCGCCAGCATCGCATCATGCTGTTTGGTTTGGTTCATTGTCAACGAGGATAAGCTTTTACAAAAACGGCGTTATATAATTTATAGTAATAAAATTACCGATACCTGATTTCGGGCAGATCACAATTATTCAAACCTAATAATAAATACGTTAAACCTTGTATATTTGCCATTACCTAGTCTATTTTTGTATGGTATAATTGATTGAGGTGAGGCATTTATTTACAAAAATTAATTATCTAAGTAATTTTGCAAAAACCCTTTTTACGTTTAATAAGTATATACGTATGTAAATACACAAACAAAAAACTATCATTTAGTATTTATTAATTCATGTTTCGTCAAGAAGATGTTTTAGAGAAACTTATTTCGTTAAATATAAATAAATCATAATGAAAAAATATTTCTCTTGCAATAGGCGAAGGTATACAAGCATTTTTACTGTTTATTCTCATACAAGTTTGAAATTCAAGTTCTGTAAGGCCGTATTCGAAGAATTAATAAGATAATTCGTCTATGGCCCCCTCGTGTCTATAGTCGACCGCCATTTGACAATCGAAATCAATGATCGCTTCTCGTGCTCACTCGAAGATCGCAGAACCATGTACCGTGCTGACCGAGACGTCCGTGCCGTCAAACCTGAGCCAGGGTCTCCACCCGGGAGCGGCGATGATGTAAAAGGCGGTGGAACACTCCACACTGATACAGATATATGGCTCCCCGACGTCAAGCTGGAGTACTCCGGGAACGCCGACCAGCGAGCCAGTGAGGAATTGATCAACTAGTTAATTATTATTGTTATTTAACGAAACTTGCGCAAGTGATGTGACTTTTTAAAATTGGAAAATGCCTCAGATATTATTTAAACATAGATAACTGACACTTGTGTTGTCAATTAAGGCAGTGAGAACAAAAGAGAACTAACCCTGTGAAGCTTTGTTTTGAGTAGCTGTGTTTTAAACAGTATACATATATGAAGACCAGATTATATCCGAAATGACATAGAGCTTGTTTTGAATTGCAATGTATTAAATACAATAACGTTAAAATGTGTGCATAAACTGTTAATTATACATTGCCATCTTAGATTATTTTTAATATCAGGGTTGGTCTACTATTGCAATTAATATATTTCAAACATTTTATAATTTAATGTCATTACTCATGTATTACATGTAAAATTTGGGCCCGTAGTAAATAGTATTATGTAAATTGATCAAATAGGAGAGCTGTCCATGGAAGTGTCTGAACTGAAACCGAATCCAAGAGGCAGGTCATGACTCTGGGTGGCTCCAGCTCTGTCATATCAGGTTATTATTTTTCATTTCAGAAATAGATTTCAACAATTTCGGCGGCAGAACCACGGCGGAGGAGGACGAGCAGACGGATAGGGGGTCTGATATAGATATATCGTATCCAGATATCAAGCAGGAGTGCTCCAAGGACTCCGGGCAAACCGACCAGCGCACTGGTGAGCAGCGATTCCCTTGCATTATCAATGCGTGAAGTAGAGTACCCGCACTAGGCGTGACCGTATAAAAATGATGATATTTAGAATTAGAATAAAAAATTGTCCACAGACAAATTATTGCTTCGAATGTTTTATAGTTAAAAAAGTCTATCAATTCGAATTTAGTATTAATTGTAATTTTTATTTATTTCTAGTAGATATATTGAATTACACGGTGAGTGTTAATGGACTAGGAATTAAAAGAGAACTCTCGATAATCCGGAGTCACATTATTTGAGGCAATAAAATATTTATTGCTTCAGCTTATTTCAATTTCTCGGTTAATATTTCAGAATATTAATTAAATATACGAATATTATTCTATTACAATGATTAAATTGATTTATAATAAAATATATATTTGAGTGTTTATTTTTGATGCATAAGGGAAATTTTAGATAACAGTGAAACCTCGATCGATCGTTCCCCGAAAAATCTTTTTCCCGAATGTATCGTTTATTTCTTCAAGTTCCGAATTAATTTCATACAAAATAATCAAAAATTGATCGCATGGATCGTTCCTCTACGCAGCATACAATTTGTTTTGATTAACAGCACTCGTAAACAATGAGAGGAACATTCGATAGAAAGAGGGAGAACGCTGCTGCTGACGGCCGCTTGACATGATACAAATTTAAGCACATTCATTTACATGTGAAATGTGTATATTTTTTAGAATAAATATTTAAGTATGAAAAATGTAATTTTTATCTATATTCTCACATTCATAGTTTATTTCAATAAGTCCTTTCAAAAACGATAGATGCAGGTTTCACTATATACACTGAGTGCGCCACTGCTGTCTCGACAAGAGGGCCACAAGATACAATCCGTGCCCAGCGGCCATGATAATAACATTTCTTAGTATTATGTAGCTGGTATAATTGGTAGACTCTCAATTTACTTGAAGTTGACTAGAATCACTGTGTTAATAAACACAACGAAACATTTTATTCATACTAATAATTTATATATATTACAGATTTCTTACGAATACACGATTCTGTTTCGGTAAACCCAACTGTGACTCCGCCTACCCCTGGACCAGAATTGAAAATTTCATATGCGCAGTGCAGTTATTTGTGCAATCATAAAGTAAGCTTAAAAAGACACACGCTTACGCATACTGAAGTGAAACCTTTTTCATGTTCCCAATGCAACTATTCGTGTAATCGTAAATCAAGCTTGAAATTACATAGGCGTAAACACACTGGTGAGAAACTCTTTTCATGTTCACAGTGCAATTATACGTGCATTCAAAAAGCACAAATAAAATTACATGTGCTTAAGCATACTGGAGAGAAACTGTTTTCATGTTCACAGTGCAATTATTCGTACAATCAAAAATCAAACTTTAAAGTTCATCAGCATAAGCACACTGGAAAGAAAGTTTTTTCATGTTCACAGTGCAAGTATTCATGCAATCATAAAACAAGTTTTGAAAGACATACACTTACGCATGCTGTAGAGAAACCTTTTTCGTGTTCCCAATGCAATTTTTCATGTAATCGAAAATCACAATTAATATCCCACGTGTTTTCACACACTGGGGAGAAACAGTTTTCATGTACACAGTGCAATTATTCGTGCAATCATAAATCAAGCTTAAAAGTGCATCAGCGTAAACACACTGGTGAGAAACTCTTTTCATGTTCACAGTGCAATTATTCTTGCATTCAAAAAGCACAATTAAAACTGCATATGCTTAAGCACACTGGAGAGAAACTGTTTTCATGTTTACAGTGCAATTTTTCGTGCAATCATAAATCAAGATTGAAACAACACACGCTTGAGCATACCGGTGAAAAACTATTTTCATGTACACAGTGCAATTATTCTTGCAGTTATAAACCAGATTTAAACAAACATCTACTTACACATACTGGAGAGAAACTGTTTTCATGTACACAATGCAATTATTCATGTATTAAAAAATCATATTTAAAAAAACATACGTTTACGCATATTGGAGAGAAACTATTTTCATGTTCACAGTGCAATTATTCTTGCAAACATAAATCAACCTTAAAAAGACACACACTTACGCATGCTGAAAATAAACCTTTTTCTTGTTCTCAGTGCAATTATTCATGTAATCGAAAATCACAATTAGTAACCCATGTGCTTTCACACACTGGAGACAAACTGTTTTCATGTTCACGGTGCAATTATTCATGCAATCAAAAATATAACTTTATTGTACATGAGCATAAGCACACTGGAACGAAAGTCTTTTCATGTTTACAGTGTAATAAAAATCTCTGATAAATTCATTCTCTTGCGCATACTAACTATTTTCATGTTGACTGAATTGGAGAATATGATGTCCGACTCATTTACAGTGGTAATGTTATTATACAATCTACACAGTAGTGAAATCTAATTAAAAAACGGAATATCGCTATGATAGGCATCTAATTTTAACGTTTCTTGGTTCCTTAATGTGCTAGTACTTACAAAAAGAAATCAGATAATTAACAACCTTGTACAGAAACAAAAGATCAAAGCAGTATCGCGCGTCTCACGTTGAGACTAATTAATCTATGATTTATTAACGATTCACTATGTGTTCCAACATTTCCTCTTAGACCTGCTCTGAATGACAATACATTTTTATAAAACTTCAACAAACAATATATAAACATTGTCTTTTCCCAAATATTATTTTATTGAAATACAAAAAGTTATAAATGTTTTGTATAACTATTTAGGTTGAAATTGTATATGAACAGCTTTTTTAATTAATGTTAATTATTACTTTTACTACGTGTATCTTAAATATATTTATATTTAAATTAAAAATGTACTACTTCCCTCATGTGTTTTATTTTAGTGTTTAAAGATTGTGTTGCGCACAGAAGTGCGGTTCGAACATTTTCATTTCTGAATATGTTTTTTTTTTTTAATTCATGTTTAAGACGATATATGATATTTAATCTCCCGCTTCGCATGGCCCTAATTCACTTAATCAGAATGTATTGAAGAATTAACACGATTTGTCTATTGCTTCCGCTTGTCTATGGTCGGCCGTCATTTGATACTCGGAATTTGTTAATTACGCCTCGTGCTCGCTCGAAGGCCCCAGAACCATGGACCGTGCAGACCCAGACTTCCCTGCCGTCAAGCCTGAGCCAGGGTCTCCAGCCGGGAGCGGGGATGATGCAGAAGGCAGTGCAGCACCCTACACTGATGTAGATATACGACTATCTAACGTCAAGCTGGAGTACTCTGAATACTCTAGGGAAGCTGACCAACGCGCCAGTGAGGAGTTTGTTTATTAATTAATAATATTATTCAACGATGTGAAACTCGCAACAAGCGATGTGACTTTTTAAATTTCTCATCGGTTTTTTGCTTTCATGATTATTTTGAAATAGAACGCGCTAGTGTCGTTTCGTGTGACAGATGCATCGGATATTCTTGAAATCGCGGATAAAGTGACAACGATATTTGTGTTGTTGTTACGGTTGACTAGCCACGAGAAGGTTTGTTTCGAGTAGCAGCGTTTTCAATACAATAACAAAAGAATACATGCAAAATCTGTTAATTGTAAATAGCTATCTAGTAATCATTTTTAAAATTAGGGTTGGTCCACCACTGCAATTAAAATTCCTTAAACTGCAAACTAGCCGACACCAGTTGTGTCAAGTATTGAGGAGCAACAAATAGCAAATAAATAAATTAATTAATTGTGACCGCATTTTTGCACAAAATTTATGCCATTATTTACAATTTTGTAGAGTTCTTTACATAAGTCAATTTAACCCTTCCCAAACCATGATGTAACACAGGTCTACCATCATAATTAAACCTGTGATATTTCGGTAAATACATGCAACATAAAATTAAAATTTTAGATAATAATAATAAGAATGACTAGTGAAAAACCAATTATGAAAAGGAAATCGTACAAAAACAATTATTTTTTCCGTTCAATCCGTTGTAAAATTGATACGTTAGTAAAAATACAATTTGTATTATCAAAGACAGAAATCACACACTATTTTCACAGTGAAAAGAACAAAAAACATACAAATATAATTGTATTTTTCTCACTAATTAAATGAAGAGAAATAAGGAGGAAGGACACATTGTATACGACTTAATGAATGCTTCAAATTATGTTATTAATCATTTTTTCAAAATTGAATGCTCAATATTTAAAGTAAATTCGTGCCATTAAAGCCATTTAAGCTAATAAAAACATTTTTTCTAACTGTTACTTACGGCAACACGAGTTGACAGCATGGCTGCATTCGGGTATTTTATGTAAAAGTTAAAAAGCATTAAAAATATTTAAAAAGCACATGAGTTAGGCGGCCGCGACAACTCTGCAGCTCTGCTATATCGGATTATTATTTTTCATTTCAGAAATAGATTCCGACACTGTGGGCGGAATGTATACTCCTCCGACCGCCAAGGGAGGGGATTTGCGGGTGTATGGGTGGTCTCCAGCTGAGAGCGGCGAAGGAGTGTCCTATACTGATGTAGATATATCGTATCCCGATATCAAGCAGGAGTGCTCGGAGTATTCCAGGAAGGCTGACCAGCGCAGTGGTGAGCAGTTTTTTCTTGGATTTTCATATCGTGACGTAGAATAGTCGCACTAGACGCGACCGTTGAATGACGATGTACAGATATCATCAACATCAACATATATTATAGTTACGTTGGTCATTGACTCACTGACTGACAACTGACTCTGTAACGCTGTAGCATCGCATACATTTTACTGCACACATAACATAAAATAGGTGTTGTGAAGTGCATTTAAATTTTTCACCAAAAGCTCGCAAAGTAATTATCGCTGAAAATCTATTTATAAAAAGAATTCATTAACATCAAATAAAAGAGCGATTTTCATTGCTATAAAATTACGTAAGAAAATTTTTACAGATTCTGTGTTCTAATGGTCTTTCTTTTTTTATATGCAATATATGAAACATATCATTTTCAGTTTTCAACATAATTTTTTTTTCTCAGTTATAATGAATGAGGATTAAAATCCTGCTTCTAAAAAGCGTCGCTTGGCTAATGAAAGACAGAAGGGATGGCGGGCAAATCAGAGTCAGGAATCGCGTGCGAAAATTCGTGCTTTAGATGCTGCCTCTCATCAAGAACGCATCAATCAAATGACACCCGAACAATCAGCAGCTTATCGTGTTGCTCGTAACGCATCACAGCAACGGTATGTTGATAGACGAAATGAATAGGAAAATAATCTATTTGATCGATGGTAATTTTCAAATCTATAATAGCGCCTGTTCTCTTGTCAGTGAAGATCCAAATAATGCACTCAATTTCCGCATTGAATTCCTCCATCAGCAAACTCCATGCGTGCCATCTCATGTGTTGTTGCTTAAGAAAGGTGTCATCATCATGTTGTTGAGAAATTGAACCCTAAAAAAGGAGTTTGCAATGGAACTCGATTGGTTGTAGAAGAGCCTGGACCAAATTTGATAAGAGCAAACATCATTTCAACATGCAAGTACAATCATAGTTCTAATTTCCAGGATTGATCTCGCTCCAACCGACACAATATTACCTTTCATATTTCTGCGTACGCTATTACAATAAACATGGCTCAAGGCCAGTCATTTGATCAATTTGGAGACCGCTGTATTTTCACACGGCCAACTGCGTGTGGCTTTGTCACGCTCAAGAGTTGCAAGTCAAGTGAAGGTGTTATTAAATCGAATTCATAGGAAGGAAAATTATTCAATGACCAGAGACAATTCATGCGCAATGTAGTTTTTCATGAAGTTCTTCATTAAAATTTTTTTTTTGGAAGATACAGGTGAATGCAAACACACGGAAGATACACAAATTGGACATTTATTAATTACACGTTTACATTCATGGGCAGGTGGAAATACTTATAACTAACTTAATCTTTGACTAATTCTACCTCGAATAATCCTGCGATGTTCCTCTGGATCTTCTTCCGGGGACCTGATCTCAGGCCGGCGAAATTATGCCGTTAGCACCCGGCGTAGGCGGCTACCTGCTGACTGCTCCCAGGCTGTTGTAGATTGCGGTGAACCGTGGCTGTCTATCCTCCGATTCTCTGTTACGTTCGATCGGATTTCTGGTGTTGATCGTCTGCCTCCGCTGGTCGACATCGCGACGTCTTTTGGCTTCCGAGATTGCCTTTCAACTCTTCACTTTCGACTTCCGACTCCGATTCTCGTTTTCCACTGCGTGTCCTACACTACCTGTTTTTCGACTGCGCGTTTTCAACTCTTCACTTCCGAACCTTTTGCGATTTCCGGGGTCGAGCTCCCACTTTCAACTCTCGCTCCCAACTTCTGTTCTCCCATCGCGCGTTTAAACTGCTGTTTTCTAATAGACTCGCGACACATATTACATCACGTGTGTGTTAGGTACATAAAATTGTTTGTTTTATTCATCATTTTTCAACGGGCGCCTCACAACTAACTAGCTTGAAATACTAATGATCGACGTCTACACACAAGTTACAAGTAAACTCACACTGAAAGCCATATCGACCTAAGGCCAGAGCGACAGTTAACAAGTGAAGAATTAAAGCAGACTCGACACTCCGGATTCGTAATATCCGGGCTGCAGATATTAAATATAAAAGTAGTTTTTCATTTTACTACATTTTGTATCGGATAAATTCCATGACAAAATTAATTTAAATATCATTCAGATTGTGTATTATTTTCTATTGTCATTGTTGATTGGTCCTGCTGAGTGCTGGGTGCTCCACTGCCGCCCGGCAGGAGGGCCGCGAGGTACTGTCCGCGTCCAGCGGCCGCACCTCTTTTGACCTTGAGAATTCCATTTCTTAGCAGCGGGTCCAATTGGTAGACTCTCAAATTATTTGAAGTTGACTAGAATAACTTTGTTACGCGATAAAACACTACATTAATATAAATAATTTATTTTCTTTGCAGATCTCGTAAGGATACACGATTCTGTTTCGGTACACCCAACTACGCCTGCGCCTACCGCTGGACCAGAATTGAAAATTTCGTGTTCTCGTTGTAATTATTCGTGCGTTCAAAAATCAAAATTAAAAAGACATACACTTACGCATAATGAAGAAAAATTGTTTCCATGTTCACAATGCGATTACTCGTGCAATGAAATATCTAAATTAAAAAGACACACGCTTACGCATACCGGAGAGAAACCGCTTTCATGTTTGGAGTGTAATTTTTCGTGCAATCATAAATCAAGCTTAAAAAGACATACGCTTACACATACCGGAGAGAAACTTTTTTCATGTTCACAATGCGATTACTCGTGCAATGAAATATCTAAATTAAAAAGACATACGCTTACGCATACTGGAGAGAAACTGCTTTCATGCTTGGAGTGCAATTTTTCGTGCAATCATAAATCAAGCTTAAAAAGACACATGCTTACACATAATAGAGAGAAACTGTTTTCATGTTCACAATGCAATTATTCTTGCAATCGAAAATCAAGCTTAAAAGTACACACGCTTACGCATAGTGGAGTTAAAGTTTTTACATGTTCACAGTGCAATTACTCTTTCAATCGGAAATCAAACTTAAAAGTACATACGCTTACGCACGCTGAAGAGAAACCGTCTTCGTGTTCACAGTGCAATTATTCGTGTAATATAAAATCAAGCTTAAATTTACACGTGCTTACTCATTCTGGTGAGAAACTATTTTCATGTTCACAGTGCAATTATTCATGCAATAAAAACTCAAACTTTAAAAGGCACGGGCTTACGCACACTGGAAGAAAACTGTTGTCATGTCTGAAAGTGTAATTATTCTTGCAATCGTAAGGTGCGTTTACACACTGGATAGAAACTTAATGTTCACAATTTATATATATTTATAAAAAAAGCTTAAGAATACATACTTACTCACAATGATAATTATTACGTGCATTCACAAAGATTCCATAAAAATTCACGTGCATCTGTGTACTGATGTGAAACTGTTTTCATGTTCACAGTGCAATTATACATGCAATTGAAAATCACACTAAACCTTTTCGTAGCCATGCAATAACACAGGTTTACTGAACTCTTTAAATTTGTAATACGCGTAATATTTTCGCATGTATAAAATTAATTTTTAAAATGGAATCTATTCGTAAATATACATTACTGAAATTTTGAAAAACTACTATGTCTATCGTTTTAAAGTGCTCTGTCATTAACTAATATTAAAGAAATATAAAATAAATTATACGCTTTTTTAATACTCTCATATCCTATTCTATATAATTAATATACATTTCTTCATCTGCCGAAATTAAAATCTGTAATCTAGAATACAAATTCACCAGAAAACTTTGTAAAATATGATGTATTGAAGTTGATATATTTTTTTTAAACCTATTAATATTATATATACATATTTAATTAAAATAGGCTATAATAACATCTCCAATCATCAATGAAATTTTCACAAGATGTACTAAATAAAATAAATTTAATAAAATAAGATTAATTATTATTATTATTGTTTAATTTGAATAGAGCAATGCGATTACAATAATAGTGAATATAATAATTAGCAACTATATTTATAATTATTAATATCATAATAGAAATAGATATTCTTAAAGATAGATACATTTGAAATAAAAATCATGAAAGAAACTTATATAATATTCAATTATAGTTACTTGTGTTTATTAATTTAGTAAGAAATGTTTTATATAAAGTTTTTTAAATCAAAATGCCGATAATATACTAGCAGATTTTTTTTTTCCTTAACATCAGGATGTTCATATTTCCTTCGATTTTTCCTGAATGATACAAGTCATCTAGGTCAACGAGCATGTTGGACAAATGCCAAGCTTCATAAAACAATTTAATTTATCTATTGTATCTACTAAGCACAACATGTTGAATAAAGCGAGAGTTCTAGTTCTAGTGATTAGAAATTTTTGTATCGCACAATTGATTTAACATTGTTGTGTCAAAATCAGGTTATACAGAATTTACAATTAAACTATTCATATTTTTACGCACATACTTTGGGGCGTACATAATTTTGAAAGAAATCAAATCGTTGGAAGTAACGTTAGTAGTATTTACTTGTCTGTTGACGGTATAGTCACTAACTTAGCATAAAAATTAATTACTTTTACAATAAAGAATATTACATTTGTGGAAAGGTTGGTTGTGTTCAAGTGAAAACCATTATTATCCAAACTTGTTTATTCTCATCGGGGAGAAGCCACCGAGAGCAAGAAACAACACAGAATACACGAAAGACAGAATGGAAAAACGATGCACGGTTAGTGGAAGGTGAGAGTCGAGATGTGCATCCGCGGTCCGATCCTCCTCCTCTGGTGCATGTGTTGATGCACATCTGTGGTGCATGTGTGTCATGCCCGCCGGACGGTGCAGCCCGACCTTCCTTGAACGGTCTCGCTTTGTTCGCGTGGGATGGCGCAATACCGAGAAATGACAGATCGAGGAACATCTGGAGCCGCCACACGTCTATTCTGTAAGTCATGAGATGTTTCAGTGTGAAGGATTGTCTCAAAGATTTGATTATTCTTGGCTGAACCGATTTCGTTCTATCTTTCAATTAATAAAAGGGCTATTTGTTTTCGTTAAAAAAAATTAATACAACGACCACAAACCACACAGCCTCATCGTATTTATTTACGTCCTGTTTCATCACTCAGGTCACTGACGCACGTCTTACGACCAGGCGTGGTCGGCTTCCGGACATAAGTCTGCTTCAAGAGTCCGGACTATGAAGTAAGTCTGGCACCTGGTAGCCTCATCAGCTTGGCTGGAATATCCTTGGATAGGAATATCAGATGTGTTCGCTCTGCGGCCTCGTGATGTACACGAGGTGTGGTAATCCTTCGTGATTTGAGATGCGGTAGGCGTTGTGCAGACTCGTCGAAACTTATAAATTACCCTATAACAAATTAACCCTAAAATGTCTACATACTCGAGGAAATATGAATACAGCTGTGTTCAGCATGATTCTGACGAAGCATATTACGCGATAGGAACTTCATAAATGAGGCATAGCCACATCAGTATAATAAAAATAAATTAGTATTTCTGTTTGTCTTAAATGCATGCTCTGCTCTGATTCGATTCTGAAAGGGGAGAGGGATAAGGACTGAGCCCTCTTGTCTCCGACGTATGAGGTAACAATGGCGTAAGATTTACTTGGGGGACCCTATTCGAGGAAGATGGTGAAATTTTTTTATATTTACTTTGTGTATAATTGTATAAAGTAGTAGCAAAAATGGGTAAAGTTTATTATAAAATATTATTAATTTCCATCCCAACCCCCATCCATATACTGATCCTCAACATCTTCGTCCCATTTCACTTTTTTACCCTGTTCTTGACCCTATTGAACATAATTTATAAAAAAATTAAAAAACTTCGTTAACAAAAAAAATTGTAAAAAATACAAAATCAAACAAAAAATAATTAGCATGCTCTGCATGACCCATAGATAAGACAAGACCTCAAATCACAGGATCTATAAAATAATTAATTAGATAATTCAACTATGGTTCGCTCACGTCCACCATAGATAAATGATTCGGCCGTCATTTGGGATTCGTTAATCACGTGTTGTGCTGGCTCGAAGATCTTTAAACCATGGACCATGCTGACCTAGATGTGCCTACTGTCAAGCTTGAGCCAGGATCTCCAGTCGGGAGTGGCGATAATAATGAAATCGGTGGAGCACCCTACACTAATGTAGATATATGGCTCTCCGAAGTCAAGCTGGAATACTCCGAGAATGCCGACCAGCGTGCTGGTGAGGAGTTGGTTTATTTATTTATGAAGTATTTTGTATTCTAGGTTATTTTGGAATAGAACAACGCGCTAATGTCATTTCGTGTGGCAGATTTCTGTAATATTTAAATTATAAAAACACTGCGATTTTTGCAAACTTGACTAATCCGGAGAGCTTTGTTTTGAGTAGCAGTATTTTAAATACAATAATAATAAAATATTTGCAAAAACTGTTACAGTTAGTGATCTTTTTTAAAAAAAGTACTTGCACACCATACAATTAAATTATTTCAAATTTTTTGTCAATTAATATCCATACCTATGTATGTAAAATATGTGGGTTATGATGTGAACGTAACGTTCTGGTCGTTGAGCAATCAACATTTGTAGTGGTCACGAGGAGATGGCGGGGATGTAAATTAAATTAATACGAGTTTTTATATACAAATTCACACATTTATTTACAACACAAGGAATATATGAAGAAAAAAAATTCTTATTGCTACTTATATCTAACTTATAAACGCGGGAGCACTAATTGTTTTTCTTACTTACTTTTGTCTGTCTTCACATTTGTGGCCGATTGCATGGCCACGTGTGGCCAGCCGCTGGCGCGTGCGACAAGCGGCATCTGGAGCCCGCCCCTGGTCCAGTGCACGGACGCGGGCTCCGCGGTTTCGCTCGCCATGTGGTATCCGTGGCCGCGTCCGGTCGTCTCGTGGTGGGCGGCCTCCGGTCCTCCGTTGTGAGCAGCAGGAATATCCGACGCAAAGCCGGCGGCGTCCCGGAGCAGGTCCGGTGCGCTCGACAGGCATAGAGCGAGAGAGAGTAGTTTCGGCTTGGCAAAAACCCACCCCGGCCATATGCGCGAGGAATGAGATAGCGACCCTTCGTCCGCTGTGGATGCATGTTAGGAACGGGGTGATGAGGGGCTTGCATTGCCCGGCGCGCGGCCCGCGCAGCAATATTTGAATAAAGCTAAACATTAATTTAAAATTCGCGCCGAAAAAAATATTCGTAATACGTGAACGTCACACGTGAGATGCGACCATAACAAAAGTATAACAAGAAGTCTCCTTATCGGAACACCAGGTTATATGATGACTTACAACGTGGGATGACATGGAGCCGAGCCCATGAGGCAGGTCGCTACTCTGGCAGCCTCCAGGTGTGTTATATCGGATTTTTATTCTTCATTTCAGAAATAGGTACCAACAATGTCAGCTTGAGACATGCGCCTCGGACCGCCGAGGGGGAGGACTTGCAGACGGATGGGTGGTCTCCAGCTGAGAGCGGCGAAGGAGTAGGCGATAGGGCGTCCTGTACTGATATAGATATATCGTATCCTGACATCAAGCTGGAGTGCTCGGAGTACTCCAGGAAGGCCGACCAGCGCACTGGTGAGCAGCTGATTTCCTTGTGCCCATTATTAGGTTTGCGTTTGAATTGAATTATCAATATTTTTATTTATATTACACAACATAATGTTTTATAGTTGAAATCACTTACTCTATTATCAAAATAAACCCTAGCGGAATACCGTTGAACGTCCTAACAATACACTGAATATAAGACTTCAAAATTTGCACAATCTTTACAATTTACATCATATTATAATAATTTAAAACAATGTGACGCGAAATTATTGATAAGTTTTTTTTTCTTTCTTTTCAATTTCTTGACTTAAACTACTTTCATAATAATGTGCACATATATATTCTAGTAATTTAAATGTACAGTTTCGAAAGCAATAATTAAATATATTTTTAGTTATTTTCACTAAATATATGTTTAAGGCCGTGACAGTTAACGGGCTAGAAGTTATAATACATTAAAAATATATATTATTTCGATTACGTAATATATAACTAAACTGAAAATATTGATTTGTAATCAATAATTAATTTGCACGTATTTTAATTCATACTTTTCTTTTGATGGCTGCGTCAAAAGCGGCGCGTCACATCAAGTAGTTGATTCAAATTGAGCGAGCATAGCGGTTGACTTGTTATTTTCTATAAATATTTTTGTGTCCTAACAATGATTGAATAAGAGGAAGATAAATCGTTTTATTCATACAATCTTGAATATTTGATTATTTTTCAGTTAACCTAACTGTGCCTCCGTATACCCCTGTAAAGGAACCAGAATTGAAGAGCATTTCCACAGCCGATAACTCCTCAAGTAAGCCCACGATGACATCCACTGACAAGAAAGCGTTTTTATGTTCACTGTGCACTTATTCGTGCAATCTAAAATCACAAATTAAATTACATATGCTTGAGCATACTGGAGAGAAACTGTTTTCATGTTCACAGTGTAATTATTCGTGCAATCATAAAACAAACTTAAGAAGACATGCGCTTACGCATGCTAAAGAGAAACCGTTTTCATGTTCCCAATGCAATTATTCATGTAATCGAAAATCACAATTAAAAATTCATATGCTTTCACACACTGGGGAGAAACTGTTTTCATGTTCACAGTGCAATTATTCATGCAATCAAAAATCAAACTTAAAAGTACACGAGCGTAAGCACATTGGAGAGAAACTATTTTCATGTTCACTGTGCAATTATTCGTGCAATAAAAAAGCAAACTTAAATATACATGTGCTTAAGCACACTGGTGAGAAACTGTTTTCATGTTTACAGTGCAATTATTCGTGCATTCAAAAAGCACATTTCAAAGTACACATGCTTACGCACACTGGAGAGAAACTCTTTTCATGTTTACAGTGCATTTATTCATGCAATCACAAATCAAGCTTAAAAAGACACGAGCTTACGCATACTGGAGCGAAACCGTTTGCATGTTCCCAATGTAATTATTCATGTTATCGAAAATCACAATTAAAAATGCACGTGCTTTCACACACTGGGGAGAAATTGTTTTCATGTTCACAGTGCAATTATTCATGTAATCTAAAATCAAACTTAAAAGTACACGAGCATATGCATACTGGAAAGAAACTGTTTTCGTGTTCACAGTGTAATTATTCTTGCAATAAAAAATCACGTTTTAAAAGACATGCTCTTGCACATACTGAAGAGTTACTGTTTTTATGATCAACTGCGCAATCTTAAATCACTATTTGAAATGCATATTCCTACGCATGCTGATGAAAAGCTGTATTCATGTTCACAGACGCATACTGGAGATGTATGTCATTATGTGACTACCCATCATAGCCTAGAATTGTGCATGAAGAGTTTTGTTGTAAGTGTAGAGAACACAATTTTTCATGAGAGATAAAAAAACTTTATCTCTGTCCAAAAAACAAAACAAATGTTGAGTAAGATATATGTCATGTAACAAATGTCATGTAAGGCATATGTGGTATTGTGAATTTATCCAGTGAAGCTGTGTTAACAGAAAAACCATTTTATTAATGGTTATAAGTGACATGGTAAGTGACCTCAAACAATGTATGTATGCACATGTAACTTTTCCCTTTGTGTTATTTTTGCTTAGTTCAATTCTATTAAATGTTTTAGTATTTAATTATCCTTAATACAATTCCTCTTATCGTAAGAAACACAATAAAACCAAGCATTTAATCACAAATACTTATAAAATATTTCGTTTGAAGTATTACAATAACTATAAATATTAAAAAATGAACAGTGAAAATGTATAAAAGTGGATACACATGTATATATATATAAATAATATTATTTTTTAATTTTTAATTATCATTAACACGAACTGCGAGAGAGGTTCAGAAACACAATAAATCCCAACGAAGACAATGTTTCGAGTCGCTTGGTTAGAAAACTATTTTGAGTACAAAATATCGCATTATATTCGGGTTAATACGGTATATATAAATGAGAAATTACAGTATATATCTAAACAAATTACAAAATAAAATATATTAAAACATAATATATACATAACGTAAGCACACAAGAACTGGACTATAAAAATGAATATTAGCACCAACATATACAAACATAGTTTTAAGAATATCCATAACAACAACTGCAACAAAATGATCTGTAACGACTCATGTGCAATCTTAAACTCTAAGAAATAAATCAAATATCTCGATGTAATTATAGATCAACATCTAAAATGCCACATTAGCGAATTAATGAAGAGAATACGAAAATGTATTTATATATTCATAAGATTAAGAAACATTTTAAATATAAAATAACTTTAAAAAGGTATACTTTGCTATTGTTCACTCACTACTCCAGTATGGAATTATTGGGT
The DNA here is from genome assembly GCA_031772225.1 of Eubasilissa splendida. Classification (NCBI taxonomy): domain Eukaryota; kingdom Metazoa; phylum Arthropoda; class Insecta; order Trichoptera; family Phryganeidae; genus Eubasilissa; species Eubasilissa splendida. The sequence continues at coordinate 2,920,727 of CM062866.1, forward strand.
GGGGAGGAGCATACAATAACTTAATGAACTCGGTAAAAACAATACAGAGAACAATTATTAAAGTAATATTTTTAAAAATATCAACTTTTACAACACAAGCACTTTTTACAAAATTCCCAGTTCCTAAAATAGAAAATATTTATAAAAAATCTCAATTAATTAATTACTCAAAGTAAATAATACTGTAAAACTTGAAACAAGTACGTCATTAAGATTTAAAAATCCTTAAATGTAACACCAATGATTATCAGCAAAATTTCATATACTTAGGGATAAAAAACTTCAATAGCCTCCCTACACAATTAAAGAGACAAAGGATATAAAAGAACTAAAAACGAAATTAAATGAACTCTTCAGTAGCACACAATTAGATAATAAATAATATTATAGATTACAAATGTATAACTTCTAACTCTATATTAATTATAACAGTGCAAGTCCCTCTCCAAGTACAAGAGCTAGTCCCTTTTTTGGTGAGGTAAGCGATTCACAAAAATATGTAACTTTAGTTTTGTAAAAATTATATTGGCTATACTTTGAAATTCTGAAAACAATTGTAAACTTACGGTCCAAATACTCTGTAAACACATGTAACACATCTGATATCAAGTAAATAATTTGGACAATTCAAGGATTTATGGTAATCAAAGGGGCGGTCATCTCAGAGTGAAGGAGAAAAAAATTGTTTTAGGTATACAATTGTTAACGTACAGTCAAAATACATTTTTAACGCATGTAGAACATCTAGATGCAACTAGTTAATTATGAAAATTTAACGATTTATGGTTTACCATAAACAGTCTCTAGCTCCTCTATTTACAGATAAACTATGGGCTGTCATCTCGGAAAGAATGAAAAAAAATTGTTTTGGCTATACTACTTTGAAATTATGAAAACAATTGAACTTTCATGGTCAAAATACTTTGTAATCACATGAAATACGTCTAGTTGCAACTGCATAATAATAAAAAATAGCGATTTATGGTTAATTAATAAGATAAAAGCTGTCATCTCGGAGTGAAGGAAAAAAATAGTTTTGTCTATACTTTGAAATTCTGAAAACAATTGAACACTTATGGTCAAAATAATTTGTCAACACACGTATTATATCCAATGACAACTAGATAATAAAAAATATAAAAAGATTTATGGTAAACAAAAGAACTAAGGGCGGCCATCTCGGAGTTAAGGAAAACATTTTTTTTGCTATACTTTGAAATTCTAAAAACAATTGAACACTTATGGTCGAAATATGTTGTAACCACACTTATTACATTTAATGACAACTGGAATACAGCGCAAATAAAAATTCAAAATGGTATTTTTATCTGAAATAGAACATTTCCGTTTATACAGGTAAAGTTTTTCTAGAAATCTTACAACTTGTAACAGAGACATACTAAACAAACTTCTTATCTTCTTCGTCGGTCCCTCGTTACGAGGATGACACCTGCCATGCCTTGGCTGAGGCGCCCTATTCCCGAACCGCAGATCCTTCCACATGTTGTGCACGTGCTTTCGCTGGCTAGGGCGGCTCTGATGGACGGATCTTCCTCCCTTTTTCGGTAATTGCGTCAGCCCTCTGCACAATGTACTTTTTGACACCATTGTCCTCGGTCTTGGACCGCGGTTTCCCAGTATTCAGGATCTATCCCATATCTGCTTAGATTTGCCTTCAAGATGTCTTTGAATCTTTTCCTCGGTCCACCCTGTCTTTTTTTGCCGTGAGATACGCAAACATGATTTCTAGTAGCTTCTGATTGATAAATTACTAGAATTTGACATCTCTGATTCGATTGTTAAAAGGGGGAGGGATAAGGGCTGAGTCCTCTTGTCTCCAACATATAAGGTAACAACAATGGCGTAAGATTTTTTGGGAGACTCTATTGCGGGGAACATGGTGAAGTTGTTTTTTTTTTTACATCGGGTATTTTAAACTTTGTATATAATTATATAAAGTAGTAGCAAAAACTAGTAAAGTTTTTTTATATAATACAGTTTTTTTTAATTCTATATTTTGTTACTTCTTTTTTTGTTTGATTTTGTTGAATTTTTTACAAATTGTTATATTTTAAGTGAAAGTTTTTATAGAATCTTTTCATAAATTTTGTTCAATAGGGTCAAGAACAGGGTAAAGAAGTGAAATGGGACAAAGATGATGGGGATCAGATGAGGGATCATACAGGCCGAGGGAGTTTATGGAAGCGTTTGGAATGGAAATTAATTTACACAATAAATCGTGTATGTGTCGTTTGAGTGAGGGTATGTTTGAGTCTCTGTGAATGATTGTGTTTCTAACAAACCAGGTTGAGTTTGTAATAATTCTCTTAACGATGTAGTTTTGTTTGGATTCTAAAATGTTTGTGTTACTTTAATACTTTAACCCCAGATGGGGCTCGCGTATGTGAGTATAGGGACAGATGATTGCTTCGTACAAGCGTAATTTGTTTTGTAGGGATAGTGGACTGTAGGAATTAGTATTTGACCTAAGTTGCAGAAAAATAGCAAGGCGCTTTCAAGTGAAAACTTTTAGTCCCGGTGCAACTGTCAGTATCGTGAAATGAAAGCGCTTCTCCACTTCCTACCTGAAACATATTATGTAAAACTTTAGCTAAAGCTTATATTATATACAAATTTTAAAATAAACAAGTCTTAAGAGAAAAAATAATGCCCTCTTACAGAAGGATACGGCTGTATGAAATATACAATTACAAGGCGAATCGCGTCTCGATTAAATTAAACGAATAGAACAATAAAACAAGGGCATTTTTTCACAAATGTGATTATGGAGCTGTACAAACTTACCTCAGAAACAGTAAATATGTTTATAATATTATTAATGTTTCTTTAGAATCAATTTGTTTAATTTATTATAAAACCCTGATAGCACACTAATCACTGTCAACTAATTAATGTACAGTTTATTTTTAATGTTATAATAACTTGTTTTACTATGTATACCTTGTTATATTTATATAAAACAAATTAAAAATCTATTTTTCCCATATGTGTTTTATTTTAGTGTAACATAACCAACGGCACTTTGGGGGTTAGGGCGGTGGTCAAATGAAAGAAATGTCGTTTGGCGTGTTGGTGTGTTTATTGTGATGGATATATCAATGAAGATGGATGAGAATGAATATAATGGATGAGTGAAGATGTGAAGTTCGAAATGAAGCGAGTCGGCGGTTTCGCTCGGCGCGCGTGGGCCGGCAAGACGGTGAAACGCTGTCACTAGCGTCGATGCCGACTGAGATGGCGGTGAATATGAATTCTGATCGCTACAGCACATTTTTATCTAATTTACCATGACCTCTAATTTACCGCTCGAGATCTGTGAATGCAACAAGTTCTACAATGCACCTGTTACTTCTAATTTTACCATCTAATATTGGATGGTTGAAAGCGTTACCAGTTTCATACGTTACAATGAAAATGTCAGCACATTACACTGCAAACAACGATGAGGATAAAAAAATCGGAAGATTATCTTGAATGCATCTGTTCTCCGTATAATAATCAAATACCAACTTGTTAAATGGTAGCTATACGATTAAATAAATCGTCGACTTTTACCTAACATTCTGACGTGTTGAATAATATTTATCTCTGCATATTTCAATAAGTGTCATCTATGAACACAACACCAAATGATGTATTAATTTTGTTGATAAATAGTTATCCATAGAACTCTGGTCTTTCTTTTTGTCAAATCGGTTTTCTACACAACTTACGAAAAACACAAACAATATAAGTTCATAATTGTATCATTTACAATCGCAAAGATTATTAAATAGTTTCGTTTTCATATTAACAGATGTCTCTCGGAACATTTTCTAACGCATGCGCACTTTGTACACCTTATCGATTTTAGTTTGCGTGCGCGCGCTTTCCGAATGTCATTTTATACATTTTTATATTGCATTTTTACTTGTCAAATAGCCACACCACCTGCTGCCCGCTTCACATATTTGGTCATAACGTGATCATGTTTAAGTCTAGTCAAGCTATTTTTATACTTCTATATCTGATCGCCGCCGCGTTTGCCAATTTGGAAGGGCCTTTTCTATTTTGGGGGCCCAAAGATCTTTCGTCTTACAAGAGGCCGGCCCTGAAAAGTCTGGAGCAGGATGATCTCGTCGAGATTTATGAAAATCAAGCCGCGATTGTCGTCTTCAACAATCAAGATTCGCTTCCCCTCACCAGTGACAACTTTCCTAGACTGAGGAAGCTTCTGGAGCGGAAGACTTTGCTGGTGTTGCCTCAAGATTTTCTAGATGTGCATCCGGAGTACATCAACAATGAAACACAGGTAATCTTTATATTAAACACTTTGTAGTATAGTAATAATTGAGAAATATGTAATATCATACACCAAAAGAAGGCTTGTTTATGCTTTTAGCGTGTTGTCTAGCTTGTAATGAATGGTTAAGGGAGTTAAATATTATAACTCGAAAATGTTTATTTAATTTATTTAAACAATATAAAACACTTATTTTCCGTAACTTCATGCAATAAAGTGATACAATTGTGTACAGTTCGGGTTACCTATTTACCTATTTTGAGGCACGAGTTTGTTTAAAGATTTCTCTATTTCTGGAAGTATGTAAGTTAATACAATGAAGATATTTATGCCATTTTAAAAGAAAAATTATCTCAATATCAATACCTCATGATGATGATATTTAGCTAACTTAGACTTAGGTTAAAAAGTTATTTGATCGAGATTTGAATATACAATTTACAGTAATTCAGGAATCCATTTTTTAAATTTTACACTTTTAGTATTTATCAAACTTAGTTTATTTCACTAAAAATAAATATTTATTTATGTCAGGTTATAACGGTGCAAGGCCCTAATTCCGAACGAGATGCTGAGATCACGGAGACCTTTGAACGTCTGGAGGACATTTATGGAGCGGGACGTGTGCTCGGCGTGCTGGGCAGCTCCAGCAGTCAGGAAGGAGAGGCGGTGGACGAGGAGGGCACCCTGGTGCTGGACGGCGAAGGGACCCTCAGAGTGCGCAGGCAGACGGGGCAGGAGCCCAAAGAAGCGCCCGCCGAGGTCGTTTACAATGCTTCAGGTATTTATTTCTTATATTTATTTTAGTATTTTATCATTTTAATCATTTCATTTTTAATTAATTAAATAAATAAGTCATTTTTAATTTAACTTTTAAAAATATGTTTTCATATCAATATCATTGTTTTGTCATCTTTTGTAAACATACAATGGCGTCATCTATAGACTCAATAATATCCCACTCAATATGTCCACATTGTTTTTATGTTGTCACTATTTATTTAACTTATATTTAATTTAAATAAATAAATTCATCATGCTTATAAATGCATTTGTGGTGTCACATGTGGACTATTGTAACAGCATCTATGCTGGCCTACCAATGTTTCAGCTGGATAGATTACAATCTATTCTAAATGCGGCTGCACGGATAATATATGGAGTTTCCAAATTCTCTCATATAACATCCCTTTTACGTCAGCTACATTGGCTCCGATTCCCTGAAAGAGTTGAATTTAAATTGTGCTGGTTGATGTACAAGGCGACACACAACATGGCGCCTCTGAATCTTCAACCACTTTGTATCCCAGACAATTTGAATGGTAGACGTCAAACTCTCAGGTCAGCCTCTACTCCAGCTGCAGGAAGGGTTGTAGAACCGATCAGCCGTTGCCAGAAGTCTATATTTAGTGAACGGGCATTCACAGTGGCAGGCCCAAAAGCGTGGAACTCTTTGCCCTCCGTTATTAGAAACAGTGCATCAGAAACTTTATTTAAGAAGAAATTAAAAACGCACTTTTTCAAAAAATCATTTCCATAAGTGAAAATAACGATTTTTTAATTTTAAAAAACATATTATGTGTAAAGCGCCCTTGAGGTGAAAGTTTTTACGAAAATGGCGCTATACAAATTATCCATTATTATTATTATTATTATTATCATAATTTTACTTTAATACATTTAAATTAGTAGATGCTATGAGCACTCTATAAATATATATGCTTTAAATCAATGGTTTCTATGCAAGGTTCAGATATTGTAATGATTTTGAGACATTTACTAATAAAATATTGACTCATTATTATTTGGGGGAAGGGTATGATCACGGCCACTCTGGTTGAATGTCTATTTTTGTTAATTTTTTTTACTTTTGGTCGAAGCTCGGTGAGGCTGGCGCAAAAAATACTATTGTATATTTAAAAACATATTTAATTAATTATTATTATATTATTTGAATGATTATGCTGTCAATAGGCAAGATCCTGTTTTAACTCATCGACTACTTCTTCTGCACTTCTCCGCCACTACAAAATTGCACCACAGACCGAATTCATAAGCTGCAGACCCTCTCGATGGCATCTGGCGATGACCGGGAGCGGTTCAGCATTTTACTATAGATATTGGTTGTCCTGTCACCAGGCAAGATACTGTTCTACGCCAGCGACTACCCGTTGCTGCGCTACTCCAGCGCCGACAACCGCACCGAGGACCGCACTCTGAAGCTGCAGACCCTCGTGGGGGTCTCCAGTGACGACCGCGAGCAGTTTAGTCGGCTCATTGTGACCTTCGCAACCCCGGGCGGGAAGGTAGCAATTTATTTTCAAGATTAAAATTAGATGTTTCATTTTAAGTTACCGGTAATTTTAATTGATGTAAAATGCAAAAGTTATGCTGGAGCACTTGACCTCTACAATCACAGAGACTGAAACATACCCTTACTCAAACAACACATACATGATTTATAATCAAAATTTTATTCTAAATTAATTTCCATTCCAAACCCTTCCGCAAACTCCCTCGGTTTGTATGATCCCTCATCCTAACCCCATATCTTGTTCCCATTTCATTTCTTTACCCTGATTTTGACCCTATAGAACAAAATTTATAAAAAGATTCTATAGAAACTTTCACTAAAAATATATATTTTCTTTAAAAATTCAACAAAATCAAACAAAAATAGAATTAATAAAATACAAAATAAAAATAAATGTATTATATAAAAAAACTTTACTTATTTTCGCTGCACTGTGTTGGTGTAGCATAATCGGTTAATGCATTTTGCCCAGATGGGAAGAGATCCAGGCTCGAATCCCGGTAGCAACAACAATATTTTTCTATAAATAGATTTTATATATTGTATATATCTTTCGAATTAATACATTTAATTAGTATTTCAAATATATCACAGAGCTATGTTCGGAATAATTACAACTTCACAATAAGAATGTTATGTTTGAACAACTGTATACATTGTTATATTTTTTGTTATCTAGGTGACTCTCAGATTCCACTTCCCCGACAACTCCTGCGGCTACTGGACGCTCGGCCCCGTGGAGTTGCTTGACCCGCGCGGCCAGGAGCTGTTGCTGAGCCCGCGTTCCCTGCCATCTACTTATCTGGGTGCCCCGCGGGGCTTCTCTTTCCGGTGCTCACAGCCCATGGTATTCACCAATGGCTCTGTCAGCCTCATCATACATGAAATTCAGGTCCAGCCACAGCTCAATGGGCAGTCACAATTTGGGATGGCATACAACTGCGTCGGTTTCACCACTGTACCAATATGGTGAGGATAAACAAGTTTCACTTAGCAATATTTGAATATGTCCAAGAATGCACAATTACTGGATTTTTACCTACAAAGGCACTGTTATTAAATGAATATCGGATATCTCATAGAGATGAAGCTGTTTTTATTATATTTAATGAAAAATATATAGGATTATGGGGTGATTACAACAAAATCAGATTCTCATTGAGTTGACATATAATATATGCTGTTTCAAGGAAATATTAATTATCAAATTTGGTCCATAGATGGACATGGTGTAGTGGTACTTGAATCGAGTCCATTTATACAACTTTTATCATATATACAACTTTCAAAATTTTGATAAATATGTAGATTGAGGGGTGAGAATTGGTGAATGATATATATTTCATATATATACACACTCCTATATATTTTTCATTAAATATAATAAAAATAGTTTATTTAAGCTTCACTTAATTTATAATTTTTTTTTATTAATTATGCATACGCGGATACGTATTACATCACAGACAGACAAAATTGTCTCTTTAAAAAATGATAAAAATATTTAGTACATCTTCTTTCAAAATAAACGTTTTTATCCATAACTCAAAAACACATAAAATCGTTTTAGGTTGTTTTGGAATTAAGCGCTACATATAACGATTAAATCAGGTACCTACACGCAGAAAGTAGCAGATCATGTATCCAAATAACATTAACACACGAGACTGAATATTTTTTTATTTATGTACTTATGTTTTTTTGTAGGTCTGGTATTTTTGTCGGGTTTCTGCTGCTCCTGGGCACGATCCTCGGCATCCTGATGATATCCAACATCAAGACCATGGACAAATTTGAAAACACCAAGGGAAAGGTTTTGACGTTCACCGTGTCTGAATAAATTATCACATTGTATCATGAACTGTGTCTATATACTACTGTTAAACGTGTTTGTTGCCAATACCTTGAAATCATATTTATTTTTAATATTTATCACTTTATTGTAACATTTCTGTAAAAATTTCAATAGATTAAGAAAACAATATTATGTAAATGTAAAGAATTAAGAATTAAAGATGTGTGTAAAAATTAGAGTTGTCTTTATTATTTATTGAAGGTTATACGGGTGAGTGTCTGGTGTTCCCTAAATTGCACCAGCGCTCACCTGTTCTTTTACTAATATCGCAGAGTGTGGCTAGAGTAGGTTGGATGATAAAGACAACTTACAGTTGATTGATGCACAATTACAAATAATATGAAGCGTCTGCTGGAAAACTGATCGGGAAACCGGCTGAGAGAGAAGCGAAGATTACGTAGCTGATATGAGGTTATGGTTTGCAGCCAGGTGTGTTCAGGAACCGTCGGCGGTGCTGTCGGTTGTGGTGGCGATAGATATTAATCAGCCATTTCTCTAGTTGGTGTCCTTGCTAATGTGATTCCATATTGCTCTTCAGATGTTTGTTCCAGCTGTAGAGGTATTATTTTTCAAATAAGAACATTTTTATACAGAAGATACCTGATATAAATAAAATAGACCTTCATTAGTTGAAACTTCTGCAAAAAGGCAGTATTGAAAGTAAACTATTTATTTTAGCGAGTGGATCTAATATCCTCACTAAACAAATATAGGCAGAATTTATAAAAAAAAATTAAGCACAAATATCATACAACAAGAAGAGATAGAATGAGACTGCCATTAAGGAAAAAGGTCAAATATCTTAATACAATGTACAGTGCAACAAAGATTTTCTATTAAATGTGAGATGGTACAAGAAAGACAAAGTTATATAAACTAAGCAAATATATACAAGACAAATTATAGCATAAATAAATATATAATTGTTAAATATTATTTCAGTCATTCTTGACATGTTGCAATTCTTTTTAACATTCCACCAATTATTTATTGTATTCTACAAGTCCTATTGTTTTCCTTGACATTGAAATTGGTCAATCTGCTTCGAGATGCGGTGTTGGTGTCTGTGCTGCGTGTACCATGGACTGCAAGATGAACAAATGTCTCCATTCTTCAGCAACTCCACACCGACTCTCCACAACATGTATGAAAATATTTATTTTATATATTGGGTGTGTTGCTGGAAATGATGGTGACATCCTGGAGACATTGGTGAGGATAGAAGGGACGATCTCCATCAAGATGGACAGTCCAAGTCCGAGACATGATGTCAGCCTTATAAACAAAGCTGAGAATCGCATTGATTGGATACCAGTAGTTTTCAATGTAGAAGCAGACTAAAGGAACACGCTGTTCAGTCATAAGTTGTCAAAATAGTTTTAAATGCTGATATCAACAATTAACAATTCCTTACAATTTTTGTTGGATTATATCTTGTTTGTAAAGGGTATTTTTACATCCGATGGTGTAGATTCTGCGTCATCAGTTTCATACAATCTTGTTGCGGTTTCGTCACTTTCATTATATTCATCGCCGTCATAATAAATGTAATCAATGTAATCTTCATCCGCCGGAGGATTAGAAATATCTAAGCTTTGCGACGCAGGATTCCCATCTGCAGTTTGCATTAAGCAAATTGCAGAAATCACAAGAAGCACAAATACAACACTGATTGGAGACATTGCTTAGAAATTATCACAAAACTGTTTGAACAAAAATAATTATTTTCTATTTTAAAATGGCAATTATAATGATTGCAGCAATTACAGCACTTATATATAGTGCTTGAATGTATCGAGCAATTAACCTGAATATTTTCCTTTAAAGTGGGTGTTCAATTTGCGATATAGCGATCCTTTAATCTGTAAGATGTGCCTCATTAGTAGCTACTTTCTGATAGCACAAGAGTAACTAAAAAGAACAATGAAAAATTAATATGTCTTAAATACAGTCGATTGTGGATAATTGGGATACATCGGGACCAGGATATTTGGCCCAATTAAGTGGCTATCCGATAAAAAAAAACAGATTCCGCAGCTACAACGTCCTCCTGTGACCAGATCCACTTTTTCGTGATTCAATCTTGCACTGATGATAATGAGGAGAGTGTTGTATTACATACATATGTCTCATGTTTCACTTCACATTGGCAAAATATTCCAGTTTCCGAATCTTCATTGATTTCTTAGCTCATTTGCCAGTTTTTTGATCAGTCTTATAAGCTACAATTATTGTGATACTGGAGAATTTGCTGCCATTCTCCAGGCCCCGTCTTGCTTGGCACCTCGTCTTGTTCGGCACCCCGGCTAGCTCGGCGCCCTCGGGCGAGGCCCGAGCTCGCCACCCCCCTTCTCGGGCCGGCCCTGATTAACTATACATTATGTATTAATATATTCTTGAACAAAAATATAAATTTGAAGAAAATAATATAAACTCAGAAGAAAAATTGTAATAATTTCACATTTTGGAAACGGTCACAAATTTTTAAATAAAGTTGACAAAAAGTAAGTTTGCGCATTTGTCGCACAAGTGAAGAATAAAATTGACCAAAAGATACGTCGCATTCGAGAGGCGGTGTAGCGGTATCTAAATTTGGTACAGCAGGTAGGTCGTCAAACAACTAATGGGAAGTTATCTGTATAATATGTATGTTTAGTGATCCTAAATTTACTGTCCAATTAAGTAAATGTTGTCCCAATTAGTTTGTTAGTTCCTTGGTTTGGTTTATGTTCCTTGATATTTTGCCCAAATAAGCGGCTGCTCTAATTAATCGGCGACCCAATTAAATAGAACCGAACGGAGGCACAGTTTTTACTCATTTATTAATTGATCTTTATAAAGATATTTATAGTATCTTTATAATTCATAATATGAATCATGTAACCTACCATCACACAGGCAGACTGGATAGAACCCCACACTCTTCTCTCCTACTATACCACTCTTGCCTCGTCCAATTTGATACATCTCATGGTTGTTAGGGCTTCTAAAATAGTCACCTCTAATAACTGATATATCGAAGTCTAAGAAAAACATATGGATATTTTTTCAAACATAAATTAGATATATAAATCAGCAGAAACTCTTATGAAAATGATAATGTCATATTGAAACCTTTATGTAAATTTGATTACTGAAAATTTTTCTATGAAAGATGTTCTTTAAATAAGAAGAGCACCCTGTATCATTATATTTAACGTCATTTCTAACCTCATCCTGTTTAAATTGATTATGAAATCCGTCATAATTGAAATTTTTTCAAAATATTATCCTTTTTCAATACACATTTGGATATTGAGGAAAGTTGTGCCAGCAATGGTAAATTAATGGTTTTAATTGACGTAAGGACGTTCCCAAAGAGCAGTCGTACTCAACCTTCAAGAAGATTCCCCCGTATGTAAATTACTATGAATAGAATAAGAAACAGTTGAGGTACAGTGTACTTCCGTGTAGCTTCCGCTCACGTGCGCACACAAGTTCAAAAATCTCTCACTATTCAAATTATAAAAGGAAATGTCAAAACCATTCAAAAGTAGCCTCACTTTTAACATTTTTTATAACAAAACGAATACCGCTTGTTTTAGTTATTTTTACAGAAAGATATTTGTTAAATTTTCAATGAATGATTCTCAGTTTTCCAAAACAATGGTAAAAAAATTACTATTGCTATTCAATTAAACGTGCGCCACAACACCGATCGGGTATGGTTCGTATGTAAGGATTTCTACATATAAAAGACACTCATAAGTATGGGTATTCAAAGTTTCAAAAGTATTGTAAGAAAAGAGATTTTTTTGGGAACGTCCTTAATACAGTTTTTTTTTTAATGTATAGGAAAAGCGCCTTCTCACCTTTAATATTTAAATATATGAACAAGATAATAAAGAATTGTGAATAGCGAAGGCTTATAGTCTCCGGTGTATTGTTTATTTTTATATGGGGAGAGAAAACAGATTGATACCTTTGAGATGTAGTGCTGGAGACACATTAAAAGCAATGTACAGTGTTGCTGTGTCACATGTTGTGCATACCATGAAAGGCAAGACGTACAGATGTCTCCATTCTGCAGGAATTGAATTCAGGCTCTCAACCTGCAGCCTGTGACAAATCCTTTTGATCCGAATGGTTTTTATATGAGTAAGAAGGTATTATTTTACGTTCAAACTTAAACATTAAATACAACTATTAATAGTACTCTAAAATCACTAATAAATACATTGTAGGGTCGTATAAATGACGGATTAATTTTGTCTAAGGACGTTGGTTAAATGAAAGTTCATAATTCTATGTACAACATATATTATACATGATTGTGTAACATCATTGGTAACAGCATAACCTAAATCTATACCAACTGCACGCCACTGTATACACAAGATAAATAAATAAATAAATATTAAATAAATAAATAACACTGCACCAATAAGCTGTTTAATATGGAAGAAGAAGAAATAAAAGTAAAGACATGATGTATAATTTGGTAGTAGTTACCAGTCTCATTGGCAATTAAGTACCTGTTGTGCGCTAGTATCAAAATAATATTCTTCTTCTTCTTCATCTACTATTTTGCACCAATAGTTGTGCATAGGCTTCCCTCAAACTCTGCCACCGGTCCCTGTCTTATGCTGTTCTCGTTCATTCAAAGCCAGCATTTCTCTTCACGTCCTCAGCTCTACATTTGTTTTTAAAGGTACACCACATTTCTCACAGGTTACTGAACCAGCTTCTGTTGTTAGTTTAACAAAGGTGATTTGTTGATTTTCAAACACAAATAATTGATCATTTAAACTGTAGTAAATGTTTTGTATATTCTCCCAAAGATGGCTCTTTCACAATGATTTTAAAAGAAGAATAAATAAATGAAAAGATATTACATTTCTTTGAACAAATAATTCAACCAGATTTGGCATCAGTTGGTTAGTATGCTCCATATGCAAAATACAATAGACAAAGAATAGTTAATCTTGCCTTTTCGTGCCTTATCTGTTCCATTGACTTTGTCTATGATCATTTTGTTCACTGTGACCCAGAAAAGTTCTACAATACACTGTCCCTCTTTTGGGAGTGTTTTTAATGACTATCCCCGAGTGTCTGCCTTGAACTACTGAACCATCTAAATGTAAAACTATGTATTCTATGGATTTATATTATATGTTTCTTTTTATGAATAAAGACAGCACTCAAGGGACGCTAGAGGGTTTAAATTTTAAATTTTACAAAAATTGCTAATAACTTAATTGAATTTCTTTTCTTTTTACATTTTATCTACTGCATAACTTGAATTATTGAATTAGAATCATGTATTTTTATTAGCTCTGATGACAAGGAAGCCCTAGCTTCTAAACCGGTCCCGGGAAAGGGTGGGTCCCCCCGCCTCCAGCTGTCTTTTTATAAGTACACTGGCCAAACTATTGCCTTAGGTTCTTCAGTCATGATGTTCTCTTTCTTTCAAGACTCCGACTTCCAACGATTTTTCCCTGCATAATGAGATACAAGATCTCATATCTTATCACATGTCTGAAATATTGAAGTTCTCGGATTATTATTGTTTTAAATATTTTCTTCATTCGTCAGAAACATGGAATGGAAGCATGGACACTTACTGAAGAAATGATAAGGTAACTGGTGACTGAAGCATTTGAGATGTGGATTTACAAAGAGCGCAAACTAAAGAACTAAATGATTTAATTCTGTTATATATTTTTTGTTGGATATCATTATTCCTTGTCACATTAATTCTCAAATGTTTAAAGTGTTTATCATTGTAATGTATTAACAAAATTATTTTTTAAATAAAAACATAATAGGTATGTCTTTTTTAATATACTGGGTGGCCCAAAAAAAGTGAGAACATTTTGTAAAATGTGATATAATTACTTACCTATTTACCTATATTACGCTTTATTTCGACAATATCCGGTCGCCATCTTTGATTATTAATTTTCCCATTGTTTATATTTGATTTTTTTCAAATTGCCGCCCAGAATGACAAAAATCACTGCATAAGACCGTATTCTGATCATAAAATGAAAAACGTCGGGGTGCTAGGAAAATGATCAGAGTTTAAAAACAAACCCTGGAGTATAGCTAGACATTACAGCATAACTGGACAATTACTGGACAATACGTGAGAGTATTCATTTCATCTAGCTAGGCATGTGGCCACCGAACAGGCCAGATTTAAACCCACTAGATGATGCAATATGGGGTGTTTTGATGATTTCTGATTAGCAAAAAAATTACATTAAGAATTAGAATTAATTATATCATGTTTTGAAATAACTCATGTGTTACGACGTGTTCTCACTTTTTTTTTGGGCCAGTCTGTATATCATTTAAATTTATACTATTGCTATACGGTACGAAATGCAAACATGTAATTAATTATATTTGTATTAAACCACAAAATAAAACTTCCAGTGGATAAGGCACGTAGGTACTTCGTTTTTATTTTTGTATAGATGTATCATATTAGATTTATATTAACCTTTACCATACCATGATGTAAAATATCCGAACGCAGCCATGCTGTCAACTCGTGTTACCGTGAATAACAGTTGGAAAAAATGTTTTTATTAGCTTAAATGGCTTTAATGGCACGAATTTACTCTAAATATTGAGCATTCAATTTTGAAAAAATGATTAATAACATAATTTAGAGCATTCATTACATCCTATACAATGTGTTCTTCCGTCGTATCTCTCTTCATTTAATTAGTGAGAAAGAGACAATTATATTTGTATGTTTGTTGTTCTTTTCACTGTGAAAATAGTGTATGATCTCTGTCTTTCGTATCACAAATGGTATTTTTACCAACATATGAATTTTACAACGGATTGAATGGAAAAAATAATTGTTTTTGTATGATTCCCTTTTCATAATTGATTTTTTACTAGTTATTCCTAAGCGCTAGTATTTTCTTTAGGATTATCTAAAATATGAATTTTATGTTGCATGCATTTACCATCAGTTATTAATGGTAATCTTGTTCAATACTATTACATTTATACTGTCAGATTTGATCAAATAAAAAAACGGTGGATTTGTCAAACTATTCTTTTAGACTCTCAGATTCCGCAGTCACAACACAAAAACAAACATACGAATATAATTGTCTCTTTCTCACTAATTAAATATGAAGAGAGATAAGAAGGAAGGACACATTGTATACGACTTAATGAATGCTCCAAATTACGTTATTAATAATTTTTTCAAAATTGAATGCTCAATATTTAAAGTAGATTCGTGCCATTAAAGCCATTTAAGCTAATAAAAACATTTTTTCTAACTGTTGATACGAGTTGACAGCATGGCTACGTTCGGGTATATTTTATCATCATAGTATGGTAAAGGTTAAACATCGAGATCATCATCGGACGAACTGTCACCACCGAAATAGCGGGATATTGAATGATTCATTGTCGTACACTGCAACTTTCTAAGTGTCAATGTGTCAGATGACTTTTGGAACAGCTGTGAAAAATCCGCCATATTTAACTATCGAGAGTAAACTGTCACGGTGACACGAGTTGACAGCATGGCTGCGTTCGGGTATTTTATGTCACGGTATGGTAAAGGTTAAAGAGCGCTTTATATTATTCGGTTAGAAAAAACCCTCGGTCCGAAGCGCATCAGTGAAAACATGGATATTGACTGGCGGGTCATTATTTATCTTCAAGCATTCACTTCATTCAAATATATCGTGTTTTATTTGCGACCTCACACGGAAGTGTGTTAAGGAAGTAAAAAAGTAAAACTAACAGTGAAGTATTCGGGTCGTAGAAACGGAAAATTGTGAAGAAACACTTCAGACATCTTCCTTTAACGTTCGCCTTTCTGTTACTTTACCGGGGTAACTGAGTTATCTCACGATAATATCGCACGGCTGTCACCGCTTGCTTGCCGCTAGACCCTGCAAGCGGTTATCCTTTATTATATTCCTTCAACAATGCATCATGTAGGGTTTTGTCGATTCGCACTCTTCTCTTTCTAATGATCAGTTCGTAAAAGACGCTTTCGAAATGTGTTGCTGGCGACGGATGTTACTAATTTCTTGGACGTGATTGCGTAAAAATTGCAACCTTGTATATTTTTCAAGAAAAGTGCAGTTTTTGCTCCACGAAATGGGGAGAAATTACGGCCAAGAACTTTTTAAAGTCCAAAATTGAGGTTGAAACTGCTACTACCGTATCTATATATATTGAGCATTACAATTTTATCTAAGTTTACTTCATATTTGTATGTTATTTACTCATTTACTCTTACTTTACTTAGTTTTTTTTATTTTTATAAATGGAACATTGCATTTACTTTCACTTTTACATCCTGTTTCACTCTTTATGTAATATTTTTTTTACTTTTTATGTGTATTTATATGCTATCTATAAATATGAATATATTTTTCTACATTTTGTTTATTACTATACCGGAAAGGCACTGTCTGCTGTAATACAGTATGCTACTAGTGTGGCAGGCAGGGTACCCAAATATATATTTTACTTTGGTGCAATAATAATAAAATAATTAAATATTATTATTATATATTAATCCAATGCACTTGTAGAGGTGCAGTCGCTCTCATCAAGACGTGTAAATGACACGCGAAGCTATAATCGCGACTAAAATACAACTCAGTTGTGTGTAGTACAAAGTAGTATTTAAAAAATTAATAGTCTGGCCCTAGCCTTTGTGGCGCCTTCGAGCGAAATTTTCTGAGCTTGATTTAACCTTTACCATACCATGATATAAAATATCCCAACGCAGCCATGCCGTCAACTCGTGTTACCGTAAATAACAGTTAGAAAAAATGTTTTTATTAGCTTAAATGGCTTTAATGGCACGAATTTACTCTAAATATTGATCATTCAATTTAAAAAATTTAGAGCATTCATTGAGTCCTATACAATGTGTCCTTCCTTCTTATCTCTCTTCATTTAATTAGTGAGAAAGAGACAATTATATTTATCTTTCATATCACAAATGGTATTTTTACCAACGTATTAATTTTACAACGGATTGAATGGAAAAAATAATTGTTTTTGTACGATTCACTTTTCATAATTGGTTTTTCACTAGTCATTCCTAAGCGCCTATATTTCCTTTAGGATTATATGAAATATGAATTTTATATTGCATGTATTTACCGAAATATTACAGGTTTAATTATAATGGTAGACCTGTGTTACTGCATGGTTTGGGAAGGGTTAAATAAACAGTGGATTTGTCAAACTATTCTTTCAGACTCTCAGATTCCGCAGTCACAGCGTCCTCAATCTCGCTCTGATGATATAAGGTGGACAGTATTGTTTTACGTACATCTCTCAAGTTTCGCTTCGCGTTGGCAAAATATTCCAATTTCCGAATCTTCTTAACTCATTTAAGATTACAACTGAGGTGAGTCTTTTTTAACGGCACCCCCCATAAGCTGTGATTACTGTGAAACTAGAGAATTAGCTGCCATTCTCCAGGGCAACATCACAGTGGAGACATATGTGACAGTGGCGGTCGACGTCTTTTTGTGGAAGGAATGCTGTCGGTTTTTCAGTATCTAGAATGTATTTTTTTCCGCAAATAGTCGAGACACAATACTTTTACCCATTAACTATTCAATTAACACACTGGTGACGTATCCATATTATTTTCCGTATCGATTTTACATTCAAATGATGAATTAAATAGATAATTGAAATAAACTCAATGTTTTAATAATTCAGCTTCCAGTATTCGAGCCAAACTGTCAAAAATTCGTTACACGAACAAATTTCGCATAAGCATTAAAGTCGTTTTTTGTAGGTCGGATGCAGTTAACGAATGCGTATACAGTATTCGAAGACCTTGACAGGGATGCGTGAAAGTCGAATACTTTAAAATTTTGCGGATACAGAACGAATGATAGAATCCACGGTTGTTGGTATCTGTGTGTTTGCGCGGTTGATATATGTTTGTTTAATTCACCGCCAGACAGTCTCTCCAGTTTCAGCGTTTCACGATGGCGGTCTTGCCGGCTCGCCTTTGCCGAGCAAGACTGTCAATTCATTTCATTTCATAATTTCCTACATCTTCATTCACTGTATTCATTTCTATCTGTCTTCATTGTTTTTATCATTTGTCACGATAAACCTCACACGCGCGCCAATCACACGTATTTCATTTAACCACCGTCCTGACCCCCAAACATGCATGAAGCGACCGCGCCTGGTATGCGATGATGACATTTGAAGAAGCAGAAGATGGCTCTTTTGGATCTGTATGACGTAATGCTCATAATTTTTTTAATTTGTTCGTACTGTAGCTCTTTCTCCGCTTTTAATTTTTTGATTTCGGATTTCGGTCGCACGTCAAAGCGACCGGCGCGGTGCCACAAGGTCAGCTGGACCGAGTCGCGAGCACGCCGGCTAATCACCCAATAGCTGGTGCTTTTTGTTCACCGGTTAATGATTATTTGAGATAATTAAAGATACCCGTATGGAAATAACTCTGCGGTTGAACAAAAAAAAGGCTAGAACGCCTCCGCCGATAGCGCGGTTAGTTTTTATCGAGTCACGCTCGGAGAAAGTGGTTTAGCGGCTCGGCGTCATCAGCTATTAGTCTAATAATATACACTTTAGTAATTGTCCGAAAGAGAATTAATATTCAAAACGAGCACAGACAATTTTCTTAAATCATTTCGTTTTATTTCACATGCCGTTCGAAAGGTGTTTGCTGGTGGAAAAAATCATTGTTTGATCTGCGGGGAAAGTGACCGATGGATTATTCATTTCAGTGCATCCATTCAGTCCGCCGTGCCAATGACGTGCAACGTTAGATTACGAATGCGAATGGTCAGATGTTATATTCTCGGTGTGGATTGAAATCGTGGATACTTACCGAACAGAATTATGAAAATTGCTATCAGAACCAAATCAGAAATTACTAGCGACAGTGCTGCCGGCTGCTGCTACAAGTCGGGCTCGAGCATTCACCGCCAGGCAGTCTCTCCAGTTTCAGCGTTTCACAACGGCGGTCTTGCCGGCTCGCGCTTGCCGAGCAAGACCGCCAATTCATTTCATTTCACGCACACATGCACCTTCTACATTCTTTAATTCTATCTGTTTTCATTGTCATAATAAACCTCAACACACATTTATTTCATTTAACCACCGTCCTAACCCCCACAGAAGGATGAAGAATTTTATTTCGAAAAGTTCATAGTCCAACTATTTCGAACATAATAATTCGTAATAGCATAAATTAAATAAAATGCATTTAATGTTATAATTCGGATGAATAAAGAAAAACAAATAATAGATATCTTATAGAGGCGAAGCTTAAATGTAATCACTTTACACAATGTAACGTTCACCATTCTCGCCCATTGATCAATCTCCATATCTAGCAAATTTTTGGAAACATTCACGATTACACTATCGCCATCTATGGACTAAATTTGATATTATTAGGAGAACACATTCTTATTGTGAAGTTGTAATTATTCAGAACAGAAAAATAAAATTAAAAAAAAAAAATGTTTACGCGTTTTATACTTCGATGGGTATGCCTGGTATTACAGTTTGAATATGTGCATTCCATTTATGTAAATTGAAAAACAGGAACAAAAGCGAAACTGCTTCTGTTCAGAGACGTTTTCGGAGTCGGTTATAAAATATTCAAGACTGCAAGGAGAGCGACCATCGGCGAATAACTGCCCAGTATCACAAAGGTTGTTGTATTATTATTTAGATAGGTTGAATGAATATATTCAACAGCGTCAATATAATCTGTCTGCTCCTGTTGACTAATCGCGTGTGTCGTTTGCCTGTAAAGACAGAGACCTCTGGCGGTATGATATCTTGTTTTTCTTCCAAGTTAAACACAATTCTTCCAAGAAATGTATAGCTGGAGAAAGGTGTTAGACATCCCGTGCCTCAATGCTGCAGCAAATTTCACCACAGCAAGATCTACAACTATTTACAATTCCTTTGGCCACATTCAGCTGTGAGGGCGACCCGGGACTGGGACTGATGGAGGTACAATACGAACCGAACCTCATCTGATCTGTATCGACCCCTTAGAATAACAAGGTTCCAACTGACATTTTGGGCTAATTTGAGTTATTGCGTGAAAAGGGTTCCAAATGCATTATTCATTATTTCTTCCATACACAACACCAACTCTGTTTAACGGATATTAAAAGAAATAACAAAATTTTAACTGCATCAGTTATTTATTACAATTTATTTGATTTAATTTCGCTCATCTCACAGCGGTAATTAATAATATTGAAGATAAGTTAAGACCTTTAAACTGATCATATTTGCACATTAAAAACAAAATATACATTAATATATGTTGAAATTCAATCAACACTGTAGACCTCATTATGTCAAAACAGTCAGATGGAACCTTATTATTCTGAGAGGTTTAATGAACAGTCGGTAGTTTTAGGTGACGTTCAAATCTCACTGTCAGAACGTAATATCAAGCTGATCTCCAGAACAAAATATCACTCGTACACGGTATTACATCTCAACTAAATCTCGGAAATTGTCTCCTTCTACCCTAAAGATCGGTCGATTACGCTAGACGCGTCCAAAGAACGCCTGTTCCAAGGTACCCTCATACTGTCTGCATCAGTGCAAGGTACGCCACAAAGGACGCGACTACGAGAAATACCTCAAAGATGCAAGATAACTTGACATTCACATGTGTAAATAAAGATTCCCAATGGTCTGTAAAATGGAAATCAGTGTCAGATGGAACCTTGTTATTCTGAGTGGTCGATATGTCATTAATGACACGATTCTTCCAAATAGTTTCCCATGTCTGAGGATCGCGAGTTCCATGGAGTCTATCGACGACACTTCTGATTGTATAGACCATCCCGCGGTATGAAGACATTGAACGTTGATACGAAGTGGAGCGATGGCAAAAGAGATGCCACAATATGGAGTTGATCGCCCCCCAGCTCGTTGGACTGACGCCATAAAATGAGTTGCAGGAAGCGTTTGGAAGAAGAATGGCGGTCAATAAATCCAACAGTGGCAGGACGTGGGCTGAAGGAAAAAATATGTGACTATTTGTCGTGCGTACAGACATCTCATTTAAGCTTTAACAGTAGTAAATTTGACGTTCATATGAACGTCATATGACCCGCAAACGATTTTTAGTAAAAATTGACTACTGACTACACAACCGACCCTAAGAATAAAGTTGTACTCACCTACATCAGTGTGAGGTAAGTGTTCGACGCGCGTGCTTTGCTGATTTGCCAGTCGCAATGAGTCACTGGTCGGGAGCGCACGAGTTTGGAACAGCACGAACGCTTGGAAACATATTATTTACAGACGAAGCATATTTTCATATCGATGGCTATGCTAATAAGCAGAACATGAGATACTGGTGCCTCGACAACTCGAGGAACGCTATCAAAAACGTTTGCATTGTCCAAAAATGACCGTGTGGTGTGCAACTTCTGCCCTAGGGACAATTGGCCCTTACTTTTTTAACCAACAAAAGACAGTCACTGCTAACGTGTATTGCCGAACTATCGACGAGTTTTTGGTACCGCAACTGCAGCCGTTTCCCGGATTCAACAACAGAACACAATTTCAGCAAGACGGGGCCACTCCACACACAGCTAGAGTTTCAATGGAGAAGCTGAGGGGAATTTTTCCCAATAAATTAATCAGCAAGTACGGAGACATACCCTGGCCACCTCGGTCACCGGACCTTACACCGTGCGATTTTTTTTTGTGGGGATACCTTAATAGTTAAATCCTCGGAACAATTCAGGCCCTACAAGAAAATATCCGCCGAGAAGTTGCTAAGAGTGTCTCGAGAGAAATGGACCGCACTTAGATGATACTGTTTATAAAACGTAAAATTCGCATCGTTAAACTTCATTTTTGGATAAATAAAATAACTGTTTTTTTTTTAAACTTGAAAATTCCCAAATTGAAAAGACCCACCCTGAAATCGGATGAACGAAATAATGTCAATAGTAACAATTGCTTGTTTAACAGTCGAAATTGATATGTCCACATTATGTTATCAGCGCTTATTATAAGAACCACAATCCGGCAGATTTTTTTCCAGGTCCAGGACAGAGACACTCAAAAGGCGACCCGGGTGGTTGGTCATTTAATTCTCCCTCGCTGACAAGCCTCTAAGAATTTCCCAACGTGACACCCACACCCTAACGAACTCCCGGAAGAGTACGAGATTTTTCACACATAACAACAGACAACATACAACATCCCTCATGACCGTCCAATCATGACGTTATAAATAACTTTTTTAATGTTTCCTTATTATTAAGGTTATAGATTATTAGTATATATAATATTATATATAAACATATGTGTATTAATTGAAAAATTAAAACAATTATTTTACTCCAAGTTAGCAGAAGCGGACCCGCGCAAAAGAGAGATTACACGACCATCGCCGAATTTGAATCTGGTCCAAATTCTTTAAGATGCTGAACAAAAACTAGATACTTATTATTTTACGCTAGCTGTGGACGTATGTCAACATTAACCTTTACTATACCGTGATATAAAATACTCGTACGCAGCCATGCTGTCAACTCGTGTTACCGTAAGAAATTAGACTTTGACATGTGAAAAAATGGTTAATATAAAAAAAATATATTATATTATAATTCAGAGCATTCATTAAGTCTTCTATAAAAGGTTGCATTGTATATTACAACCTTAATTTGTATCTATCATTCTTTAATTAGTAAGAAAAAGACACCATTATAATTGTATGTATGTTATTCTTTTCACTGTGAAATTAATGTGTGATTTCTCTATGTCTTGCCACAAATGGTATTTTTGTGAACGTATTAATTTTACAATGGATTGAATTAAAAAATATTTTTCACAAGTCATTTCTAAGTGTAAATATTTTCCATCAAATTAACTAAAATATGAATTGCATGTCGCGTGTGTTTACCGAAATATTACAGGTTTAATTAGAGCGGTGGACCTGTGTGGCTGCACGGTTTGGGAAGGGTTAATCACCTCAGGGCTGGGCAGCGAGGAGAGATACTAGACGGTGGCCAACTCGACATATACTTCAGAGGCTTTCAAGCGAAATAAACAGCTGAATTAAAAATCAATTATATCTTTTATATATTCAATATCAGTACGGAAATATACATTCAATTTGAAATGAAGTGTACATTGTCTTTATTACGAGTTAGAAGAACCATATATTAGCGAAATCGACTGAATTTAAATTGACCATCTGTCATCTGTCAAATATATGTTAGTAATGTTCAATAATTACTTTTGTAAACACGATCTCAGTTGTTTCAAGAATGTCTTTAAGCGGAATGACGAAGAATAATTAATTAGATATGTGGTGACCCTACTCGCGCCCGTAGACATGGCCGGGTAAGGGCTTGTAGCGATCGTAATTCGAATCCGCCGCCATCTCAGTCGGCATCGATGCTAGCGACACCGTTGCCGGCTGCTGCTACAAGTCTGGCTCAAGATTCACCACCAAGCAGTCTCTCCAGTTTCAGCGTTTCACAATGGCGGTCTTGCCGGCTCGCCTTCGCCGAGCAAGACCGCCAAATCATTTCATCATTTCCTACATCTTCATCCACTGTATTCATTTCTATCTGTCTTCATTGTTTTTATCATTTGTCATAATAAACCTCAACACACGCAAATCACATTTATTTCATTTAACCACCGCCCTAACCCCCAAAGGCTCACCAGTCAATCCTTAGGGGCCGAACCAGAGCGCCAATGAGCAGCAGAAAATAACCATCAGCACCATAGACGGTTACCACCAGCATCTCCAGAGTTCAACCGCGCATTTAAAATTGTATTAATTCATCCCCTAAATAAACGAAACCTTTCATTTATATACCCTGCTCTAGTCACAACAGACACCCTACACTGCGGCACGCAAACAAAACGCGTGAGACAAGAAGAAGTCAGGAGCTACTGTCTCACAGCATCATTATTTGCGTAGTTCTGGATGGTGGTCCTAGTCCTCTACTAGGTCATTATTCATTTATTTCTACTACAATTGCTAGCCGCTGTTTTAATCTATCGTTCTATTCAAGCCATACAATTGCCACCTACTGAATTGAAAATTCCACTCCGCAGAGTCAGAAATGGATCAGCTGTGGATATGTCGTACGGAGTCCTTACTTATGCTGTTTGACATTTGAAAGGTTTTGAACTTGGCTTAGAGCTGATCGAAGCATCTACTTCCTCATTTACTGATTAGAAAATTTTACCAACTTACTAAACGTGTTATTTTTCATATTATTCTTTACGTTTTTATTAAGATGGATTCATTTTACTTAAAGGCGTCGGTTAAACGAAAGTTACTAAACCTATGTATAATGTAGCATATAGTATATTATATAATATCACGGTAACAGCATAACATAAGTCTATACCTACTGCACGCCACTGGGATGATATTAAGATCAATTTATGGGCGAACTTTTATTTATCCAGTTTGAAATTAGAGAAATTTTACACGAATGAGATATGCTTTGTATGTTAAATCATTATTAGTATCAGATAAATAATTAATGACGTTATTTGTTACGGTAAATCATTCGAGAGAGGAAGGTTTTAACAGAAAGAGACGACAATAAAATTGACGATTTTCTCGCATTCGATACACGTATCAAACATAACTCATATTGGGTGTATTTTCCTTTTTTTTTTCATATTGATATATGGAATCATATGAAATTAAATAAAAATGCGTAATTATTCAGAACATAGGTCTGTGATGTTTTAAATACTAATTTAATGTATAATGTATACTGAATAATTACAACTTCACAATAAGAATTGTATCAATGTGTCCAAAATTTAATAAAAATGAATGGATAATTCTGGCGTCTGCAGTCGGTTTACTCAAAGGTATTTGTGATTCCGTAAAAACAATGTAGATTGCTTTAAAATAATAGAACGGCAGATGTATTAATTTGAAAAAATGTAACATATAGGTACGAAAAATTCTGGCGCTATAACACAACTGGTAGTGTACTTCTCCGGATTGAAAATAGAGATGCAGATTCGAATCCCGGTAGCGCAAAAACAATATTTTTCGACAAAATTGATTTTATATGTATATATTTATAATTAATACATTAAATTAGTATTTAAAAATGTGCGTTGTCATTTGAATTAATCAATCGAAAATTAAATAATTTATTAGGTACCTAAATTGATATATATATATTTATGATTTGAAATACGACAAAGTATCTATATATATTTAGATGTTTGCTTATATCAATGTGTGGTGGGTGGCGGTGAAGGGATGGGTTGGATAGGAAGTAGGAAATCGGATGATGAGAAGATGGGTACCCTCGATAGCGGACCAGAAGTTCACCCAAGAAGCACAAAAAACTCTGATGAGTGTCACGTCCACCATAACAACGTTCACCATAATTCACGGCGGTGTGCGAATAGAGATTCAACACGAAGAATCACACAATTCACTTTCACTTTCAAAAGGACAACCAGTTGAGCCAAAGGAGCAATATGTACCGGGGAGAATAGGCTATGGGGGTATGAATAAACTAAAAACTGGTGACAGTATATAATACTATACGTTGGTAACTGATATTTAACTATCAGAAGAACACATTATTATTGTGAAGTTGTATTTTATTCAGAACATAAGTCTGTGATATTGTAAATATATGAATTAGAAAGATACACATATAAAATTAATTTTATCGAAAAATATTGTTGTTGCGCCACCGGGTTTCGAACCTGTAAAAATAAGGTAGATGGCTCTTTCAAATGTATTAATATCAAAAAAAGCTAACATATAGGTGAGAAAATTTGTCGCTAAAAATATTGTCGCTGTAGCATAGTTGGATAATGCACCTTCCCCGGTAAGGAAAGAAATCCATTATTTTTCGATATTTAATTGTTAGACGTTTAGTTTCCAGTATGTAATATAATAATCAGTTACTAATCATACGAACATAAATTTCACAATAACGGTTACAATAACGATTTAGCTCATCACTACAAATAACTTTTAAGTAATAGTTTAAAAAAAAGTCAAAGTTTGAATTATTATTGAAGGCTTAAGATTTAGTTTGAAATATGCAAAAGAATTTTAAGAAAACACATTATTATTGTAGTAAATAAAAATAAATAATCTATCGGCGTCATAGTCCGAATTATCATTTCCTCAACGAGAGGCACGGCCCCCGAGCTGACGGCCTCTGAGCCCCAATCTGGAGACCGCCAAGGCCCAGCGGTGTGAGTGTGCGCGCGCGTGCGTGTAAAGGAAGAATGTGAAAGCTATTCCGCTATCCTCTTCGGGCAACCGGTTCCGGTATTCTTCAGTTAACCCCGCGGCGCGGTCCACCGTCGATATTTCATACATAATAATTATTAATGCGTCACTGATATTGTTTAGAGTCCGCGGTTTTTTTTTTTTGCGATCGTTTGATCTCGTCTAAGTGGGCGACCCGCGCCGATAATCCCGTTCGGGGGCTCCTACGTCTAAATTTGCAAACTCTTCGTCCGCTTTGGTCGACGGCTTCGCGGACCGAACCACCCCAGGGCCGGGCACACCCCCTGTGAGAGTACGTATTGCGCTATCCCCGTCTATTATCTATGACTTTATGGATGTGTTGGATTCGGCCGTAAAGTTCTCGGTTAGACGGACAGGTGTGCGAGGCGCGAATAGAGGAAAAATGAACGTGTTTTTAATATATCTTGGTAAAGATTTCTTGAATTTTTTATCTTTTATATATTAAATATGAGGTACACACTGTCTTTATTACGAACAACGATAATAATAACAGACATTAGCAAGTATATTGACGTCTGTCATCTTTTCTTATCTACGTTGTCTATGGTAAGATAAATCTCTTACCATAGAATATAGCATTTTCTTAATCGCAATGTCAAAGCGATGGTTTATGGTTATACACATTACACTGATAAAATAGCATTTTTGTGTTTATTATTGTCTATCTGCGATTCTTATATGGTCATTTTTGTTCGTTTTAACAGCTAACTTACAAAGGTAGAATAACTTTAATTACATTGAGATTTTATTACCATTAAAATATATATTCTTTGTTTATTGTGGCCCGGAATACCGCAGGTTCTTCGGCCATGATGTTCTCCTTCTTCCAGGACTTGACTTTTATGTCATTTCATTCAGAGTACCGGGTCCATTTGGACCCCTTGTTCTTCCATCATGATGTATGCCTTATGGGAGCATTAGCAAAAATGGGCTGTATTTATTATTATTGTATATATTATTACTGCAATGATGCAGGGGCTGCTGGCTGGGGCAGGAGATAACCTCTAAAGGAGGACGGTTTTGAGACGTTTAATACACGAGAGGGCCGTTATGTTCCGGTGCTGTAAATGTTCAGAATAAAAACGCTTGGAGTGGTGAATTATTTTACTGGCGGAATATCCGAGCCGTGAGGGAGTTGCGTAATACTGGCCCATTTAGATGCACGCAGCGTTAGTCTGATGACCTTGTTCTGGATTCTTCCAGTGCCCTTACATTAATTTATATTGTAATCCAAGATGATGAAAAATAAGTAGTTAAGATAATAAAAATCCTAAAACTTCAATAACTCGAACGTGTGATGAAATATCGGGAAAAGTGTAAGATCTTGTACCTCATCATCTAAGTAAAGATTCTTGGAAGTCAGGGCCCTTGAAAATAGCAAACATTCCGTCCGATTTCATTATCACACCATTTGAGATCAGCGATTTGCGACTGTCAAATTGTTTTGGTCCATCGAGCCGGATTTTGTTTCATGGAATGGAAGCATGTACATTTACCGAACAATTAAGGTGATTTGAGATGTGGATCTTTGGGGGTTAGGACGGTGGTTAAATGAAATACATGTGATTGGCGCGTGTGTTGAGGTTTATTGTGACAAATGATAAAAACAATGAAGACAGATAGAAATGAATACAGTGAATGGAGATGTAGGAAATTATGAAATGAAATGAATTGGCAGTCTTGCTCGGCAAAAGCGAGCCGGCAAGACCGCCATTGTGAAACGCTGAAACTGGAGAGACTGTCTGGCGGTGAATTGAGCCAGACTTGTGGCAGCAGCCGGCAGCGCTGTCGCTAGCGTCGATGCCGACTGAGATGGCGGTAGATTCGATTTACGATCGCTACAGATCTATTGAAGGATGATTAAAATAAGCCACGAATGTGGATATCACGGTTCGGATGAATAAATAAAAATAAATATTAAAAACAATAAAAATCCCAACACTTCAGTATCTCGGACATGTTATGAGACATTCAGAGCGGTATGAGATATTGCACTTCATAATGCGGGGAAAGATTGCTGGAAGTCGGAGCCCTGGCTGAAGAATCTGAGGCGATGGTTTGACCAGTCTGCTGTAGAGCCGCAGTAAACATGGTGGATATAGCCAACGGATAAAACACAAACAGATCATGGGATTGTGTATTAAAGAACAGTACCGTTAATTTTCAATGAATCCTATTTCAAAAATGAATTAAATATATTAATTAAAAAGATACACATATAAAATCAATTGTATCGAAAAATATTGTTGTTGCACCACCGGGATTCGAACCTGGATCTCTTACTTAACCGGGGAAGGTGCATTATCCAACTATGCTACAGCGACAATATTTTTAGCGACAATTTTCGAACCTATATGTTACCTCTTTGATATTAATACATTTAATCGTTGCATTATTTGAAAGAGCCATCTACCTTATTTTTACAGAATCTCAAATACCTTTGAGTAAACTGATAGCAGACGCCAGAATCCTATTTCCTTTGTTCAAATATTTTTAATCTTTATTGTGTAATCTGTTTCGACAAAGAAAATTAAAAACTATATGCCGACACTTGTATGCCTGTATTTGATAACCTCCTCACAAATCTGCTCAGAAGTTGGTCGACTAATTCGAAAAGTCAAAAGGTTATCGAGATTATTTTTATTATTATTCTAACGCCATTGTGTTAACGGAAACGATGAAGCCATAAAAATGTAATTTTTTTAATCTTTAATATAAAATCCCAATGTCTTTCTCTCAATTTCTTTTGATATGCGAAAACGTGACTATTTCGCCTGTACATTTTTTGTCGGCACTTTTTTGTCAAAAATTGGAACAGTATCATTATATTTCTTAGCAATATTTGAATATGTCCAAGAACACACAATTACTGAATTTTTACCTACAAAGGCGCCGTTATTAAACAAATATCAGATATCTCATAGAGACAAAACTATTGTTTTATTATATTTAATGGAAAATATATTGAAGTATGGGGTAATTGCAGGGCTTGCGACCTGTCTTTGGCCGGCTTAAATGATCACTTTATATATATATAATATATTCACCAATTATCACCCCTCAATCTCCTCATTTATCAATTTTTTGAAAGTAGTATATATGTTAGTATGTAGACTCGCTTCGAGTACCACTACACCATCGCCATCTATGGACATATATGTAATCGTAATAATCGTATTTATCTTATATCTGCATGCACAAATGGATAATCTTGGTACAATACAATACGTCTCCATTCCTCCGGGTCTTGAGCTATGTTGATCACAGAGTTTAAAGAGGACCCTGTTAACTTCTTCGACCAAGACCGTATTCTTGCTCGCTTTCTCTCAACTGTCCCCGCGATCGCGAGCTTCTCGAGACTCTCGTCATTTCTTCAGGAAATGTGTTGAAAGTATGTAAGAATCCTCGGGATCCGCGGGATACATCACCACATCTCGAAGGCATCCAATATATTCCTTTCTTTAATGTGCACGTTTTCATTGTGTTCGGTCTAAAAGATGGCCGATCACCGAACGTGACCCATATAGATAAGGGTTCTTGTCCCATTACCCCCTTCCCTATACCCAGAGCACAATTATCTTCCAGCCGTATTTGATCGATAAGTTGGATTTTGAATTATCGTCCTGTATAACTGTTCATCTTGCTATTGTGCTAATGTGTCACACTTCGCGCTATCAACGAAGTGTGAGTTCGAGAGTAGTTCTTGCGGAACAATAGCGTATGTGTTCTAAAGTCATAAGACATATGATTCCAGTGGAAGAAGAAATCCAGATACCTAAAGGAGTAAATACTAATTATATGTATTAATTAGAAAGTATTGTTGTTGCGCTACTGGGATTCGAACTTGAATCTATTTACAAACCGGAAAAGGTGCATTATTCAACTATGCTACAGCGACAGTACTTTAGGTGGCAAATTTTCAAACCCATATGTTACACTTTTTTTAAATGAACGAGCCATCCACTTTGGTTTTACGGAATCTCAAATACAAACGCCAGAATTAATTACAACTTTCAAATAAAAATGTGTTCTCCTTAATAATACATAAATGAGTAACTCGGGTGGGTCGTGCTTCCTCGCGGTATCTGGTCGGTCTTCGTTCCTCGAGAGGCTCATGCTCCGTGTGAGTTATATCTGTAGTACAGGGGCCACACTAAAGTGTCCGCGAATATAAACTCCACCAGTTGCAAGAATCTTGTCCAACACGTCCCGGCGAATCTTCTTGGCCTAATCATATTTTTTTAAATACATATTTAGACTTTTTTTTCTCAGGTAAGCGGTAATGCAAATTATTTTGCACGTTTTACGAAAGTTGCATTAAAAATAAAGTGAAAGTTAATCTATTCATCAAAATGAGTATGAAAAAAAAAAATATTTCAGACCACGACGAGAACAAGTCAGTGCAGAAGATGACAAAAAAGAATGTCATCTAATTCTCGGCGCGACAATGCAAATGTAGAAGAAAGAGATAATTATTTGAAAAGGATGAACAGTTGAAAGAGTGTAAGTTGAGTAGAGCGATTGGTAGACACGACAGTTTTCAATTAGAAAGAAAAAACGTGTAAAATCAATTTTATCGCAAAATATTGTTGTTGCGCAACCGTGATTCGAACCTGGATCTCTTTCCTAACCGGGGAATGTGCATTTTTCAACTACGCTACAGCGACAATATTTTTTTAGCGACAAATTTTCGAACCTATATATTTAATTCATATTTAAAATATCACAGAATAATTACAACTTCACAATAAGAATGTGTTCACCTAATAATAAAGTTGTATCAATGTGTCCAAAATTTAATAAAAACGAATTGATAATTTTGGCGTCTGCTATCAGATTACTCAAAGGTATTTGAGATTCTGTAAAAATAAGGTAGATGGCTCTTTCAAATAATGGAACGATTAAATGTATTAATATCAAAAAGGTTTGAAAATTTGTCGTTAAAAATATTGCCGCTGTAGCATAGTTGGATAATGCACCTTCCCCGGTTAGGAAAGAGATCCGCAAAAGGGAAAGAGAGCGCAACAACAATATTTTTCGATAAAATTAATTTTATATGTGTATCTTTCTAATTAATATATTTAATTCATATTTAAAATATCCCGAATAATTACAACTTCACAATAAGAATGTGTTCTCCTAACAATAGTTTTCTATATTCATAAAACTGAATGTCTATTAATGTTAAATAATTAAATGTGTTAATTAGATTATATATAAAATCAATTTTATCGAAAAAATATTGTTGTCGCGCTACCGCGATTCGAACACCTGGATCTCTTTCCAAACCGGGAAAGCGACTGTGCTACAGCGACAGTATTTTTGACGACAAATTTTCGTACATATATTTTTCGATAGAATTGATTTTATATGTGTATATCTTTCTAATTAATACATTTAAGTTCACAATAAGAATGTGTTTTTATTGATAATTAGTATTTTATTTTTCAAATAGATATTTGTGTAAAAGATCACGTTTCAGACGCTGCTCGCTCGAAATGAGATAACATTGCGGTGTCGTCTGTCATTAAATTTCACTTATTGGCCGTAGAAAAAGTATATTTACGTTTTCCGTAGAAGGCACGGCGCGGACGCTCTAGAATTCCGCCCAACCTGTTTGCCGAACTAATAGAGCGCGCGAACACAATTCATTTCATCGAAAAAAACCGCAAAATGGTATCTGGTAATATTGTTAACCCTTCCCAAGCCATGCAGTAACACAGGTCTAAAATCATAATTAAACCTGTAATATTTCAATAAATACACGCAATATAAAATTCACATTTTAGAAAATATTAGCGCTTAGGAATGACTAGTGAAAAACCAATTATGAAAAGGGAATCGTACAGAAACAATTATTTTTTACATTCAATCTGTTGTACAATTAATACGTTGGTAAAAATATAATTTGTGATATGAAAGTTTTCGCAGTGAAAAGAACAACAAACGTACATATACAATTGTCTCTTTCTCGCTAATTGAATGAAGAGAGATAAGAAGGAAGGACACATTGTATAGGACTTAATGAATGCTTTATTAATTATTTTTTAAAAATTGAATGCTCAATATTTAGAGTAAGTCCATGCCATTAAAGGCATTTATGTTAATAAAAACATATTTTCTAACAGTTATTTACGGTAACACGTGTTGACAGCGTGGCTGCGTTCGGATATTTTACATCACGGTATGGTAAAGGTTAAAGTGTAAATATTGCATTCCGGCTGTCGTGTGGTCTTTGACCTGGTTCTGGAAATCGTTTTGAAAAGTATTTTTACTTTCAAAAATATTTTGCACTCGCCGAATTCATTCACGATTTATTATTTTGTATATTTAGTGTGTGACGCATTGGACAGCTGGAAGGGGGGGGAACCCATCCAGTCGGTTACACTCATCAAAGCTAATAAAAATACGCGAATAAAGATTAAGTACAAACAAAACGAAAAGGGAGAAGAAATTCAATGCGATTGTTAGTAATTAAGATTTAAAATTTAGACCCTCCAGCATAATTTTACATACAGATGGAAAATTAAGATGCAGTCGTTCAAGAAACACTCCCAAAAGAGGGACAGTGGACGAGACATAAAATGGATTGAGTCACGGATTTGCAAAACACGAGGTGTGGAGAGTGAGAGGTAGGCGCGCAAGTGGAATCTGGCCTGACTACCCACCTAAGGAGCTCCAACGAGTCACCCATACCCGAATAAATTCCTCATTTAAAACATGCACCCGAAAAAATTCTTCATATTAGTATGTTGCGTAGTTATTACATTTGTGAAATTAAGAAAAATAACCTTTTTTTTTTCATTCATTATTGAGAATTGAGTTGTGTGACGGATAGAAAAAATTTAGAATAGGAACAGGAAAGGCTCACAGGACCAACCAGAAACAAGGAAGAACACGACTTACCCGCACGTAGGCCTTCTTTCTCTTTTGCTGTTACGCACGAAGTCAAATGGTCAACACACTTCGCTGATACGCACGAAGAAGAACAGTAGTGATAGTCATAGACAACATTCACTTAGATATAGGGGAGGGGACAGGTAGGTACTTGGACAAGAATCATGGGTGCGTTCAGGCACACGCGCAGCAACTGTGAACATAAAGATCGAACAATAAGGTGTCATCTGATATTACGGTTAAAATTTAATTAATAGGTTATTGTGATATGAGATAACAAGAAAACAAAGCTATATTTTAGTATATTACACTTATATTATACAGGATGGCGCAAAATTAATCATCCAATTTTGTTTTTGGATGATTAATTTTGCGCCATCCTGTATATTTGTTAGAACAAACGCTGCTAATTTGAACGCATACAGGGTGAATATTTTGTTTGGCCGTCATTCAGTTTGCATTTGGTAGTCGTAGAGATTAGTTCATTACAACTTATTATAGAGCGTGTAATTAAAACATCTAAATAATAAATAAATATAATAATTATTTTCTTTACATATTTACGTGAAGGATTTTCAAACAATAAATGAATCATGTTCAGTCATAGAAAGTGTTCTTGAAAACCGTCCGCACATTTTTTATATGGGTAAGAAGTTTTAGTTTTACGTTAAAAATTGAACTTTAAAAGCATTAAAGTACATATATTGTATTACATATGATTGTATAATGTCATTGGTAACAGCATAACCTAGATCTGTACCTACTGTGCACGCCACTGGGTATTTTATATCACGGTATGAAAAGTTTAATAAATTCAGAATGGAATCTAAAAAATCTGTCTTCCGAACAAGATAGATTTTTTTAATATCCCTGCATGCCTCTGCGGGACAGTCGCGGTGCTGCGGGTGTGGAAGGGGGGGGAGGGGGTCCAGCGCCTCTTCCGAGAAAAGAAAGTGGTCTGTCTACGGTTCGGACGTGAATAATAAAATGGAAGACTTGCAGGAGGGCACCGCCGTGCTCGCGCTCGTCAGTGGCGCGGTGGGCGCGGCTCGGGGGGCACACTCACCTAACGTTATTTCTCCGCGAAAAATTTTTGATGATGCCACATTGTTCGTTCAGAAGTGGTTCCTTCACCCGTGCTCGCTTAACGTTGCATGCTGTTTTCAATCTTATATTATATTATATTTTTTAGTAAAGATACATCTTTAATATTCAAACATTAAAACAAAATATAGCAAATCATATCTCCAGCATTTTTCAAAAACTGATGATGAATGGCTGAGAAACCGCGAGGAAGAGTCGTTCCAGTGCCCATATACTAGAATGATTTAAAAGGGA
The DNA here is from genome assembly GCA_031772225.1 of Eubasilissa splendida. Taxonomy (NCBI): domain Eukaryota; kingdom Metazoa; phylum Arthropoda; class Insecta; order Trichoptera; family Phryganeidae; genus Eubasilissa; species Eubasilissa splendida. The sequence continues at coordinate 2,955,738 of CM062866.1, forward strand.
TGAAAATTAATTACAGCACACATAGATATCTGCTCTCAAAGTAATAGAATATTAGGCAGATTTATGTATATTACATTAGTAGAGCTTACATTTCTTTAATGGATGAGATTTCTTTCTGAGATTCGACTCAAGTGCGCGTAAAGAACAGTTCATAGTCCAGCGCCGAAGCGATCTATGAATCAATGAATGAAGAAGGTTAAACCTCAAATGATGCACAGTGCGTTGAAGATTTTCAATGAAGTGCCAGAATATATAAGAAAGAAGGAGAAACTACATAGATTCAATATTAAACTAAACAAAATATAGTAAAAATGAATATTTAGATCTTGTTTAAATTAGTGCATGGTATTTTTTAGAGGTTTGTTTTTCGAATTGGTAAAACAATTTGACAGCTGACAGCTGATTTGTGCTCAGTTTGGTATGCCATTTCGGTTGGTCGACGTAATCGTCCATCCGAGCTCCAAAAAGTGGTCGGAAATTGTACTTCCAGATTGCGCTTTATTCGAGCCAGCCGCGGCGCCCATATGCGCGAAATCACATTTAAACACTAATGGTATAAAATTACCTTTCCAATAAAGCCAATACCATGGCTATTACCATGACTTTTATGTGATTTATTTCATTTTAAAGTTCTATACCACTAAAAAAAACATAATTTAGTTGCAGTTGTCTTGTGTGCCTTGTCTAGTGTTATATAAAAAAAATATCAACGACAAAAATTATTAAAAAAAAGTTTAATAATAAAAATTTAAAATATATTTTTTTATTAACTAAAATAACAATTACTTTGTATGAAACCGCGAAATTTATTATACGTCGACCGGTTTCGCTTGTCTCAAACTTAATCAGGACGTATTTAAAACTGATCATAAATACAAAAAGAGTGCACTTGTATATACTATCACGAAGAGGCAGATGGAATATAAAATTACATGCGAAAGAGAGAGACAGAATACATATACAGATAAACGGAACATTAAGGAATGAGAAAATACAGTATTGATGGATTTTATATTGATATTAAAGGAAACATACCTAATATGGGGCTAATGGATAAATTAATTTGATTATTATTAAGTAGAGTTGGGGTACCACTATTTATTATCTTTATTTATTTCAAGGGCTTCTAAATTGTCCAAACATGTTTTATGCAGGATATTGACTCCTGTGGTATTATAAAAAGAACAGTATTTTTCAATAATATGGTTGGAAAATTCTGAGAAACTTTTAAAACATTTAAGATGTTTTTTAATTTTGATATTATATATCCTTATTAAAATAACGCCACTGTATTTTTTTTTTTAATTGTCGCTCAGTACAAAACATTTACAGATGTAGTCGCGTCGCGGCGCAGTAATATCATCTCTGTGCGCCGCTGCCCGGCGCGCCGCGGGCTGTGGGGCGCCCAGTTCGCCGGGCGGGGAGAAAAACGCGCGGGACGCAGCCGCGAGAGCCGGCGAGCATGCCGCGCGCGGAAAAAAAATAGCCAATTCGATGGCACGACAAAAGTATACAACACAGCGCGCCATCTAACATACGCAAGTGCGTCCAAGCCGCGGAGAAATGTACAAATATTTTGCATTTATTTATTTAATTCTTAACGTACGTAAGCACTCCTTATATATGCTCTAATATAAACAAGATTAAAGTATTTTCTTTTATTAAAACTTATTTAGTCAGTTTCATTTTAAATCTATTCAATTTCTCTTCTTTCTTATGTTTTCTGGCATTTCATTAAAATATTTCATCGCACTATACATCATCGATTTCTGAGATTTGGTCTTCTTCCTGAATGGCAGTCTCAGTCTATACCTTCCCCTTGTACGATGCTCGTGCTCATGTTGATTTGCATCAATTTTCTGATACTTTCTTATTGATGATTTAGTAAATAAATACCATTGTATTAAAATATATTTTCAGCTTAAAGGTCACCATATTCAGATCTTTCAGCATTGCACTGATCCGAGTGTATCTATTTTTTCTGAGTATTTGAGATTCTGTAAAAGTAAGGTAGATGGCTCTTTCAAATAATGGAACGATCAAATGTATTTAATATCAAAAAGGTAACAACATATAGGTTCGAAAATTTGTCGCTAAACATATTGTCGCTGTAGCATACTTGCATAATGCATCTTCCCCGGTTAGGAAAGAGATCCGCAAAAGGGAAAGAGAGCGAAACAACAATATTTTTATATGAATATCTTTAATTAATATTTAAAATATCACAGAGCTATGTTCTGAATAATTACAACTTCACAATAAGAATGTGTTCTCCTATTAATTATATTATGTTTTGAAATAACTCATGTTACGAGATGTTTTCATTTTTTTTGGGCCAACCTGTATGTAGTTTATTAGTATTTGACTCCATTTACGATGTAGACCCGAGCTTTCTAGTTAAACCTCAATATTTATATTTTCTAGTAACGCTGTAAATATCTAAGTGTTGCCATGCAAATGGAAGACAATACCGAAGTACTTAAATTTTTGTTGACATTATCGTTTTTGATAGTTGAAAAATGGTAAACGTATCCTTCTGATTGTATTTCTCCATACCTTAACTTATCACTCTCAACTTGTGTTTTCAAAGACATAATTTTCTTTACCTTAATCGTACAAGAAGATGAAAACTATTAAAGTACTCATACTCACAGTAACATTGAAGAAGGCACACTAATAGAAAGTGACCACCAAAGAATTTAAAATACCCGTCTGGGCTAGAGTGTGACTAGAGTTCGAAATAGATACATTAGGGGATGTTTTAAGGCTGAGCGCTTCACAAAAGAGATGTGAAAAGTCAGACTGAGTAGACACAAGCAATCTATATCAAATGTAAAACATCCATGCAAGTCAGGAGGCTGTCCAGGGTAGAACGATCTAACCCCTGGCCATGAAAATAAAAATATGACACGTGCCGTGGTGTTTCATTTAATTCAGCCCAACGCAGTGACAAGGTTAAGACACACATGTGTGTCACACTACTTCATTGATATTATAAAAAAAACATCTATTTGAGCAAATAATTGCAAGAACGCAATCTTTGCATTGCGGTTTATAAATTGTATATTTAAATAATTCAATTATTATTACTTTTAAATAAATATTTATCCTGTGGTTTAGTAAATTTATGATGAAGCTTAGTGGTTTTATAACAATTTTAATATACAGAATGGCCCAAAAAAAGGGAGAACATTTCGTAAAATGTGATATAATTACATCAAAATTAGTTTATATTTGTTTTTTCAAATTGTTGCCCAGAATGACAAAAATCACCGCAGAAGACCGTATTTTGATCGAAAATTTGCGAATTGAAAAACGTCGGGGTGCTAGGGAAATGATCAAAGAGTTTTAAAACAAATAGATATAACTGGACATTACATCGGGACGGAGCTCCATCTCACACAGCCAGAAATACAATCAACTTTATTCATCGTGAAAATGTTAATTTCATCGAGCCAGCCACGTGGCCACCGAACAGTTTAGTTTTTAACCCAGCAGATTACGTAATATGAGGTGTTTTGATGATTTCTGCAAAAAAATGACATTCAGAATTACAATTAATTATATTATGTTTTAAAATAACTCGTGTGTTACGGAGATGTTATCACTTTTTTTGAGCCACCTTGTAGTATATATGTATCAGCAAGTCTGACATTTAATACAATTACTGCTCATGTTTTTATTATGTATGGTTTAAAAGATTTACGTAATTTGTACACTCATCTGCGGAAATGAGAGCTGAATCAAACCACATCGATTATAAGATAAGGAATCGGAGAGATGTATGGTGGATGCGCGGTATGGTGTGGTACAATCATCGCACATCGAGAATCGCACCCAGATATCAACAGCTGTTGCTCTCACGTATTTCGCAGAACTTAACCTTAACTTTAGTAAGTTGTGGGCCTCTCGACTCCTCCCGAACACCACCGAACGACTGCAATAGTGTAACAACTCTTCGTTTATCTTTCAAAGAGGCGTATCTCGAATTTGTTGATTTTACAGTAGACGATACATTAACACATTGTGTGGAATTATTCATAGTTAAAAATGATTTAAAAAATCTTACAGTTTTCTACATATTTTTTTTTGATTTAAAGATAGTTCGCGGTATATTTATTACAAAAATTGTATAATAAGTACATCCTGCAGAGCTGTCGCCAGAGGAGTGCATGTTGCTTTTTCCATCTATCTAATAACTAATTTAGTATAATGTGTGAAAAACATTTTACAGATAAAGAATTTTGCTTTAAATAATTTCTAAAATAATTAGATTCTCATTGTGACAAATTTAGTCCATAGATGACGATAGTATATAGAGGTTGATTGGGTGAAATGGTGATCGTTACATTGTGTAAAGTGACCGCTTAAGCCAGCTGAAGACAGGTCGTAGGCCCTGTAAATACCATTCGCTGTCAGATGTCGCTTCATACATGCTTTGGATGCTCCACATCCTTGTGTTCTAGAGACAAGAAGCTTTGGACATTTTGTATCTAGTCGAAAATAAATTCGTCCTTTAGAGACCAGTCGTAACACACGCTACGACACGGCGCGCGCACGGAGTGAGTCGAAATACATATATATATATACAAACTCAACTTTCGAACATCTATGAATTGCGTAAACACACAGATACCAACAATAGTTGATTCTATCATTCGTTCCGTATCCACAAAGTTTGAAAATATTCGACATTCAGTTCTGCCTGTCAAGGTCTTCGAATACTGTATACGCATTCGTCAACAGCATCCAATATACAGAAAACGACTTTAATGCTTATGGGTATAATGCACAAAATAGTATACATACTGCGAAGCGAGCGGATTGTTTTGAAGAATTTGTTTGTGTGGCGCATTTTTGACAGTTTGGATTGAATACACGAAGCTGAATTTTTGAAACATTAAATATAATGAAAAATAACTTCGTCTCTATGAGATATCTATTATTTGTTTAATAACATTGCCTTTGTATGTGAAAATTCAGTAATTGTGTGTTCTTGGACATGTTGAAATATTTCTGATAAGAAATACATTCGTGTGCATTTTTGATTATTGCAGTAATTGCGTTTTTGCAATTATTTCTTAAACCTGTGCATGAAGGCGAGCGACTTGCTATCTTTCATGGGACAGATTATTTGTAGCGGTATACAGGATGATTTTAAATATTTACTATCAGTACGACAATATTAAACTTGCTAAATATCTGGGAAGAGAAAACTAATCAGATTTGTTTTAGTTACACAGGCAAATTAGCTGAATCAGATGGAATCATGAACTGTAGGGTTTGTACGACTAACCATGGAAGTGATTTATAGGACATTTTCAACACGAGACCATCTCTGAGATACGAGACAAGTCTCGGCTTTCGTATCCCAATGTCATGTTCGTCATTTGTTATGTCATGTCATGTTAATGTTCAATGACTTATATCTTACTTTCAGAATTAACTATGTTATTGATAGAATAGGCGTTAATTTTGTAGTTTCATTATAATACGTTTAATACTTCACCTGCCGATGAGAGTTACTCTTGCAACCACCCCCCATCTTCCGCCAGTAACTCCGTCTCTTACCTCTCCACACTTATATGTCTACCACCTAAGACTCGACTCCAATATTTGTATGTAGTTAGTTTAATACTTCACCTATCGATGAGAGTTATTGCTTCTCTCGAAACTCGAATAGTGCTAATAAACTCAAGTAGAGTTATAACACTGTTTCATTTATATCCATCCATTATGATGAAACTCCGATTCTATCAGTAACATAATTAATAATGCTTTAGACGCCGTCGGGTTTATCCGCCCTTGAAGAAATGCGTCGCGCCAAACTGCACGTCCTGCTGGGGGGGTGACTAATGTTTCCAGACATCCTGTAGGTGCGGCAAATGCGCACTGATACGCTAATGGCGGATGCGAAGCGACCGCATTTCCGCACTTCTCGCATACATTAAGTATCCTTTTTCAAACATGCCAATCATCGTAGCCGAGCATATCAAATAGCTCGTGCCCTTGCAAAAATGTTGCAATTTTTCTAAAATACTATACTAAACGAAGGAAATCGCGGTTAGCTCCGCGATGCGCGTGTTGCGGATGACTCTGAATTCAATAATGATGACTCGTGTGGCCGGATAGGACGAAACAGAGCATTCAAAATAAGGCCAAATACCTCGGCCATATATTCAATGAAGATGGACAAGACGTTGATGACAGAACGGCAGAGAAGACATTTGAGCGTCGGTATGAATATGCTGTCACGGCGTTTCTACCGATGCAGTAAGGAGGTGAAGAGGATCCTGTATAAATCTTTCTTCACCAGTATTCAGTACAACAACTCACACAGAATACTGCTCGGATTGGCGCGTTATTGCAGCGCATCTACAATATTTGCCGTTGGCCGTATATATGGATGCGTTCCGCTTTTGGGACATCGAGTTGCGGGCGTAAAGCTGCGCTCAGCACTCAGCACCAGCTCTCTGGTGCAAGCGGCGCTCTCATGGAAAGCTGGTTCCCTGACCAGAGAATGGTTACAGCTACAATAATGGCTGTGATTTATATTTATATATATGTGTGAACTTTTTACTTATTTATTTTTTCCTTGGTTTTCTTTTAAATGAAATGTACTCTATAAAATGTATTATCTGTATGGCGAATCGGGTTAAAAAAAACCGATCACGCTGAAATAAACGCATTATTATTATTATCTGGTGTTTTATAATCACTGCTGGATGATGGCCTCCCCGGGTATTCCACTATTCTGTGTCCACTGTTATTGGCTGCCACGCATTTCCGAAGAGTTTGATGTTGATGAGTTTCTCTTTCTATCTCATTCACCATAAAACAACAAATATATTTTAAGGTGTTTATTTTTACAATCTTTACTAAAAATACATCAGCAGAAAAATGAAGTCAAATCAACATGAGCATGGACATCATACAAGACGTGGAGATGGAATGAGACTCAGAAGTCAACATTGAGACAAACATTTTACATTTTTAACCTTTACCATACCATGATATAAAATACCCGAACGCAGCCATGCTGTCAACATGTGTTACCGTAAATAGCAGTTAGAAAAAATGTTTTAATTAGCTAAAATGGCACGAATTTACTCTAAATATTGAAAAAATGATTAATAAAATAATTTAGAGGATTCATTAAGTCCTATACAATTTGTCCTTCCTTCTTATCTCTCTTCGTTTAATTAGTGAGAAAGAGACAGTTATATTTGTATGCGTGTTGTTCTTTTCACTGTAAAAATAGTGTGTGATAGTCTTTCATATCACAAATTGTATTTTTACCAACGTATTAATTTGACAACGGATTGAATGGAAAAAAATATTATTTTTGTACGATTCCCTTTTCATAATTGGATTTTCACTAATCATTCCTGAGCGCTAATATTTTCTTTAGGATTATCTAAAATGTGAATTTTATATTGCGTGTATTTATTGAAATATTACAGGTTTAATTATGATGTAGACCTGTGTCAATCAAGAATCATATTATACATAATTAATTTATTAACTATAAGAAAACAACTAAAAAAATAAAATATATCTGTGTAACAAAATATGATACAATATTTGATCTTGTGAAATTTAAAACCTACTTGAAGTTTGTAAGGATAATACACACTACTATTTAATTTAACACACATTGGCATTGGGTCTGAAGTCTTGACTCTGTATGTGTTCACGTTGAAGGGGTGACCATGCTATGTACATACATTCGGTCTGAAATTTTTTGCAACAATATTATTGCGCCTTTGAACTGTCCGTGTTGCTCAATGTATTGTATTGTATCAAGGGAGAGTGTTTACGCGTTTTTACACATCGATAATAATAATATTTGTGTAAATTTAAACACTCATCACAGAGAGACAGTTTCGGAATCGGACGGATATATTTTACGGCGTTGATTTAAAAACATTTTGTCTTATATTTTGGGCTGGCCGGCAGAGTTTAGAAACTTCAAGACTGCAAGAAGGACAACCATCGGCGACTAACAACCCAGTTTCACAAAGGTTGGTGTATTTTTATTAGCATAGATTGAATGAATGTATTCAACATTGCCAATAGAAAACCCAGGACTAGGTAGCAAAGGATGCATACGGCAACAGAGAGAATTATACAAAAACATAGGTTTTTTGCCTGTGCAGGGTGGCCCAAAACGAGTGAGAACATCTCGTAACACACGAGTTATTTCAAAACATAATATAATTAATTATAATTCTAAATTTTTTTTTTTTTGCACAATATTTAGCTAATCATAAATCATCAAAACACCCCATATTGCATCATCTGCTGGGTTTAAATCTGGGCTGTTCGGTGGCCACATGCCTGGTGAGATGATATTAACATTCGCACGACGAAGAAAGTTGATTGTATTTTTGGCTGTGTGATACGGAGCTCCGTTCTGTTGTAATATCTAGCTATACTCCAATTTGAAAAAACCAAATATAAACAATGGGAAAATTTGGTAATCTATTTAAGGTATTGTTGATTTTGATGTAATTATATCTCATTTTACGAATAGATTCTGGTATTTATGGCATTTCCATGGAAACTCCAGATGTCCTTATTGATGAATATGTTGTTAAGAATGTTTTTAGATGGATGGAAGGAATGGGTAATGTCCAGTGTGTCGCACAGGCTCACATTCACCAGATTTCCCTTTGTGGCGACCCTGAGAAGGGACTTTCGGGAAGATCCCAGAATAAAGCGAAAGGATAATAATTAGTGAAGAATGATGTTGGCCTGCCACCCGCAAGTGATTGACTTGGCTAGCTCTGTTTTGTTGTAAGTTTGTATTTTTCTTACTGTAAAATGTAAATAAACAATTCCCGGGCGACCGCCCAATGCATGTGAGGCATCGCGGGCAAATATGGCAATAAATAAATACACTTGTATCTTCCCAAAAGGCCCTTCTTAGGGTCCCCTCAAAGGGAGAGCTGGTGAATGTGATCCTGTGCGGCACAGCTGAGCCCCATCGAACAAGCCACCCCCCGTGCAAAAGCTGGTGTCCATCCACGTTGTGCATCTGGCGGAGCATAAATGACGTCATCTGCTATGAATTATTTCTGACGTTCATTGCCAACAAGAAAAACTACTAGAAACGCTGTAACAAGTGATTTTTCAGCATGATAATGTCCGTCCGTATACTGTTAACATTATAAAAGCTTGGTTGGGAGGCTATTTCACATCCAACATATTCTCCCAATCTTGCTCCAAATGATTTTCATGTTTTTTTACTGTATTAATAACAACGCTACAGCAGACAGTAATTTTGACGACAAATATAAACATGTGTTACACTTTTCAAATTAATACATACGAGTTCGAAAAAGTACTGTCTGCTGTAGCGTAGTTGTTTAATGCACCTTCTCCGCATTGGAAAGATATCCAGGTTCGAATCTCGGTATTGCAACAACATTAATTTTGGATAAAAATGATTTTATGAAATAATTACAACTTGTGTTGAATATTCTTCTTTATTTTCTATTTTGTAAAATTCTTAAATTTACAATATCTACGGTGTATATATGATTATCGTGGAAACAGTCCCGTTCTGATTTCTGAGATTACGGACACCTTACAATTAATGATACAATCAAATACATTTGTCGCTATCGCAGTAAGCGGAAATCAAAATGCATATATAAAGGGAATTTTTCAATGATCTAGTACAGTCTATTTAATCATTTAGAATAGAATTACATTATTGAGTAAAAACAATGCGCGTATTAAAGTCGTTAAATCTTATTGCGTGTATTTTGATGTTACTGAGTTTGGTTGGCGTTTCCCTGTGCGGAAAATGGATGGTGAGAGTTCCAAAGCAACCGTGCCCTAGCGGCATGGCAAGATTCGGAAAGACATGCAGACACGTCTACCAAACGAGACCCGCTGGACACGTAATATAAAAATATTTTAAAAAATGACAAAGGCTTCGTACACACCATTTTATCGCACCTGAACTGCGGTACCTTGACCAAATCAGTTATATATATACTCGGCTCGAAGTATATTCAGGCAAGAAATACAATTCGGGAGTGTCGGAGAGAAATCGTACACCAGAAAATTAAAAATGCGTTTTTTGAACGCTTCTACACTGCTGATGTGTCTGTTTGTGGTCTTGAGTGTCGTCACATCGCTGGAGGCGCACCACGTGTCCTTCATCCCCATCAAGTGTCCGCGGGGGTACAAGAAGGTCAACAATCGCTGTCGAAGAATTTACTACTGGAAAGGGATTCACTAAAATTCACTAATTCGCTTCCGGTGTTGATTGGGGTTTGACCTCTCCGCGGGTGCAAGGAAGCCTTCAATATTCAGCATTTATCAGTGGATCACAAACTGCACCGTAATGCATTCAAATTGCACTCAAAAATTGCGTCTGGACCGGTGGCACTATTTGAGATTGAAATAACACAAGCTGACACAATTTTGTAAACAGAATAGTGTGACACATTTATGGTATATGCACGAGCTACATATATATATATTTCACATTAGAATAATATTTTTTTTCCATCCTTTCTCTTAACCGTCTTCTACTCCTTCTCTTCTCCGTGTAAGACAGCGTTTTTCGTCAAGTTATCAGCCACACAGTCCATCTTTCGACCCTTAGCTACGCTACCTTCCTGGCATATGTTAGAGACATAATAAAATTAGTATGTAATAATATTGACTATCAGACTGGAAGATACATCTTCCGTAGCATCCAAAAAAAAAAAAATTGACAATTTCTGTATAATATTCATCACCATCGTGTTGTTTAGCATTTTCCATCCACTCTTGGATGAAGGCCACCCCAAATGTCTCCCACTTTTCTCTTTCACGTATTACAGCAGAATTTGATAAAGTCGGGTTTTTAGGGCGGCCTGTCGGTCTCTTGATTCATTTCATTATATATTTTTTATTATATTATTTGTATACACAGTGAACTGAAATTCATATATATATTTTTAAATGAACTTTCACTATTATTTTAATAAAATAAAAATTATATCGTTAATAGTAACAAAACACCTTTTTTGGTAACGATCTTCGAAACCTACCTTTTTGAATTTATTTCGTTTATTGCAAATCATTTCATCATTTAAGCTGTACCTGCGATGGGCATGCTGCGTTAACGTGCATTTAAAATCATTCTAAAGCGCTATTTTTCAATCTTCTTCTTCTCCTGATCTGCGTCCAGTGTTGAATAGAAGCCTATCATTTTGAGTTTTTCGTCAATTTTACCCAACACACTCCCAAATGTCTGAAAAAATATTAGAATTGTATAATAACCCTCTTCAATAATTAATTGACAAAATTATTGCTGTATCTATTGTAAACATTTAATTTTATAATTATTTAATAAATAGTATAAATAAAGAAAATGTTTATTTATTCTTCCTAATGTTTTACACGTTTTTAACGATAATTTATTTAACGACTCATTTAGTTACATAACCTGCCATTAGTGATTACTCTCGACTCACCGGTGTGATTGTGATTGATATTCGATAACATCAGTGATTGGAAGCCGTGACTGTGATCACAGTTTCATTATTAATGCGCGTGCGCCGCACGATATCACAATACACGAAATAAATAAACAAATAAAAAAAAGCATAATTAAAAGCGTATTTACTAATATTATTCAAACTTCATATATAAACTAACATATATATCTAATCGCAAAGAGAACCTTTTAAAAAATGTGAGTTTGATTTTCGGGTCAAATTCTCAGCGTTTCGGGTCAAAGGCGTAAAACGTTTTGGCAGAATCTACTGGATACCGCTTATCACAAATTATAACGTTATTTCTTCATGAATATGTTCGTTATATATGCACATGCGCCGAATCACGGTTCACAGGCAAATATACAAAAATGAATCACGTTATTCCCAGATATTCAATCACTGATAGTGAGTGTGACTGAAAATATCAGTGATTGAATCACAGTTCGTGATTTTGAGCTCATCACTATCAGCCATAATGCAAAGTGAAAATTAAAAAACTCTTTAAATTTAATGTGTAGGCTAAATAATCTCCATGTTATGTACGATAGAATATTAAGTAAAAGAATAATATAAACGTTACTACTCTCATATACAGGATGGCCCAAAAAAAAAGTGAGAACATCTCGTAACACATGAGATATTTCAAAACATAATATAATTCATTATAATTCTTAATGTAATTTTTTTTTACACAATATTTAGCTAATCAAAACACCCCATATTGCATCATCTAGTGGGTTTAAATCTGGGCTGTTCGGTGGCCACATGCCTGGCTCGATGAAATTAACATTCTCACGACGAAGAAAGTTGATTGTATTTCTGGCTGTGTGACATGGAGCTCCGTCCTGCTGTAATGTCTAGCTATACTCCAGGCATTGTTTTTAAACACTTTGATCATTTTCCTAGCACCCCGACGTTTTTCAATTCGCAAATTTTTGATCAGAATACGGTCTTCTGCAGTGATTTTTGTCATTCTGGGCAACAATTTGAAAAAACCAAATACAAACAATGAGAAAATTAATAATCAAAGATGGCGATCGAAAATTGTCGTAATATAGGCAAATAAGTAAATGAGTAAACTATTTAAGCTACTGTTGATATAGTTAAACTAATTTTGATGTAATTACATCACATTTTACGAAATGTTCTCATTTTTTTGGGCCACCCAGTGTATTAAAAAAGACATACCTATTATGTTTTTATTAAAAAAAAAAATTTGTTTTTTTTTGTATATGTAGTAGCTTCATTTATATGCTTAATTGCACTACAAGTAATAAATGAAATGTTTTCACTTTTTTTTTTGAGCCATCCTATATATGTACAAAAAATGTTTATCAATTAAAAATATTATATAACAGGTAAATACAAAATAATATTTCATTTTTAAATGGTAAAGTGAACATGTGTATATTGTTAGAGAGACAGATATTGTAATGGATACCCTATAGATTCAAACTCCATTTCTTTTAATTGTTAAATTCATTTGAATATTGGATACAAATTGACTTGAGAAGTCTCAATATTTTGAATAGTTTATGGCCGTACACTCCGTAAAGGATACTAGGATAATTCAATCCCAGAATTCCTGTACAATCCCGAAAATAGAATGCATTTTTTTTTACCGCATTTGAAAAATGTGACAATAAAAATGCAGCCATTAAATCACTTCACAAATCCTCAACACATGCATGAATCACATTCTGATTTGCATAATTCATTAAGAGTTTTCATTTCTAAGACCCACTGGTGGAAATATGAAGAAGAAAGAAAGGCACTTACATTTTTAGTCCGCTGGATGCTGGCCGGCTCATTGATTCCTCTCCACCACGAGTACAAGCGTCGCGGCGTGTATAGTAATACTTGCGAAAAAAATGATAATTAAGTATGATATAATTAGTGTAAGATTATTAATAATAAGCGGTAGCGGAGTGAAGCGATGGTAGTGTTTCCGTAGAAAGACTGCAGATGATAGATTTTTAATTACTGCACATCTTCTTGCTTCCTTGTGCTTAGGGATAGGTAATAGGTTAAAAAAAGGATAGATATACGCAGGTTAAAGTTGGGTAAATTAATTTTACACAGCGTCATTTTTGATCTTAACGTCATATATTTGGTATGCTTAACCATCCGCGGTATACGCATCACGAGACGCCAGTGCCACGTCTCAAATGCAAAACGATGAGGAACAGATTAATGTTTTTCAGGAGGCCAAGACCAGGCAACAATTAAAAATATTATGAATAGCCATCACAACGGTTTTTATTTTTGTTTAGATAGAGAAACAAAGCGAATTTAACATCAAATTTGTGGTTAATTTTAATTAGTTTATTAATTAACATTGTTTTATAAGCCACTGTGAGTTATTTATATACAACCGGTTTTGGGAAAATAACTTTTCCTACAAATAACACATTAAATTAAGACCCGTGTCCACGGACTAGTCTCACAGATTGATATCAATACCTTGTATTGAGATTGCGATCTGGAGATTAGTTTGAGATTGGCGTCCGATCTGACAGCTAGGATTGACACGTCACCTAAAATCACCATAGATGCGCACGACCTTCTATTCTGACTAGTCAGTATAAATTGTTAAACATTAATATTAATTTAAGGTATAATATCTATTCAATTTTAATTTCTGTCGGGGAAATTCAAAATCAACGACATTTGACGTTTGACGCACGTGACGAGCGTCAAATAAGGCGCGAAACGGCAAATCTCTGAGGCATGATGAATACACGGGGACTACGAAAGAAGAGAGTTGAGATTCCCCCTGCAACAACACTGTATATCGGTTTTTACCAATGTTAATAGATAGATGGAGCGTCGGCCATCTTGTTGCAGGGAAGTCCACTTAGAAATTGTGTTTAATAGTATTTTTATTTATTTTATATGATTGTTTTAATATGCCATTCGACGCCCAAGAAGATGTAACGCAGATCTGCCCAAAACCGATGTACAGTGTTGTTGCAGTAGTGGTCTCAGTTGTCTCCAAAGAATCTCTAGGGAGCAAAATCCGCATCTCAGAGATAGCCTCGTATCGAAAATCTCTTAAATAGTTGCATTAGAGTACACTTCTGAACCTAGCGTGCAAAACTTGTAAAGATAGTCTCAAAATGAACGCTTGCAAAACAAAGTACACGCTAGTAAAACGAAGTACACGCTAGCTAAACAAAGTATACGCTTGTAAAACAAAGTATACGCTAGTAAAACAAAGTATACGCTAGTAAAACATAGTACCTACACGCTAGTAAAACAAAGTACCTATATGCTAGTAAAACAAAGATAGCTTCCGAAATGACCGATCCAAAGCACCAATAGGATGAAATTTGCATTACGGCTAGCGTCCATGAAAAAACAAGTAATTTCATTATCTGCATTCAATGATCACTTCCAATAACGACATAGGCATAAATCTTATAAAATCAACAAATATTACTTTGGCATCTGAAAGCATCTAAAGATACACTACTTGCTGACGTGGAAAACTAAGATTCAAATTTACAAAACACTCCTGAGACCGATTCTCACTGAATGTAATGATCTAAACGCCGAGTACTCAGTAAGAAAGATGAAAATGAATATTGGGTCTTTGAACGCTAATTCTAAAAAGGATATTTGGTGCCAATAATGAAAACGGGGTGTGGCGTACACGCTATAACCACGAATTAGATGCAGAATTTTATGAACCCGTTCACAGTGCACGGCCGCCAACCAAATCATCCCTCATTACACCAAAAACCAGATATAAAAATCTTTATAGTGTTAAATATACAATGCAGCTGGGGGGGTACACCAAACACGCCCTCACAGAAAACAAGACGGGCACAAAACAAAACAAAATAGATGGCTTTGAAATAATGGAACGGTAGATGTATTAATTTGAAAAATGTAACATATGGGTTCGAAAATTTGTCGTCAAAAATACTGCCGCTGTAGTATAGTTGATAATGCAACTTCACCGGATTGAAAAGGGATCCAGGTTCGAATCCCGATAGCGACAACAACAATATATTTTTCGATAAAATTAATTATATACATTTAATTAGTGTTTAAAAAAATATCACAGAGCGTCTGTTATGAATAATTACAACTTCACAATGAGAATGTGTTCTCTTTAGTAATAGATAATAATTCATTAAAATTGTAAATTTAATTGTCAAATTTTTTTTTTTGTGATAAAAATACTGAGTAAGCGAATATATTTCCCATGATTAATTTAGTACGTACTTATCGGTGACTTCCTGCTTTGACGATTACGTAGGAAACAAATAGCGGTTGCGGTGACTAACGTGCAGGCCAATTTTGTGAAAAAAAATACCGTTAGTTCAAAAAAAAAATTATTGTAATTTGTTTTTAATGACACTAAATTTAATAACCAACGATCTAATCATCTGAGAATATCTAAAAATCTTCTACTCTAATAATGTGTCGTGTTGAGTTTCATGGTCTCCTGAAATATCAGGAACTTAGCCATCTGAAAAACTCTTTAAATCCTTTCATGTTTTGAATATACGAGGGGCAAGTAAAAAATAAGGTTCCTACATTTTTTCAGGTATAAGGTATTTTTTATTGCAATAAATAAGTAAACCATCTGAAAGCTTGTACTTTATTCTATTTTTCTACATAGTCTCCTGATTTTTCTATGCATTTTTCCTGATGAGTTATCCACTTCTGAAAACCCGCTTCGAAGAATTCCGCCGCTGGGCCGCCGATGAACTTGGTGACCGCTTCTTTCACCTCTTCATCTGTATTGAAGCGTTGTCCACCTTGTTGGAACCTTATTTTTTACTTGGCCCTCGTACACACGAGACAACTGTTTACCAGATCAATCATAAAGCTGTTGTTTAAATAAAAATTCATTCTTCTTCCACGATTTGATCCAAAACAAACTCGGAGCAAAACTCTGGGATACTTTTCAGTGCCAAAAATGAATACCAAATTCGCTCGACGAACTTTCTTGTTTAACATGTTAAGCATGTTTAACAAATTGCCACTAGATCTTAAAGGGTCTAAAGTGATTAACGATTTTAAATCAAAAATAACAATGATAATGAAACTAGTTTGTCATTTGTGCTAACCAAACTATCTACATATTTTTGTCTCCAACTATATAATATATTACAGAATTATATATTTAAAAAAATTAAAGAATCCTAAACACCCGTTGAATTTGTAATCAATCATTATAAATGATGTATAACTATTTGATTAATTAAAGTTCGGTACTCATTAAGTGATGTTTTCCAATTGAAAGTCATTCATTTTGAAAGTGCGCGCTCTAAGTGTTTACAACGTGCGTATCTTGACTTTCATTATCTTCAACGTGCTAAACGGAGTGTCCTCGCTTGTCCACACGGTTTAATTAAATCTAAATATTCTTGCGTGTGTCGACCTGGATATATTAAAGTCCAAGACGTTTGCAGACCGTTGTATTCTTAATCATAAAATATAATACTATTAAACCAATCTGCCAAAAAATGGTTTACAATTCAAACGACGTAAGTATATTTTAATACCCTGAAATATATTTTTTTATTAATATTAAAAATATAATACAATTTCAATAATCAGTGGATATATATATAAATATGAATTAAATATATTAATTATAAAGATATACATATAAAATCAATTTTATCGAAAAATATTGTTGTTGCGCCACCGGGATTCGAACCTGGATCTCTTTCCTAACCGGGGAAGGTGCTTTATCCAACTAAGCTACAGCGACATTATTTTTAGCGACAATTTTCGACCATATATGTTACCTTTTTGATATTAATACATTTAATCGTTCCATCATTTGACAGAGCCATCTACCTTATTTTTACCGAATCTCAAATACCTTTGAGTAAACTGATAGCAGACGCCAGAATTATCAATTCATTTTTATTAAATTTTGGACACATTGATACAACTTTATTATTTAGGAGAACACATTCTTATTGTGAAGTTGTAATTGTTCAGAACATAGGTCTGTGAATTAATCATATTTATGTATTTAATTCATATTTAAAATATCACAGAGCTATGTTCTGAATAATTACAACTTCACAATAAGAATGTGTTCTCCTAAAAGATATATATATATTTTAACATTTGTTTCTTCTCTATGAGAGTAAGACTCGTGTATAGAGAAGGAATATATTCGAGTTAATTAATGTTTCAGATAGTCTGTGTACATATTTTTTTAACTTCAGTTACAAATTTATGATAGTCCGTAATTTTTCTAATTGTGATGGGGAGATTGTTAAAAAATTTGATACCTTGATAAATATATTGATTTTGAGTTGCGGTATATTTTAGTTTTGGGATATCAATTTTATCTCTATATCTTGTAGATCGGAATTCGCTTCTAAAATTTAATTGATTTTTAATTTTGAAAATTTGAATTATTGAATTTTTTTACTCTCTTTTCTACTATTTTTGGTACTTTAAAATCTGTGAAAAGTTTCAAAAATCATTCGATAATTATTAAGATATGTGATTTTTTGACGATAGCATCTTTGTTTTTCATTTTTATCGATGTCAGTAAGTGTCTGCATCGGCCTTTCTCATTATTTGTTCGATGTACTTTGTCTAGACCTTCCTTACTGTCAAATTTATTATATTCATTTGCCTCGACAATTTTCGATGGTGTGTATTATCCATAATAATATTACGTATCCCCATCTATTTCTATGACTTTCTGGACGTCTTGTAAGTCTTGGATGTTGTTTCATTATGGCCATATAACGCTTAATTAAACGGAAAGATTTACGAGACAACAATAGATGTATTCATTTGATAAAGTGTAACATGTAGGTTCGAAAATTTGTCATCAAAAATAATGTCGCTGTAGCATAGTCGGTTTGGAAAGAGATGCAGGTTCGAATCCCGGTGGCGGAACAACAATATTTTTCGATAAATTGATTTTATATGTATAATTTTCTAATTAATATATTTACTTAGTATTTTTTAAGAAATAAGGTGTTTTTTTAACCCATCCCAAACCATGCAGTAACACAGGTCTACATCATAATTAAACCTGTAATATTTCGGTAAATACATGCAATATAAAATTCATATTTTAGATAATCCTAAAGACAATATTAGCGCTTAGGAATGATTAGTGAAAATCCAATTATAAAAAGGGAATCGTACAAAAATAATTATTTTTTCCATTCAATCCGTTGTCAAATTAATATGTTGGTAAAAATATCATGATATGAAAGACTGAGATCACACACTATTTTCACAGTGAAATGAACAACAAACATACAAATATAATTGTCTTTTTCTCACTAATTAAACGAAGAGAGATAAGAAGGAAGGACACATTGTATAGGACTTAATGAATCCTCTAAATTATTTTATTAATCATTTTTTTTAAATTGAATGCTTAATATTTAGAGTAAAATCGTACCATTAAACTCATTTAAGCTAATTAAAACATTTTTTCTAATAGTTATTTACGGTAACACGTGTTGACAGCATGGCTGCGTTCGGGTATTTTATGTCATGGTATGGTAAAGGTTAAATAAGGTTAAGATAAGTTAAATATTTTTTTTTATATATTCAATAACGTTTTACGGTTGGAAAATATATTGAGCATTTATCATCCTGTCATCTCATTTATGTCTCATGGTGATATCGCGTTGTACTCTATGGTCAGTTTCTTATTTATCACTACGACGATAGTAATGTGTATAGCGACAATTGACGCATTGTAGCTATTCGAATTACTATCGCCAACTTCTAAGCTAGTGAATTACTTAAGTCATATAATTGGCTTTTCACTGAGTAGAAAAATTCTTTCGGTTGATTCGTTTTGTATGTAGTCGTTACTTATGCTGTTTTTTTAAACATAATAACATTTGAAAGGCTTACAACAGCGTGCAAATCATTGAAGTGTCTACTTCCTCTTTTACTAATTCGCGAATTTTACTATCTTACTGTTTTTACTGTCATAGGTTGGCTCCGGCACCATCGTATCAGAGCCACACCTGTGCAATTTGACGTGAGACTCGTTATCACATTCAATTCAGAGGGCAGCCAGAGAAAAGCTATAGAAATCATGCACCCCCAAAAAGAGGAGGGTAGACGTCACATTTATGTATTGCAGTCGCAGAACTCGGCCACAGTCCGGCAGAAATTCACCCTGTTCAGGTCGCAAAAGGTGCGAGGGAGAGCCAGTAGAATGCTCCGTTTGGACTCTCTAGCCACAGCTCTTCCCGGCATCGCCCTTCCCAGCAACCCCCAGCAAGAGACCCACACTCTAATAAATTTCCGGAAATTTCCGAGGTTCCTTTAATTTCTCGGCTGTCGCCGATTGCTTGCTGCTAGGCCCTGCGGTTTTAAATATGAATTAAATACATTAATTAGAAATATATATTCCGTAGATGGCTCTTTCAAATAATAGAACGATTAAATGTATCAATATCAAAAAAGTAACATATAGGTTCGAAAATTTGTCGCTAAAAATATTGTCGCTGTAACATAGTTAGATAATGCACCTTCCCCGCAACAATATTTTTCGATAAAATTGATTATATATATATATATATCTTTTTGATTAATATATTTAATTCATATTTAGAAATATATATCCACTTAAAGACGACATGACCACGAGAGATAGATGAGATGACAGGATGCAGACGATCGTTAGATTGATAATGCCTTTGCAAGGCGAAATGCGTCTCAAGTAAATTAAACGAGTAGAATAAAAAAACAAGTGTTTTTTTTCAAATATGTGATTATGGAATTCTACAAACTCACCTCGGGAACAGTAAAAATAAATAAAAATAAGAGTTACGACATGTACAAAAAAAATCTATGGTTTTTGATTTATATTCCATTGTTTGTCGATAGTTTATAATTGCAGTCAAACATTGCAATTTTATGTTCATTATTATAGAGAACGGTTCATATTTTTTAAATAGACTTTTATCAGCTGCTTCCAGGATGAGGTTAGACATGTTGTAACCTAGGTGAATAATTTTTATTATTACAATGGAAAAAAATGTGTAAGTAACTTTTCATACATACAGGGTGCGTAAAATGCATAATAATTGGTTCTAACATTTCACCGTGATTGTCAGGCGTACTGTTCTTGGATATGGCTATAGAAGAAGAAAACACGGCAGAATTATATCTATCATTAGAAGAAACAGAAAAGCTTCGTCTAACAGAGAAAGGCAAAATAAATGTGTCCTGAAACGTTGGCTAAGTCAGAAAAGGAAATGGAAGAATTTTAATGAAATCACAATTTATTTTATGATTTTTAATCCAAGGGGAAAACATAATTGTCTCTCTTATAAAATGTATGTAGATAAAATTTGGCGATTTCTGTATGCGTCATAGTAGACTGTTAATCTGTCTATCGACTGATATATCTAAATGCGTCGTTTAATTTGCTGCACCCATTACCCGCAGAGAGGGTGATTATTCGCGCGTTTTACATGTTTCGGTTGGCAATCCTGGATTTTCAAAATACAAAATATGTATTTTCTAGTTTTGTGTGGGTATACCACAAAACTTGCAACAGCGGATGTCCTCGGAACTGTTCTTATTAACGACGGTGCGCGAAAGATGGATGGCGTTTTTAATCGGTTTCAGGGTAGTAAAGCGAATAGGAGAATCGAGACGTCGGATTGCCACCCAGGAGATTGCAGTCCGACAAACCAGGTGTGTACGAGCAATCTAAGGTCGACGAACTCAAATTAAGAAGAAAGACAGGAATCGGGGAACAGAGGGGCTCAAGAACCAACCAGATACCAGGAAGAGACACGACCCGCCTTAGTTGTTTCTTTAGACATGCGGATTTCTTCATCTACTGGAGTCATAGGTCTTCTGGCTTCAGAACACGTGCTCACACTTCGTTGATAGCGCAAAGTGTGACACATAAACACAATAGCAAAATGTACAGTATACTATCAGCCCTATACAGCAAGAAATTCACAAGAACTTGGCGGCAGTCTAACGTATTTCGATAGTACATTCTTCTGATATGTGAAATTTTAGACCATAGATGGCGACAGTGAAGTTATGACTAAAACTCGAAGTGTAACATATATACAAAAAATAGATAGATATGGAGGTTGATTAAATGGGTGGAATCGGTGAACGTTACATTGTGTAAAGTGATCACTTAAGTCATACGAAGACAGATCGTAAGCCCTGTAATTATCCATACTTCCATACTTCCATACTTCTGTTTTCCATCATCGGTCGCGAGACGGCCACTATAGTTAGAGCTGTCTGTGAAGCCTATGCATTATTTTGATTTATTACATGAGAAAATATTATTTTGAAACACCTTTTATGTTTCTCGTATATATATATATATATATATTTCGTAGAAAATTGTACATTCATTAGGTACTGTTTACCCATACGAAGCGGTCTCTATTATTTTTTTAATTTGTACTCTTACACTTGCAATGCGTTTCATCAGTTTCTCCAGAGTGCTTCTTCTGGTATTTGTTTTAATTAATATATACTTGCTTCAATGCGAGAGATTCACCATCGAAGCCAGGATGTTTCCGAAAATGTGCAAGGGTGGATTTGCGCATATTGGACGGAAGTGCAGACGAATATATTAATATACGTTACTTTTCTACTAAAATTAATACAATTCGTCAAGTGTACCGTAAATAACAATTATTGATTATTGGTAAGTAGTAAAAAAAGTGTTTTTTGGGATTTTTGACCGCGTCCCCAATCTCTAGTCGACCTTTCTGATCCGACTGCAGGGTCCACCATCACTACACGTGATAGAATAGCCCTGAAAACTCTACACAAAAGACCCTAGAATAATTTTATTAATTCCTTTTTTATTTTTAATGACTGAAATTAAAATTCTAATCAACGAACATTTCACAGAATAGTTTGTGAAAAAATATAACATAGTTAGTCATGACGATATATGACGCAAGGGTTGGGTGGCACCGGAAGTAGAGGACCAGGTAAACCAGATACTGGAGAATGGTCCTGTTAGAAGTCTCAATAATCGGCGAGCTTATGTGAGAAGGTGAATGAAGGTGTTGATGAGGCGAGAAAGTAAGAGTAAGAGAAAAAGATAAAGAATAGAAGAGTGATGTTTTCTGTTCTCTCTGCCTGAAACGGCGCGATGGTAAGTTAGTTAGCTAATATAACGGTATTATAAAAATAAAATGTGGGGTGGGTGTAGGGTGGGTGTGGGGTGGGTAGATGTCTATATTTTACGCAGTTTTCCTAAAAAGTAATTATTCTAAATTTGGTTTAGATCGCCCACTTAACCTTTACCATACCATGATAAAATATACCCGAACGCAGCCATGCTGTCAACTCGTGTCACCGTAAATAACAGTTAGAAAAAATGTTTTTATTAGCTTAAATGGCTTTAATGGCACGAATTTACTCTAAACATGATCAATTCAAATCTAGAGCATTCATTAAGTCGTATACAATGTGTTCTTCCTTCTTATCTCTCTTCATTTAATTAGTGAGTAAGAGACAATTATATTTGTATGTTTGTTGTTCTATTCACTGTGAAAATAGTGTGTGATCTCTGTCTTACATATCACTATTCTATATTTACAATGGATTGAATGGAAAAAATAATTGTTTTTGTACGATTCCCTTTTCATAATTGTTTTTTCACTAGTCATTCCTAAGCGCTAATATTTTCTTCAGGATTATCTAAAATATGAATTTTATGTTTCGTGTATTTACCGAAATATTACAGGTTTAATTATGATGGTGAATGGTTTGGAAAGGGTTAATGTATATACTTAGTGTACAGACAGACATTCAATTGTATGTACATACATTTAGTGTCGTTAAAACTTAAAATTTATGTTGTGTCTAACATTTAAGTCAAGTGTTTCATATCAAAATGAGTGGACTTTTTTATTTCCTCTGGGATATAGTTGTAATAATAGATTAATCGTATTTTGATGTTTCAGATTTATTTGGAAGACCAGGGTTTTGAACTAGTGCAGCCATCCAGTGGAAGGGAAGACGTCTCTTGCAAACTGTCATCATTGATTTGGAAAAACATTAATTGAAGATTATTTACTAAAGATTGAACTGTTTAATATAAATATAAATTTATTAAATGGTTAAATAGTCTACAATACAACATAAATATTTTTACTTGGTGATCTATTTGTTTTATTTATTTTATTCAAAGCATTAAATGCGTTCGTCGAAAGCAAAATTAAGATAATCTTATTTGAGGCGTACAATATGTAAGCAGTAAATTGTAATTCTTCTTCTAAGTCTTCTTATTTGCGGTCAGCTTTCCTAACTGTGGATGCCAGGAACCGCAGTCGCATCATTTCCTGGATAAGATGGTGTTCTTGTAAATGCCTTCGACAACTGTTGTTCCCGGGTTTCCTATTAATAATGTATCCAGAATGAACACTACCACTAACCTAGATTGACAGTAGTTGTTTCTCTAGCATCGATGTTGTTGTTCTTCTATCTCTGAGTTGTTTTACGACCGACCGAAATGCGCACTCCCGTCGCACGGATTATTGAAAGCTCCTTACCAGACTATGTACTGACCGCAATTGGTCGCTGGTGGCAACATTCACACAACATGAAATGACCAATATCAATCAACAATAAATCCCAGGGGTGCCAATTGAAGGAACAAAAGATGTGTAAACAGATGGTGTCCTGTAATTCCTTTTCCATGCTGGTCCACAATGTTGCTCTTACTCGTGTCATGTGTGGTCATCGCATTATGTGGCAAAATATACCGTATTATTTACCTATATTCTGAGTGTAACACGCCTAGACCACAACATTTTAAAGGTAGATACATATTAAAAATATGAGTCCGAAATTGCAAGTTGCATGTGTCTAATCTCAACCATTTCAGTAATGTTATGTATGCCATTAATTTGAAATATTTGAATAATTCTGTCTGAATAAGGAGGTGGGGGAAATAGGGATGAATCAAGGATAGAAGGAATTTAGGAGAGGGATAAGATTTGGGAACAGGGTGGGTTGAAGAACTACCCAGAACCAGAAAACTGTGAAAGCCAACTGTGAAAAGATCCTTGCGGTAACTGGACCTTCCTCCACTGGATCCACAGGTATGGTGGCTCCAGAATACTCCATTGATATGCATGAAGCACCATGCACGATAGCAAGATGTACAGGTTTCGGCATGCACGGTAGCGATAAAACCGAACACAAAGAGTATGGCCTCCGTTAATTTTTCATTCGCACACGGCAGGACGATAATTTTAGGTTCAAAGGTTTAACTCCAACATATCCAAAAAACTATAGTGAATACAATTACAGAAAAATATCGTGTTCTCGTATAGGGGGAGGGGGTAGTGGGTATATAATGAACAGGAACCATTCTATATATTACGTTCATATTGCGCGCATATGACGACCGACGATCGTTTATAAAGATTCAAATACAAAAATTATAGGTCATTGAGATTTCTTTTCAATTTTTTATACACCAGAGATGAGCCTGTTGCCTTTTCCATTTGTTCGGTCTAACAAGTGGTGGATCTTTCTCTTCTTCTTCGTCCTTTGACGTGGCCCACCACAACAAGCTTCCCCGAGCTATCTTCCCTTCTCACTAGACGTCCAAAAAATTTCTGCAGAATGGAGATATTCGTATGGTATGCGCAATATGTGTCTCCAGCACCACATCATCTCAAAGGCATCAATCCGTCTTCTCCACCTTGCGTACGGGATCCATGATTCCACACCGTATAAAAAAAAATAATGCACCAAAGACTGAATAAGACAGATCTTCGCTATTTTGAAAATACTGCGGTCGTTCCATATTTCTGACTCACAGCTACCGTTGTCAGTGATTATGAATCGTCAAGCATCAAACAGTGACTTTACGAAGACAGATGGTCACCAAAGACAATATAGAAACAGTGTACGCAGAAGAAGATAGAGGCCGAGGGCCTAAACTAATCCCTGACCTCCGAATAAAGAGATCAAAATTACAATAATATTAAAAACTTGTCATCCTGTCGTTACTCCACGGGGGTAGAACAAAAATGTTATCAATATTTAAACACCTTCCATTACGTCCCCTATCCTGCGCTTGTTGAGCACGCCCCTACATCCACTCAATCCTAAGTAGCACGTAGTCCTTTAGTCTTAAGTTTAGTATTAGTAACATAACTGAAGATGATGCGTCAGCATTAAAAATGTTATAATAAATAACAGATTAGTGAAATTAACCAGTGTTTTTATTTTAAATATAATTTAAAATGACCTTTTACAAAGTTTCACAAGGACATTTCGAAAAATAATTAATAATCTATATGGTTTACAATCTTTCAGATTTAACATAATAATTTTTAAAATATTAATCAAACACAAATGTAAGTTCATAGGATTTTATTAATTTTTAAAATCATATAAATTTATAAATTAGTAAAAATACATTTTTTCGTACAACAAAGATGATACAATTTACATTCATTATATATACATAAAAATGTATCTACTTTGGTAAGGTTAAATAGAGTAATGTTTAGTTAGGTTATATACTAGTAATATTTATATCATTGGCATGATTTACATAACAACCAACGTTTATTCAAATAGCATGAATTTAAAAATCAACATAATTATGTGACCAGTTAATTTTGTATTCAAAAATATATAATAATAATATAAGGGTATGCTTGACCACATATACATCCCCTAATGCTCTAGATTAAAGAATCAGCATTCCAAAAATTTAATGATAGAATAAAAATATTAGTGCTTTTCAAAAATGATTTAAACTCACAAAAAATGTAGTTTTTCTTTGCCATCTACTTTTGAACAAATTTGATTTATACAAGTAAATATTTCATATTTTAAGATATACAGAATAATACAGAAATTTAAAGTATTGTATGTTTTTATTTACCAGCATGTGCAAGACTTCAAATAATTGGTATCAGCTAAAGAAATATGTGGTGCAGGTGGAATCTTCGATACCTAATAATTTGACTTCGATGCGTTCTTCAGGTGTGCAGTCAGCAGTGTCGGAAGGCAGTTGACCCATGAGGAGAAAAGATGAATAGGCTGCGTGAGGGAAATAGAGTATATCACGTTATGTTGGTCCAGGTGTTGGAGTAACATTAAAGAGAAGACCAGCTGCTATGATGAAGACGAAGAAGTGATATGTGATGTATAAAGGTAGACAAAATCTACCACGGTGATGTAGTACAGGAACAAATGGTAGAGATGCATGGTCCAGACAAAGCCAATAATAATGAAGAGGTAATCTGATGCTCAGATGATGAATGAAGATAACGCGCTGCTCTTTCTTCTGCCAATGTGAACACTACATTATTTACCAAATGAATTTGATTCGGATCGGTGAGCATTGAATTGTGCTGGGCGTGAACGCGGCCTGGGTGTTCGAACTGCTTCTACCCACCATCTCCGGCCAGCGTCGCAGTCAGAAACACAAGTCAGAGCCAAGATCACAAACATGAACCATGTTACGACACTGAACAGACGCATCTTTGAGATACAAATTATTAATAGTTGAACACAGCACTCACACTGAGATGACCACAAAGACAGATAGTCCTTAGGGCCGCGAAGCATTTATATATGGCTTATCTTATAATTATGTACTCTTAATGTACAGGGTCTTTAGGATGATTTACAAAAAACGTTTAAAAGGACAAGGTTAAAAAATATCGATTGCTCTGTTTTTATAACTGGATGTTGATGAAGGCATCTGTGTTCAGCAGTGGCTGTTGATGATGCTGTAGGCCAGTGATGGCGAACCATTTTCTAACAAACGTATATTTATTTATTATAATATCTAAATTATTGATAGAATCGGCGTGAACTTTGTAGAGTTTCATAATGATCATAAAAATGGATGGATATTGGGTGGATACTAGAATTTGACATTTACCGTAAACCTACACATACACAGACACAGTGATCCCTGCATATTCTTCTCACCCACACACCCAGTCTCAAGTCAATTAAATGGTTAAGGTATCAAACATGATCTTTTTATAATATACGATTTAAAATATTTCAGATTTAACATAATTATTATAAAAATATAAATAAAACACAAATAATTTTAAAATTATTAGGAGAACATATTCTTATTGTGAAGTTGTAATTATTCAGAACATAGCTATGTGATATTTTAAATGTGAATTAAATATATTAATTAGAAAGATATACATATAAAATCAATTTTATCTTATAAATAAATTAAAATTCTGTAAAAATAAGGTAGATGGCTTTTTCAAATAATGGAACGATTAAATGTATTAATATCAAAAAGGTTACATATAGGTTCGAAAATTGTCGCTAAAAATATTGTCGCTGTAGCATAGTTGGATAATGCACCTTCCCCGGTTAGGAAAGGGATTCAGGTTCGAATCCCGGTGGCGCAACAACACTATTTTTCGATAAAATTGATTTTATATGTATATCTTTCTAATTCATATTTAAAATTGTTATAAAATATAAAACGACTATAAATACATTTTTTTGTACAATAAAAATGATACAATTTTAATTTATTATATACATAGGTTTGTGTAAGGTTAGATAAAGTATTTTTTAGTACGGTTATATACTAGTAATATTTATATCTTTGGCATGATTTACAATATAACTAAGTTTATTAAAATATAATAAATTAAAAAATTTACTTAATTATGTGACTTCAAGTAAAACCAATCATTTATGTACATAGAAATCTAATATATAAACACAAGGGGATGCTTCATACATATAGATATTTATATTCATGTCAAACCCATCCCCGTAAATCAAAATGATTAAGAAATTTAAAATATTTTTATAATATTTTATGTTCTTAATTACGATAAGTCTATTGAGTAATACCGGCAGATGCAAGAATCCGAATTGTTGGTGTTAGATGAATGAATCTTCGGATTCTTCAGTCAGCAGTGTCGGAATGCAGACAACCCGTGAGAAGTGAAGGTGAAGAGGCTGTGTGAAGGCGGATATAACGTTGGTCCAGTCGTTGAAGTAACATTACAGAGAAGACCTGCTGCTGATGTGTGATACTCTTTCTTCCGTAATGCGATGTGTAAAGGTAGACAAAATCTACCACGATGATGTAGTACAGGAACAAATGGTAGAGATGCGTGGTCCAGACAAAGCCAATAATAATGAAGAGGTGATCTGATGCTCAGATGATGAATGAAGATAACGCGATGCTGTTTCTTCTGCCAATGAGAACATTGTATTATTAACCATATTTTATGGATCGGTGGGCATAGAATTGTGCTGGACGCGGACGCGGCCTGGGTGCTCGAACTGGAGCATTTTCCCACCATCTCCGGCCAGCGTCGCAGTCAGAAACACAAGTCATAGCCATGATCACAAAAATGAACCATGTTGCGACACTGGACAGACGCATCGTTGAGATACAAATTAATAAAAGTTGAACACTGTTCACACTGAGATGACCACAAAGACAGACGGTCTTAGAGCTGCGAAGCATTTATATATGGCTTATCTTATAATTATGTACTCTTAATGTACAGGGTCTTCAGGGTGATTCTAACAAGTTTAATAAAGAAGAATTGCTCGGTTTTTATAACAAGACGCTGATGAAGGTATCCTTATTCAGCAGTGGCTGATGATGATGCTGTAGGCCAGTGATGGCGAACCATTTTTCAACAAACGTACATTTACCTTTCTTTTTAATTTGTTATAATATCTATATTATTGATAGAATCGGTGTGAACTTTGTAGAGTTTCATAATGATCATCAAAATGGATGGATATTGGGTGGATACTAGAATTTAACATTCATCGTTAACCTACATACACAGACACAGTGATCCATGCAAATTCTTCACACCATCCAGCACACAAATTGGACTGTTTTCATTCAAAGCTTAATGTTGCGTAATGGCATAGATGCCGAAAGAAACAGGATTCGGAAGGAAGTTCCACTCACCACAATCCCGTTCTCCTAGCACCACCAAGGTGGACTGTAACTTTAGGTTTTTGCACACTATCTCCTGGTCAGGGTCTTGACTCCTTCAGATTGCACAAGATGGTCACGTAGACACACGTCTCACTCTTTGTTATACTGCGAAATCTTTTTGTAACCGTACCGGTTCAGGGTCGCCGATCGACTGACTCGGCGGCAGGTGAGGAAGGGGGGGGAGGTGGAAGGCACAGTACATCATCCTCGCTCAAGCACAAATATATGTCCCAAACATTTAATATATAATATTAGTAATATTATTAATACCATTGATGACATTTCATGGAAGAAAATACTATATACTGGCTTAATATCCACTAAAATAACAAAATTTCTCCCTCACCATATCAGACCCGCGTATTATACCAACATCTAAGGATCATTGTCTAACTAGTATTAACTTTTCCGAATTCGCGAACCACATAATGCATTATTTTCATTCGTGTACCATTAAACTTCTGTATCCCGTCACGCGTCAAGGTAATAAAATAAATAATTTTGAAAGTTTATAAATAAACAGAAATCCGAACTTGGGGTAGTAATTTGTTAAACAACATTTCATTCTCCAACTTACCTACCTACCTCTGCCTACCTCACTGCACCATATTAGAACGTAGGCTCGTTGTACAATATATAATATTGTATTATATTTTCGAATTCGTTGCTAAGAACCTGAGGCGGGCACAGAGCGGCATCTAGCGCCGCGTACAGACGAGCTTGGTAAAACCAACGAGAGAGGCGGTTCACGCAGCTTCAACGGTCCTGGGGGTGACGAGGCGTGGTTTGTACTTCAAATTATTTACTACCTGTATGTTCATTAAGAAGACGTGCGAATGAACATCTCAGCAAGACCGGAGGTATAGTATTTATTATTACCATATCCCTGATGTTAACTTCTTAAGAAATGTCTAGTAAGCAAATTGTGACTGATCCACCTGAGCTAATTGAGATCTCCGTAAAATCCCCTCAATGATCAAACAAAAACCTATAGACTAGTTTTCAAGGCTCTCGCTCTTAGCATTTTTGTAGTGAGTCCAAAGGCCTGATGAAAGCTGACGTAATGCCTCGATTTCCTTTAATTCTTCTTAATACCTACTTGCATTTAAATCTTCTCTCCTTCTTCTTTTTAACAATAAACCACCATATTTTTTAGTTACAAGTTGTCTATTCCGAAGTAATATACCTCAAACTTTGTAAGCCTATAAACCTTATCTTATTCTTCTTTATCTGGAGGATGCTGGAAACGTAAAGTAAGTTGAAATCAGAAGTAATCTAAATCCATTCAACAGTTTTCACGTTACATGTCAGATCACGTGCTGCAAATATGTAAATAAACACCATATATAAATACGAACTGAATTTATTAGAACAGAATAGAAATAAATAAAAATATAGCGATAGATTCCTCTCGATACCACTGTTCAAGTAGCTGAAGATGTGGCACAATTTTGAAAGAATTTTAGTATTATTAGTGTTCAAATATTATTAAGGAGAACACATTCTTATTGTGAAGTTATAACTATTCAGAACATAGGTCTGTGATATTTTTAATACTAATTAAATATATTAATTAGAAAAATATACATATAAAATCAATTTTATCTAAAAATATTGTTGTTGCGCTACCGGGATTCGAACCCGGATTCCAATCCGGGGAACGTGCGTTATCCGATTATGCTATACCGACACAGTAGATTGACGACAAATTTTAGAACTTACATGTTACACTTTTCAAATTGATACATGTATCGTTATATTATTTGAAAGCCATCTTCTTTTTATTTGTCGTCAATCCACTGTGTCGGTATAGCATAATTGGATAATGCACGTTCCTCGGATTGGAAGAGAGAAGAACAACGATATTTTTCGATTTTATATGTTAATCTTTCTATTTAATACATTTAATTTGTATTTATTAAATGGTGATTAATTGTATTAACTATAAAGATACACATATAAAATCAATTTTATCGAAAAATATTGTATATAAGTTTAAATTAGTGTTTAAAATATCACATACCGTGTGTTCTGAATAATTACAACTTCACAATAAGAATGCGTTCTCTTAATAATTATATTTATTCACCATAAGATGAAACCCCGAAATTTGTCCACGGTCACACTGTACTTCTAAATATATTGCGATTTGGAGTTTATCGCAAACGCTAACCACAATGTCAACTCTTATCGAAAGGGGATCCCGATGTACTGAGACTCCATCCTGGGAATTCCCATAACAGCACAGATATCAGATACAGTATCAGTAATAATGTGGCTTCATCATAATCCCTCGTTTTCTATCCATTGCTGGACCATGGCTTCCGACCTAACCCTGTTGTTATTCAGAGCCAGTCAAGCGGGTTTTAGGGTGACCTGTCGGCCTTTAGGTAGCATTAGATAACTGCGTTTGTTCAACGATTGTCCATTGCCATTTCATTATATAGACTACTCCTATCTGTCTGACTTCCATAGCTTCTCATAGCTGGGAATTGATATGAAAACGAACCTCACGTCAAATTGATATACAGGGTGGCCTAAAAAAAGTGATAACATCTCGTAACACATGCGTTATTTCAAAACATCATATTTGATTCATTGTAATTTATTTATTTAATTAGGTTTAAATCTGGACTGTTCCGTTGCCACATGCCTGGCTCGAAGAAATTAATATTCATAACAATGAAGAAAGTTGATTGTATATGTGTGAGATGGAGCTCCGTCCTGCTGTAATGTCCAGTTATGCTGTAATGTCTAGCTATACTCCAGGCTTTGTTTTTAAATGCTTTGATCATTTCCCTAGCACCCCGACGTTTTTCAATTCGCAAATTTTTGATCAGAATTCGGTCTTCTGCGGTGATTTTTGTCATTCTGGGCGACAATTTGAAAAAACCAAATGTAAACACAATGGGAAAGTTATTAATCAAAGATGGCGACCGGAAATTGTCCAAATAAAACGTAATATAGGTAAATAGGTAAGTAAATAAATTAGTAAACTATTGAAGCTATTGTTGATACAGTCAAACTAATTTTGATGTAATTATATCACATTTTACGAAATGTCCTCTCTTTTTTTGGGCCACCCTGTATATTATTATCAATTTTGTACAGGTATGGCTTCGGTACGATGATACTGGAGCCAACCTACATCAGTTACTGACAAATTGACAGTTCAATTGCTCCTAGAAAAAGAAATATTAATTTTTAAAAATAATGTACTAGACATATTTCTTATTTTCATCTCTCTAATTTGATTAAATTCTGTACACTTTTAATAAAATTGTATTATTATATATTGTTCCCGTAATTTCCTTCGATAGCTGTGATTTCCTATTGATAATATGGTCAGATATGAAATGTAGACACTACCTTTGATTAAGCGCGCTGATGCTCTCGCGTCGCAGCTGGTCCGATGTTGTCGTTCTTATTCTGGGTAGATTTCCGACCGACCGAAATGCGCACTGACATCTCTTTACCATACGGTTTTGTCGCTGTGCGCGCTCTTCAATCTCCGAAAAGGGCGGCAATATTCATACACACATGTGACCAATACAACAGCAAGAAATCCCAGGTGTGAACATATATCTTGATCATATTTTTATGTAAATGTCGATAGCCACCCCTAAAATTTAATATTATCTTTATTTGGGGGTGTATAACTCTATTATACCTTTAAAATTAGCAATATTAACATTGTGGTTAAAATTCTTATTTTTATTTGTTATCTTTGTTTTATTAACCACTAAATTGAGTTTAAATACAAAGATAATAAATAAAAATATACATAACTCTATTTTTGCATATTATACATACGAGTATATGACATACATAAAAGTTTAAAATGTATACATATATAATATTTTCATCATTTTTCCCTCTTGTCTATGGTTTGAGTGAATTTGTCATATCCGAAGATAAAGCGTTTCATAATATATGTCAAAATGTACTTTGCGACCGATTTTGCACTAATTTTACGAATATCTAACCATTCGCAAGATTAGCCGAAATTATTGTGCAGTCATGTGATAAGACGCTTCCTGTACTATTTGGATGGAATGCAATTGTTAACACTCACTGATAATATATAATATATAAATAGCCAATTTAAAAAGGCCTCTGGCGGTGACTTTTGGAACTTGATACTTGACAACTACCATGCAGACTGCGTGGTATTACAAAATGTAGCATTTGGCACCTGCTAAGCTGACCATTCAGTGTGCAATGGCAAAATTAGAAGAAACATGCTCTTTGTGTGATATGAAACAGAGCATTAAAGCGTCCATCAGACGCCGTGCGCAACAACTGAAGCTATCATACACTACATTATAAAGCATTTGAGATGTGGATCTCTTTAGATCGAACTCGAAATAGCTGTGTGGGATGAGATGTATTGATTAAAATTATGGTTTAGTTGACGCCACCCGAATCGATCAGGCCTACCTCGATATCATTTCTGGGTTGGACGTCAATTTTCACCTCCAGTTGACTCACACTTTTGTAATGAAGAACGGAGATGTCACTGCACTTCCGGATGGTGTAGAACACCGCTTCTTCGTGGTCCGGATTTTTACGCACCGCGACACTTTCGTTTCACAAAAAAGGCCTGTTGAAATGCAATCTGCAATTAGTTGGCCAGAGCGAGAAAGGTATATTAAGGTTATTAATGCACAGGGAGTCTCGACTTGCGTCAACACCATGAGAGATTCAGAAAAATATCAAATCCTAGGTCTCTTCATTCGAGGCAGAATTTCCAGCACACACGTGACATTTTACATCTCACGTTTTTGGTGGGCACTCACACGTGGATGCATGCATCTTAACGTCACACCTCTTCAAAACGATCACTATAATGTGGCTACCAACTGTACGAACATAGTAACATACGAACTGTAGCTCATACGAACATAGTAACATACGAACTGTAGCTCATACGAACATAGTAACATACGAACTGTAGCTCATACGAACATAGTAACATACGAACTGTAGCTCATACGAACATAGTAACATACGAACTGTAGCTCATACGAACATAGTAACATACGAACTGTAGCTCATACGAACATAGTAACATACGAACTGTAGCTCATACGAACATAGTAACATACGAACTGTAGCTCATACGAACATAGTAACATACCAACTGTAACTCGTACGAACATAGTAACATACCATCTACACATTCGCGAAATCGGATTCAAGAACCCCAATATCGCTGTGGGAGGCATCTGGTCTCAATGTTCCTTAATGATCTAGTTCTTGCGTGAAGCCTTACTTTAGAGAACAGGAAACAGTTTAATCTTTAAACATTGTGACAACCTCGATAACACCAATTTATATAAAACAAAATTACAAACTTTTCCTGATATTTTGAGTATGTCCAAATCTTTGTAGGAACCGATTACTGAGACTCACCCCCTGAGGGATTGTCACCAAGATATGATATGATAGATATATGTCATACGGAGATCTTGGACGTTACAGGGCTCACGACCCGTCATTGGCTGGCTTATGTGATCACTTTACCCAATAAAATAAGAAATTTAAAACAGCTAACTCCATCCATGCAAAAAAAACGTTTTTAATGCCATTATTTTCTTCTTTTATTGTTCTATAGTACACAAAAAGCCATCCATTTTAAAACACGTGTTTTAAAATAATACGATTCTTGCAAAAAACCTTAAATGTTTACCTGATGCGAGTGTCGATGGCACCAGAAACAGAGGACGTCCGCGGAAATCATAATCATGGAAAATCAGCTATCTCCCAATAATATTTTACAATTTTGGTAAAGAAATTCAGCCAAGTCCAAATATTCCCTGCAAGTACGAGATAAATCAAAATATCAATAACATTTCTCAGCCACCCTACTTCTGCATAAACAATCTATCAAAGAGACTTTTGAAATATTCGTAATCCGTTTTCTGTTGCTCCCGAACATTGTAAATGCAGATTAAGATATCAATATGTATTAATAATTCGGATGAATTTCATATAAACAAGAGTCGAAAAGAGTCTCAGCTTCAGCGATATCAATACTGTGCTACATGAGAATGAATATCAAATTTTCAAACCGTAAATGGCAACAGCACAGTTGGTAATAAAAAATTGAAAATTCCAAAATTTTGATAGGTATTGTGGTCGAGCATGAGTAAAATTGGTGAACGTTGCATTGTGTAAAGTGATCCTATGGCAGATCGCAAGTCATGTAATGCCAATGCAAATGAATACCTTCGTATTTGTGAGACATCTGTTAGCGATTCCTGATTTTATACAGTTGTTTATTTTTCATATTGAATTTTATTATCCCTAGTCTCATTTGTTTCCAGATATTTAGCCGATTCAAAAGCTGGATAGCGATGATGACGTATGTGTCCGATCATTTTGTCCGATCATTTTGTCCGACCACTTGATGTCAGATGATCGGACAAGCGCTAGAATAAGATGTCTGCAAATGTAAATAGGACATTAGTCAAACGGTATATGTATCATATTTTTCCAAATCAACAAAGTGTAAATAAATATAATTATTAAAATTTTTTTGGTGTTGTTAAACGCGTACACTCATTCCTATAAATAAATTAAAACAATACAGGGTGTTTATTGAATTTTTTTTACATAAAATTATTAACTGAATTTTTATTTAACCTTTCTATGTGTCTTATTGCCTTTAATTAATTATAATATTTTAGGTGTTTCTCCATAATATATTTATGTATTGGATAAAATAATTACAATACAAATATAAGTATTCACTATACGCAACAATAAAAAATGTTTTCTCGAAGAATCTGACGTGAATTTGTCAATATGTGTATGTGTACTTGTGGAGAAGGGCGGATGGCGCAGTGCGCGGGGTGCCGTTAATGGCGGAGCGTGCGTTGGCCGAGTTAGACGTGCTTTATGCGTCTTTATGCTGTCGTTCGTGATAATAAATGTTTTTTCTCATATATGCACATATATACCTATGTCAACTATTATTTTAATGATGAAGAAATAATTAAAAATCGCAAAAATCTCCATGTACACTGAGTTTACAGCACCGGAACGTGCGTTTTTATTTTAGTACCGTAAGGGAAAATTTAGGGGTTCTTAGAAAATGTCGGTGTCCAAATGGACAATGGTGACACAAAAGTCTATTTTTCATTTCATTAAAACGAAATAATAAAGAGTGTTATAAACTGAATTTTCAAATGGGCATTTTCCTAGATATATTATTGTTACGTACTTGACTTCTTAGTACGTCTTTACTGTACACCTCGTAATGTGAAGGTTGTAACAAATAATCGTTTATTACAATAAGCTACAATTTAGTACAAGATATATCACTAGTATAGATTAAACTATTAAGCCGACGAACCGCAGATAAAAGAGACGCGCGCACTACTGCGCGCCGTCTTTACAGCCAAACATACCCGCACCGGCGGTGCGGCACACATACACACATACATACACCATAATTCTTTCTATAATATTTTATCATCTATTCATCGAATGACAAATTTTGTTCCGGTACAAAAGCACTTCATACAATTTTTCTACAACAATTTTATAAGTGGTCTAACTTTCCATATCTTGTCTTTTATTTTATTTATTGTATAAGATTATTGTATCATCTAATTCAGTTCATTTCTTGCATCTAATTTAGAACTTTAAAATAACCTCTTACTTGGAACCACATTATTTATATATTTATTGTTGTTATAGACGCCCTATTCAGGCATTAACATGATTTGTAAATTTTATTAAAAAAATAATATAATGTCAGCACGTTTTTTTATAATCAAAATTAAAAATAAATATAAAACGTGAAGTATATCAATTTGAGTTGAGACACAAAAACATATATTAATGTAGTCTTATAAAAAAACTAAATTAAAATAGCAAAAATGTCGACTACCTCCGCATATTCATTCCCCAAAGAATGCTGTCTGTTAGCTAGTGAACGAGTTCTGACAATTACCACTGTAATAAAACAATGGATTGTGTCTCGATGACCTCAATGGTGCGTGAAAGTCGAGCAGACCAACAATCTGTCAATCAATCAATTTCAGGCGGCTAAGGAGATAATCATAATCGATATCCTCAAAGCGTATATTTAATTTAAAATTAATAAATCTTAAAAAAAAAAACTGAATTCTTTCAACACGTTATAGATAGTAAAAATCAAAATTCCAACAAACACCTTAATTCATCAGTTGTTTTAGAATTGTAATTATCTATTAGACTCCTCAACAGGCAAACTTATAGTATAGTATCATAGTAAAATAATTCGAATAGCTTTCACTTTGTCTAAACACCACATCATTTTTGCTAACACTAACCGGATTCGGAACCACCGGTCCTTTTTCAGGAGGCTGTACAAACACTAACTTAGTGTTACAGAATATGTGCAAATGAATTGTTTTTTTATTATATTTACTATGAATTACAATATTACATTTTTATTATTTTGCTTTCTTTTTGAACACTCTTTGATAATACACGGGTCAGATTATAAATATGTAAAATATCTACAGGTTATCGTTAGTGTTATTAATGTCGTTAATTGAACTTTGAGACGAGTTTCACGTGTGTTGTAACTTGGCTAGTTATTGAGATTGCAGCGTTAGTGTGTATTTACGATTCAGCCTCTGGAAGTCATATTTCAAGGGTCAACATCATCATCATCTACGTCAACATGCTCAATTTCGATGCCTAATACATTACCGTCGTAGACGTCATCCTCGTTCGAGTATACGTCCAATACGTATGGGAATATTCCGATCTGCTGACATCATTTACATGTTTCGTAGTTCCACTATGGATGTCTGCAGGGGCGTGCACTGAAAGAAATTCTAGGTTGAGTATTAGAAGTGCGCGGAGGAGGAGGTTTATTTAGGATAATTTTCCAGAGGCTGAACTCAGACAGGCGAAAACCACAATCACAACAATTGACCACGTCACTCCACACGCGAAGTGCATTGTGAAGGTCGGACGCCCCAATGCAACTAAGACTAAAGATGGCCAATTTTTTTTCCAATTTCTTAGAATCTACGATACTCTGAGTACTCTACATGCGGCTAGACCGCCAAATCTACTTCTACAAGTGCATCAGCGCTAATCGCTTTGACACTTTTACTAACTAACTTATTGTAATAAACATCATATGTGTTTTATATTAATACATGTATTGGAAGGGTAAAAAATTCTGATATAAAACCCTCTAAACAATTTACTGGAAGTTAAATATTTCAAATTGTGTACAGTGCCGCCTTATTCTAGCATAATACTTATATTTAAACTAAAATAAATAACTACTAAACTTAAAAATATATTGTTTTATTGTTTTTACAAGTCATTTATTGGAGAGTTCAGTCGACGCTGTCCGCTTCTGTGTGCATCTCAGTCCGGAGGATCGAGCGCGTTGCTTCGCTTCAGGAAATAGTGCCTGGGCAATCTGTGTTTGTATCTGAAAGGCATTAGGCTGATGTTGTGCTCGTACGAGCCGAGACCCCGGATGAGAGGATTATCTTGAGAAGGGTGGGAGCAAGATTTGTGAAAGTTTGTTGATCGAAGCATTGCATAATTGTGTTCACCTTGTGCTGGTGGAGTAATCTAGTTAAATTTGTTTTGGGTGTGTCTAAAGATGCCCCTTCGAGACCTCCGTATTGATACTCCATCTCGTGTATTATCCTAAAGTGAGACATCACATTAAAGGGTGACCAAAAGTTCACAAATTACATTTTTAGTGCCCTCATGTGTAAAGGTCATGTTATATTAGCAATATTTGAACATGTTCAAGAACACACAATTAGTGGTAGGAATTTATTACAGAGACTGAACAGTAAGGGCTTAAGGACCAACCGAGAAGCATGACTAATCAGTATTCTCTCCTGAACTTCAGGAAACTTCTTCGCTGATTCGCACAAAGCACCGAAACACACAATAGCTGTGTATCGGCACGCACCGCGAGGAACCGAATACACACCAGTAATTCGAGTCAATGTGACGAAAATCACTGCGGAAGACCGTATTCTGATCAAAAAATTTTGAATGTAGTTAGACATTATAACATAACTGGAAATTACAGCAGGTCGGAGCTCCATCTCACACAGCCAGAAATACAATGAACTTTCTTCGTCGTGAGAATGTTAATTTCATCGAGCCAGGCATGTGGCCGCCGAACAGGCCAGATTTGGAGTGTTTTGATGATTTCTGATTATCTAAAAAAA
The DNA here is from genome assembly GCA_031772225.1 of Eubasilissa splendida. NCBI lineage: Eukaryota > Metazoa > Arthropoda > Insecta > Trichoptera > Phryganeidae > Eubasilissa > Eubasilissa splendida. The sequence goes on from CM062866.1 coordinate 2,995,415, forward strand.
TTACATTAAGAATAATAATTAATTATATTATGTTTTGAACTAACTCATGTGCTACGAGATGTTTTCACTTTTTTTTGCCCCCCTTGTGTATGACTTATGGCGTCTTCTGATTGGGTCACTACATGACTATCAAGGAAATCTGCATACTTCAGACAAATAAAAAATATGATATCTAACATATGCAGGAGTAGTGTAGTTAGAAAGAGATTAATCTTGGCTTCGTAACAACAGAGAGTGGTTCCATTTATATGATAAATAAATCACACTCTATAGCGTGCGCTAAGATGTCAAATAGTGTGCGCGCGCATACCCGCACACCTCAGAGGAAACATTGAAAATGTACATGTCTTCAACACCGAAACTTTCTAGATTTAATATAATATACCCGCCTGTCACGTAGAAGCCTGGGGTTCTTTCCTACAAGGGAAATTTTTATTATTATTAGATTAAGACAAAACACTTTGTTCAAACACTATTTATTATTTTGTAAATTGACTTAAAACTCTGTTTTATTTCACTATATTTTTTTATTGTGTTAAACGTTTTCGGGAACATCTTTTCATTATCAATAATATAATTCAACTAAAATTGAAAATACTTTCAGATAGTAATATATGGTGTGTGTTGGAGTTAACGGTGGTGGAGTTAAAATGGATAAGAGAGGGGATGTAATGGGCGGTATTAGAATATTTATTATGTTTTTATTGTTATTTTAATTATACCGTATTTCTAAATTTTCTAGAATGTCCAACTTTCGCCCTCTGGCGCAACTATGTATAAGTTGTAAATTACTATTATCAAATTAATGGCCCTCCATTCTTGCATGCTCAGCCATTTCGGAGTTTAGATTGAAGTTTTTTTATAGCTTTCTTATGTTCTTCTTTCAATCTTTTTCTTATTTTTATTCTTCTTCCGCTCTGTCTAATACAAAATACGTAGCAATCCTTGCAACTCAATTTGTAGACTCCGCTTTTTTCTTCTTGGGGTATTTTTGATTTATTATTCAAGATATATTTTTTAATATTGTATTTGAAGGGTTACATTTTTTATCTTTACAGGAATTTAATAAATCTGTTGTACGTTTTCCTACATACTTCTTCTCCGTGGCTTTCTTTCGGTATTTTGTATAACACAATAAAATATACAGTGGAATAAAACACTGTTTTAAGGCAATTTACAAAATAACTATGGAATTCCACAAAAGTTTCACCAAAAACCTTTGAACAGCTATCACTATTTATTGAAAAATTAACACGTTTCGATATCAATGGTATCTTCTTCAGGAACCAATGTATACTAAAATTAAAAAATAATGTCGCTGTAGCTTAGTTGGATAAAGCACCTTCCTCGGTTAGGAAAGAGATCCAGGTTCGAATCCCGGTGGCGCAACAACAATGTTTTTCGATAAAATTGATTTTATATGTATATCTTTATAATTAATATATTTAATTCATATTTAAAAATATATAGGTGAAGTGGGTAATTAATTTGGTTTATTTAATTAACTGAATTCGTAAATAGTTTTTTCAAACTTATCGATGTAAGTATCTGAGACGGCTGACAATTAAATTTATAATACATATTAAATGTAGCAATTAGAAATATATACAGGAATATTCAATTAATTGATAAAATATTTTTGTTGCTACCGGGATTCGAACCAACAACTGCAACTTCACAATAATAATGTATTCTTCTTAATTAAGTTAAATTTATGAAAATATATAATATTTTTTTTAAATATAGGTGGATAACTCATATATTTTATCTGAAAAATTCGTCAAACATGACACGTCATGTTTGACGAATGAGCTTGATAAGTGTGCCAAAAATAAGTGCGATAAAATATAGTGACATTTTTTCCGTAATAATCATTTCTTATACAGGGTGTTACAGACATAGTCCACAATACCTGACAAAATTACGAGGCGAAAATGTTAAAGGCATATATGCTTAATCCTAACTATGTCAGAGATATAAGCGTTTAAAAAAAATCGTAATAATGCGATTATTTCGATTAATTGAAATATTTTATATATTCCAAATTATATATTGAATATAAAAATAAAAAAATGGTCATCATATTTAGAGCGGCTAGACTGTTAAGGTGATTTAGGGCCTTAAGGAAAGATATAGATTAATAATTACACTGTTTCGCAAATATTTATTTCGAAGTACGTAGATTTCAAGCATAACACGATTCTGTAAAAATTGCATACAATAATATTTTCCATAACAGTGCAGTGTTTGCACATATTCGTTGGACATTTTTGACTCATAATATAGTCAGGTGTCCACTCATAAAATATAGTGGACTAGGTCTGTTATATTCTGTATACATGGAGCTTATTCAACTCTTCGTCAAGTTCGTTTCACATAAGGAAATATAGATGAAGTGGTTATCCTTTGAATGGATTTATATCTAACGGGAACATGTCACAATGGAGTCCCGGTACCGATACTGATGTATGCCTGATGCTGGCAGAAGAGGAACGTAGCAGACTGAATGCAGTGGAAATGAGATCACTTAGGCGTATATGCGGCAGATCCATTTATCACAGAGTAAAGAATGAAGAAATAAGGAAATAATGTATAGCTGATGTTAGTATAGTAAGTAATATGAAGAAAGGATTACTTACGTGGTTTGGTCATATGGAATGGATGAATGAGGAGAGAATGGTAAGAAAGATGTATGACGCAAGTGTCGATGGCACTAGAAATAGACGATGTCTGTGGAAGACTAGGTAATCGGCGAGCTTGTATGAGAAGATGTAGAATGAATGCGGATAAGGCAGGAATTGTGCGTTAGAACAGAAAAATCTATCCTCTATGAAACGGCGTGATTAAATTAGTTAGTTATCAGAATGGCCAAAGTCCGACGGGTTGAAACGACTGATAGAATTCAAAATTTCAGAATGTCCAGTTCAATGAGTCTGGTTCCACGTTATCGTTCACACTAAATATTAGAAAATTGTTATCAGATTTTCATATTTTGTACACTTTTTTGAGCTATTTTGCCGTGCGCCAAAACTCAACACCATGAGTAGTGTCATAAAGTGTGAACATCCTGCCACGTGCTCGTCACATTGACTCGAATTACTGGTGTGTATTCGGTTTCTCGCGGTGCGTGCCGATACAGCTATTGTGTGTTTCGGTGCTTTGTGCGAATCAGCGAAGTAGTTTCCTGATGTTCAGGAAAGAATCCAGGTTAGTCATGCTTCTCGGTTGGTCCTTAAGCCCTTACTGTTCAGTCTCTGTAATAAATTCCTACCACTAATTGTGTGTTCTTGGACACGTTCAAATATTGCTAATATAACATGACGCTTACATACATATCCATGAAGGCACTAAAATTGTAATTTGTGAACTTTTGATCACCCTCTAATGTGATGTCTCACTTTAGGATGATACACGAGATGGAGTATAAATACGAAGGTCTCGAAGGGGCATCTTTAGTCTTAGTTGCATTGGCGCGTCCGACCTTCACAATGCACTTCGCGTGTGGAGTGACGTGGTCAATTGTTGTGATTGTAGTTTTCGCCTGTCTGAGTTCAGCCTCTGGAAAATTTTCGCGTAATTCTTATAAACGTCCTCCTCCGCGCATTTCTAATACTCAACATAGAATTTCTTCGCGTCCGTCTAATACTCGGTCTATGTATCTTCCGCATCAATCTAATATTAGAGTATTAGATAGTCGTGTACGTTATTCTGGTCAATCTAAACCTCAATCTGTGGTTCCTCGACGTCAACCATATTCTGAATTCAGGCGTCCTTTGTATCAACCTTATTATTACATTCCCCCATATAATCATTATCCTCATCCTTATCCTGAACCGTCGTCTCCTTCGCGTCTAAAGCGTGTTGGAAAAGTAGTATCGGACATTGTTGTTTCGGACATAATAAAAACTGGAATTTCTACTGGCGTTTCTACTTCCGTCAATGCTGGTGTTTACTCTCTCATGAATCCAGCTCGTCCACAGCAGCCGTCAATCCAAGATACCGAAAAGGTAACACCAAGTCCCGAAGATCAGCCGTCAACCAAAAAACCCGAATCCCAACCACAAGATCTCGGACATCCGCCACAATCAGAATATCCCGAATATGGACCGCAGTATTCTGGATATCCGCTACCATTCCAATATCCCGGATATCCGCCACCATTCCAATATCCCGGATATGGACCACAGTATCCCGGATATCCGCCACCATTCCAATACTCCGGATATGGACCACAGCCCCTCGGAAATCAGCCGCAATACAAAAACCCCAAATATGCATCACCACATCGCGAAGATTGGCCTTCAATCGTACATCCTGGAGATGTAACGCCAATCCCAAGTTTTCCGAATGCAAACCAGAAATGATCATTGCGGACGCTGCGCGCCCGTTAAGTACCGAGTGAGATACGCAGGAATTTGAAGATGCGCAATGTGACGATTATAAAACAATGTGTCTACAAGTTATCTTTCTACTTGTTGCAAACAATAGATGTCAAAGAAACCGTCCAGATCAACATCGAGAATGAACGGAAACACATAAAATCGGTCAGGAAAGCGTGCAATTGAACGTCAGAGCAGCGGAGAGAAATAACAAATCCAAAATCGTGCAAAATACAACTTCAAAAAAAGCTTCTTCGTCTGTTTCATCGTGTGCCGTCTTCCACTGAAGGTTAACGCCATATTGCGGTATGCTGATTTATCATGCGCTAGATGTCGAGTAATTTGGTGTCCGTCTCCAGGTTCAAGATACAAAATAAATGCTATGTAGATACGTCAAACAATGTGATGCCAAAAGTACCGCGGATAATAATTTTGGCAGTACTTTCGCCATCGACCAGAATACCAAACATTCCCGTCTGCAACTTTTTTCTTCTTCTTTAATGGTGCTACAAGCGTGTCTCCTGAATCTTCGCTCTGGTTGTCAGCCACTGTCTTCCAGTTCAGAATCTGCAGCAGCTTCTTCTTCGTGCCATTCTGTCAACGGAGTCGCGGCCTGCCACTCTTCTACTTCTTCTAAGTGTCAATTAAGGATCATTTTTGGTATCCGCTCTTCTTCATGCCAGTTTCACGTTGTTGAAGCGTCTTGGATGATTTATTACGTTTTCACCTTAATTGTCTTGCTTATGAGCGCTGAATTGGACAATGAACGGTGTTGGTCTTGGTGTCCGTGCTATGCCACGCCTCCGTCTTGCTGCGCAGCTCTGAGACGTAGCACGGTCACTTCTGTAGTGTTAAAAAAATGCCAACCTGGATAGCGATTGAGAAAAACCGACAAAGTAGCTTTTGCTCATGGAACGGTCCTGGACACATGGTGGGTTCCATTCACTGTATCCAGCACATGTTCATAAATTCACCAGAGCATTTTCTTATCAAAACTATCCAAGATTAATATTTCTCCCTGATCTCCAGACAGACCCCTTTGCAGCCTCACAAATATAATAACTACATCGTAATATTTAATAACCATTATTTAATTTAGTACGTAAGATTTATAAATGATAGTGCACTAATTTCAAATATGATATTTGTAATACAAATTAAATTAATCAACTTGAAAGATAATATACATATGTACAATATTGCAAACACTTAAATATAAAACACAAATGTTAAAATACTTCTATAATTAAAATAATATATATATATATATGAATATGTAAAATTACTTTATAGTAATGCGCGTGATTTTGCGTTTAGCGTGAGAATTTTTTTAAAATGTAGTTTTATTTGAATTTTAAAATGTTTAAAATACTATCAAATATATTTTTTAATCAGATTGTTTGTTTGTTATCTTCCAATACCAATTATTATAATTGAAATGAATATATGAGAATGGAGAAGAACCCCCAATTAGTAAGTAGATTCATATTAAAAATGAAATATTAGATATAGCAAATGGATATATGTGAGTTTTAAAATTCGTCGAAAATGTATTTAACGCGCTTCCCCGGAAAGGAAGAGGTCCAGGTTCGAATCCCGGTACAATTGCTTGCTGCTAGACCCTGAGGGCGGCTAGTGTCCACGTCGTGAGTCAGTCACTGATATTTTTGAGTCACACTCACTATCAGCGATTGAATATCAGGGAATATCGTCATTCGTGATTTATTATATATTTTATTTATATTTTTTGGTTGTGAACCGTGATTCGGCGCATATGCATATGAAATGACGTTATAATTCGCGATAAGCGCCATCTAGTAGATTGTGCAAAAACGTTTTACGCATTTGACCCGAAAAACAAACTCACATTTGAATATGTTAAATAACACATGATTACTGGATTTACACCTACAAATGCACTGTTATTAAATAAATATCAGATATCTCATAGATACGAAGCTATTTTTATTATATTTTTAATGGAAAATGATATATAGAAAATATGGGGGGTAATTACGACCTGTCTTCGGCCGGCTTAAGTGACCACTTTATATCTATTTAATCACATTTTTATGTTAGTATATGTTATTTATTTCGTTTATCGTGATATCACAGTCACAGTAGTTTCCAATCACAATCACTGATATTATCGAACATCAATCACAATCACAGCAGTGAGTCGAGAGTAGCATTTTTTCTCATCATTTATCATTATATACGGTGACAAGAATATTATATCTGAGACTATTATAAATGATAATTAAATTTTACAAATTATAAAACTAAGTAGAAGATTTTTTAAATATTTTGTACAATTTTACAATACCTACAAAATAAATACTGTATTTTCTCGTTTTCGTTTTCGTTCACAGGTGCTGGTTTGTCCCACCTTCTGGGTATTTTAACTGATTTATAATAATTTTTAGTTATGTGTCAATAAAAACTCAGTTATTTCACGTTGGATCTATTCAAGAGAACTGATTACAAAATGTTCACTGACATCTTGTATAGACAGATTTCCTGACTACGCGCTGCAAGTATTTACTCGCGTATAGCTAAGGACACCTGGTTTTACACGCGAATACCGTGGGAAGTAGTCGCAAATATGTCTTGCAGGTGTCTTTTTTTGCACATGTATTCGTTTGTTTGTAGATAGATGCACCATACACTTTGATTCTCGGATACATACGTTTGTATATATAAAATCTACATAAAGCTTGAATTCTTAAACTGTGATGTAAAGGCATAATTTTTATTGTATCGGTAATTTCTCGCCAAATTACGAATGATTCAATAAAATACATTTCAGATATTTAATTGAGATAAATCACCGCCAAGTACTGTGTACACGTGTTGTGATTTTAATCAGAGATAAGATACAAATATCTAACCCGTGTACATGACTTTTGATTTGACAGCTAGTACCTTAGTGTGAGAACCATCACAAGTTGTGAGAATGTTTGTGTATGTGTGTGTGTGTTCGCCATGAGAGTGTGAGTGTATGTGGGGGGAGACGAGCTTTATAAGTCGCCGCATTAGCGGCGAGCGCGCTCCCATCTCAGCCCCTTCCAATTACAATTACTGTTTAGGAAGTGTATATATTATATTAAATCTCTGTTTTTACGTGTTTAATAAACTGATAATTGTTACCTGGAAGACCGAGTTTGTTTTGCCGAGAATCCGCCCTAAGAGGATCGAACACCAGAGTAAACGAGTGGTAAATGCGCAGCTTATCACACTGGCGCAGTTACCACACATTTTTTTCCTACTTTATTACATAAATATACATTCTAATTTAATTTTTTTTGCCAAACTGCATGGCAATTTTTCGGGCAAGGAATGCCTTTTACATAGTTAAACTTTTTTTTTTTATAGAATTTCTTAGAATTACTTAGAAATCTACAACCTATGTATTCTGGAAAAGGGCATCAACCTTTTTACTGCCAACCGCATTTGAAATGGAAGATACCACATAGAGTAAAAGGTCACATATGGCAAAATGATTAAAAATATGACTTTAATCTCTGCAAGTGTCTTTAGTGTAGGTTCAAAAGTGCGTACGATCACGCTAATGGCTTGGCGTAACACGCATAGTTTGGCGTATAAACGCGCTCATGACATTTAATAGGATTAACTGCTACTGGAGAGATTAAAATTCACCCAACTGATGAATGGAACATCAGACATGACGCATGAGTGGAATACCTATTTAAAAACGCTTAGGTTTTTTTCCGTGAAAGTGTGAGTATTATTCAACATAAGAGACTAATTTTGCTCTTTCTATTTAATACTAATTTAGTGGTCCTTTTCTGTTCTGCTTTGGGGCCGAATTTTTGTAGTTGCTCCAGTGACCGATTATGTCACACGTTGAGTATCACTTGCATACTTATATAGTATAAGATTAGTTATATTTTACTTTATTTGTTACATTGCTGCAGCATCCCATGATGTTTCTCTTACATATATAACCTGTACAAGAGTATTATTTACATATATAACCTATGCGGAGTTCCATCTCACACAGCCAGAAATACAGTCAACTTTCTTCGTCGTGAGAATGTTAATTTCATCGAGCCAGGCATGTGGCCACCGAACAGCCCAGATTTAAACCCAGCAGATGATGCAATATGGGGTGTTTTGATGATTTCTGATTAGATTGTGCCAAAAAAATGACATTAAAAATTATAATTAATTATATTATGTTTTAAAATAACTCGTGTGTTACGAGATGTTCTCACTTTTTTTTGGGCCATCCTGTATATTATAACATTTCAATGATGTATTGCAAAATTGTGTCTAAACAAATTAAATGTTACTAAGGTTACCACAAAGATATCAATTTTCTTATCACCATACACTTACCGATGGAAGAATTTGCACTTATAACTCTTCTGCCAGGTTATTTTTTTATTATTAGTAAGAGACTATGTTTGTTACATATTTGAGATGGGATCCAACTTTTATCTGCACGTTGTGCAGTCATGATCTCGACCTTGGATTACGAATGCGAATGGTCAGATGTTCTCGATATTATTTTATAGAATGAAGAAACACGGATACTTAACGAAGATTTGAGATATAGTTCTACAGAAGAATACTCAAAATAAGATTCTATTGTATTTTTCTTCTCCAGGATGTCAATACAAACTAAAAACATACGCTTTGTTTTCTTTACCAGAATCTATTTTTAAAAAACAATAATTATTTAAAAAATAAATTTAGTACCTAACTCAAATTGTTACTTAATACAAATTAAATCGAATAATTTTTAGAAAAAAATTTTAGAATAGGACTCGTAGATAAGTTTAGATGGTTGTTTATAATTTTTTGATTAGTTTTACACTATTTTAATATTAATATAAATAAAAACATGATTGAAGAACTGGAAACAATAGTTTGACCACTCTACTGTAGAGCTTTTCAGGGCCGCAGTAAATAATCGAAAAGAAGACGAAAAATACTATATTAGCGTTTCCTGAATACTCAGTTACTCATTCTCTGGCTATTCTTTTCATCAAAATTTCATAGTACAGGGGGATGGCATTTAAACTATGACAAGCATTTAGAATTAAAATTAATTTATTTTAAAATATTTCAAATCATTATTCCAATTGATTGCACGAGAGAAGATCCAGTTAAATAAAATTGACATCAATGTTGTGGTCACATGACACTCCTGCAATGGCCACCAATTCTTCTAGTGTGCCCTGGACATGGAATTTGTGGAACAACGAGCATTCTCCGTGCAGTCGACCTTGGTTTAATAGTCGGCTGCTGAGCAGAACCGAGAGCGAAGACTCCAAACACCAAGAGGAAGCAAAAACACCATCCGAACACTTTAGAAAAATGCATCTTGAAGTAAACGATCACAACACTGCCACTGTTCTTCGAAGAGCTTTATAGAAAGATCTGTTTCAAAACTGTATTATCTTACAGCTGGTAAACGAAAGGAGGAACAAGTCTCCGTTTGAGATATTTATATCTTAAAATAAAGTTTGTCAAACTTTTTGCAATTGCGGACCGCTTGTCACTCTATTATTATTATCTACAGTAATAAAAGCAATTAAAATGGTTAAGCATATAGAATTAACAAAGAAAAAAATATTAAAAAGGAACGTAGTGAAAGTAAAAACATAATAGGTATGTCTTTTTTAATATACAGGTGGCCCTATAAAGTGAGATATTTTTACATCAAAATTAGTTTAACTCAAATAGTTTACTAATTTACTTACTTACCTATTTACCTATATTACGTTTTATTTCGACAATTTTTGATTGACATCTTTGATTATTAATTTTCCCATTGTTTGTATTTGTTTTTTCAAATTGTTACCCATAATGACATAAACCACTGCAGAAGACCGTATTCTGATCAAAAATTTGCGAATTGAAAAACGTCGGGGTGCTAGGAAAATGATCAAAGAGTTTAAAAACAATGCCTGGAGTATAGCTAGACATTACAGCAGAACGGAGCTCCGTCTCACACAGCCAGAAATACAATCAACTTTCTTCGTCGTGAGAATGTTAATATCATCGAGCCAGGCATGCGGCCACCGAACAGCCCAGATTTAAACCCACTAGATGATGCAATATGGGGTGTTTTAATGAAAATGAAGAATAATAATTAATTATATTATGTTTTGAAATAACTCATGTGTTACGAGATGTTCTCACTTTTTTTGGGCCATTCTGTATATTATAACATTTCAATGATATATTGCAAAATTGTGTCTAAACAAATTATGATTTTTTTTTTTTTTAAATGTAATTACTATTAATGCATGTTAATTAAATATTACTAAGGTTACCACAAAGATATCAACGACAGATTTCTCTTAAAAACAGTAAATATAAATTAAATATATCTACAAACTCACTGTTCTCGTTTTCAAGTCCGTGTAGTCTCGACAGTGAATGTGGTAGTTAGTTCTCGTATTATCGAAATAAAATATATTTTTTGAACGGTTCCCAGACGATTGATCCCCCGACAGTTCATCTCCATCAATTGTCCCTCGGACAGTTGATCCCTCGTACAGTTTATCCCTCGAACATTTGTTCTCTCGGATAATTGATCCCCAAAGACGTTTTAAGTATTATTTAAAATAAAATAAAAATTCTCAAAATTTTCGAGATTATTGTAATTAACTTTTAACAAAATAATTAATTATTAAAATAAAATACAACGTTGTTTACTTCACATTATACATGAATTAAAATGTTTTAACGCTTACCGCGTCATCTTCAGTAATAAACTAAACCTTAAACTAGAAGATAGACTATCGAATACACGGGGAGGGGGGCGGTATGATAGCGGAGTCGGGGAGAGAAGAATATTGTGAAATTGAAAGTGGTTGTAGGCGGGGCTAATATGGACAGGAGAAGAGATGTAATAGGGGGTGTTTATTATATGTTAAGTACATTTTTATTGTTAATATTAATCTCTATACTTTCTAGAATGTCTAATTTTTCCCCTTACATATATATATATATAGTATTTCTACATTTTTATGAGCGGAGTATTTATAAGTAGCGCTTCAAAACGTCATACCAAGATTAAATGTTGATATTGATAACTTATTCACGATGCATGCACAAATCGTATTACATCTGGTTGAGATGTACGCAAACGTATAAGGTGGAGAGTTAGATTGAAAGATGTTGGTCCAGACGGAGCCAAGGTGTGCGCCCCACACCTGGCGTGATGACTTTTGAGTTGATCCGCCAGATGCCACACTGTGTCCAGCTCACAGCAGGATCATTTAAAAACCTACTTCATTAAAAAAATGCCTATTTAGACGACTTGACACATTTCAACATCAAAAATTCTACAATTACATGAAAAAGATGCGTACCACACTTTGATCATCGCCGCCTTGCGAATATTAAGAAAAACTGCACAAACAAAGATTAGATATCTACAATTCATTATGTCCCATCAAAACCACAATTGGCCACCGCATCCGTTGTGTCGAACCGGAAATTATATTAGATTATTATTTACATTGCACAAATTATCTTGTTTATATTTTGAAAAGAAAACGTAAATCCCGCGCCGATATGGGATCTGCGATCGGTAAAGGAAGGAAGGAAGGAAGAGACTTGGATGAACGGGGATAAGGATCGATGATGGAAGGGAAACAGCACGCGGGCGGGCAGATCTCCGCTTCCAAATGAAGACGGCGACATCATTCACTTCACCCGCGGCTCACTCAATAATCACAGGATCACAATACAATGCTGACGCGTTGGTGTCGAACAAAATGCACACCGCTAATGCAATCGCAGTGTCGCAGCCGAACAAGTATCGCGTCGCATTAACGTCTGCTGACGTCAAGGTCACTATTCACACTAAAAACAAGCAAGGAAGGAAGAGACTTGGATGAACGGGGATAAGGATCGATGATGGGAGGGAAACAGCACGCGGGCGGGCAGATCTCCGCTTCTAAATGAAGACGGCGACATCACTCACTTCACCCGCGGCTCACACAATAATCACAGGATCACAATACAATGCTGACGCACTGGAGTCGAACAAAATCCACACCGCTAATGCAATCGCGATGTCGCAACCGAACGAGTATCGCGTCGCATTAACGTCTGCTGACGTCAAGGTCACTATTCACACTAAAAACAAGCAAGGAAGGGTGGGAATTTGAACGTGGAAAGGTGTCAATAATATAGGTTGCGACCGATTCTCAAAAATGTGTCCAATGAATACGGAATACATTTGTTTTAACCCTACAGGCCTTAATATATTTCTTCAATATTAGCAAAATTACTTTGTGGCCATATTTCATACAAATAATTAGACACAATACTTTGTTTAAACCACTATTTATTGATTATTCAACATGTTTCGATACCTGTGGTATCTTCTTCGGGAAACAATGCACAATGAAATTAAAAATACAAGCATAGATAAAAACGAAACTGTAAAGTGGTGAATAAGTAAGAACTAATAAAAAAATAAATTAAAGGGTGAGTATTTGCAAAGAGGATTTGATTTAATTTAATTTAAAATTTATCTAACTGTAAACCCCTAGTATTTGTATGTATAATTTCTAAACCCTTGTTAATATCAAAAGAATGGTTTGTTTCCAAAAGGTGATTGGAAAATTCTGAATAATTGTTGTTATTTAGGCATCTCAAGTGCTTTAAACAAAGTATTTTGTCTAATTATTTATAATTATATTAATGTTTTAATGACTTATATCTTACTTTCAGAATAATTTTGTAGTTTCATTATAATACGTTTAATACTTCACCTGTCGATGAGAGTGACTGTTTCTCTCGAATCTCGAGTAGTGCTAATAAACCCAAGTAGAGTTATAACATTGTTTCATTTATATCCAACCATCATGATGAAACTCTACAAAGTTAACGCCGATTCTATCAATAATATAAGTTTTTATTTATTTTAAATATTATAGGTTTTTCAAAATGTCAATTAGGTGATCTCTATAAATATATTTTTAAAAAAAAAAATTATCTTACTGTCTATTCCATGCATGCTAATCTCTAACTGTACAAGTAAATTTAATCAGAACCTTTGGTTTCAATGTCTCAAGTTTATTAAACGAGTAGTGTTTCAATTTCCCATATGTGATTATGGAATTCTACAAACTTACATCGAAATTAGTAAATATGATGCAATGTTTCTGTTCCGCAAAAAATACACACCGACGATAGACTCGCAACCATTTTGTCTCAGGCAAATCTTTAATTTTATGTTATTCAAACTTCATTTGCGTATAAAACATACAAAATGTGAGTTTATTCTTCGGGTCAAATTCTCAGCATTTCGGGTCAAATGCGTTAAACGTTTCTGCAGAATCTACCAGACGGCGCTCATCACAAATTATAACGTCATTCCTTCATGAATATTTTCGTGTCGTTTGCACATGCGCAAAATAAAAAAAGAATCACGATATTCCTAGATATTCAATCACTGGTAGTGATAGCGTGAATCAAAGATATCAGTGATTGACTCACGGTTCGTGATTTTGAACAACTTTATGTCTTCTTCAATTTCGTTCCAGCTATATACGTAAAGACGTTTACTATTGAGTATATATTGTGTTTTACTTGTATCAAGTTGGTTCAGTACAAGTTGTACATCTTCAATGTTACTTGCTATAAGTGGCGTATCCTCTGGATAAACTAATTAAACCATATTTTTTGAACAACAAAACAAAACGATCAAAACTGGACGTGCGTTTGTCAATTTTTTAGTCCGCAGAAATGAGAGTGGGGTCAAAAAATAATAGACGATTTAAAAAAGTGCTCAGTTTATATACACACTGCTACAGATGATACATCACGACTTCCTTCCAGCGCAGACCTTGATCTTGAAGAGAAATTCCACTTCGGATTCACGCTTCCACTCCAGCAAAAACTGGACTGAGCATCTCCGGAAACCTGTCCTCGGCCCCGAGGAGCAAGGTGCCGCGGAAAAGAAGCCGAACGCAAAATAACGCCGCCGAGTAAAAAGCGTGCGAAGACGATAAGGTCATATATAAAATATATTTATAATAAAAAATATATATAAATAATAATAAAAACTCTTTGTTTTAAATCAACAGTATCATCTACAATGTATATTTAAATTTAAAATGAAAGCATAGATAAAAACGTGTTGGTAAGGTAAGGAGAGATTATTTTCAAAAAGGATTTGGTTATCTATGCATGCATTATTTATTTTAGTATACACTGTTTCCATAAGTATCGAAAAAATTGATTTATTAATAAATAGTGGTTTAAACGATGTCTTTTTTATTGAGGAGAACACATTCTTATTGTGAATTTGTAATTATTCCGAACATAGATCTGTGATATTTTTTTATAAATATTTTAATATATCCAAGAATGTCGAATATCTCATAGAGACGAAGCTATTTTATTATATATTTTAAAAGAATGACATAGAAATATGAGGGGTGATTACAGGTTTGGTGAACGTTATAAAGTGATCACTTAAGCCGGCCGAAGACAGGTCGTAAGCCATGTAATTACCCATACTCCTATGTATTTTTCATTAAATATAATAACAATTAAGCTAACCCATAAAGAATCGCCAAATTTCATGTATTATATAATATATACATTTTCAAATTAATCAATATTACATTAATTTGTTTTAATTATTAATGAATTATGTTCTGAAAAATCTTTCTTTAATAAATAAAATATGATATGATTTCTGCTTATCTGATCTAGATATCGGGAATTCGGCTCTCGTTCCAGGAGTTCAGTCCTATTTTCATTGCACAAGGATTAAGATTAGTTTTTAAATAGTAAAAATATTGACGTCACACGTGTATTACGTACAAATCTCTATTTAAAATATAGACATGTACAGTAAGACTTGAAATAGTAATTCACATCTCTGTACCATAAGTGTTTGAGGTAACGCCTTAACCTTTACCATACCATAATATGAAATACCAGAACGCAGCCATGCTGTCAACCCGTGTTACCGTAAATAACAGTTAGAGAAAATGTTTTTTTTAGCTTAAATGACTTTAATGACACGAATTTACTGTAAATATTGAGCATTCAATTTTGTAAAAATGATTAATAACATAATTTAGAGCATTCATTAAGTCCTATACAATGTGTCCTTCCTTCTTAACTTTCTTCGTTTAATTTGTAAGAAAGAGACAATTATATTTATATGTTTGTTGTTTTTTTCACCGTGAAAATAGTGTATGATCTCTGTCTTTCATATCACAAAACAGTTTGAATGGAAAAAATAATTGTTTTTGTACGATTCCCTTTTCATAATTGGTTTTTCACTAGTCATTCCTAAGCGCTAATATTTTCTTTAGGATTATCTAAAATATGAATTTTATGTTGCATGTGTTTACCGAAATATTACCGGTTTAATATGATGGTGGACCTGTGTTACTGCATGGTTCGGGAAGGGTTAACAATGACACGTGTTTGGGGCCTAGAGGATAGGAAGCCAAAGCCAAAGCCTGGCGTCGCCTGCTACCTCCGACGGGATTATCATTCATTCAAAGGCAACTCTGCTGCAACACATTAAACATTTTAAATATGAATTAAATATATTAATTATAAAGATATACATATAAAATCAATTTTATCGAAAAATATTGTTGTTGCGCCACCGGGATTCGAACCTGGATCTCTTTCCTAACCGGGGAAGGTGCTTTATCCAACTAAGCTACAGCGACATTATTTTTAGCGACAATTTTCGACCCTATATGTTACCTTTTTGATATTAATACATTTAATCGTTCCATCATTTGACAGAGCCATCTACGAGGGGCAAGTAAAAAATAAGGTTCTTACATTTTTTTCAGGTATAAGGTATTTTTTATTGCAATAAATAAGTAAACCATCTGAAAGCTTGTACTTTATTCTATTTTTCTACATAGTCTCCTGATTTTTCTATGCATTTTTCCTGACGAGTTATCCACTTCTGAAAACCCGCTTCGAAGAATTCCGCCGCTAGGCCGCCGATGAACTTGGTGACCGCTTCTTTCACCTCTTCATCTGTATTGAAGCGTTGTCCACCCAAGTGTTGCTTCAATTTCGGAAACAAGTGGAAGTCGCTGGGAGCAAGATCAAGGCTGTAGGGGGCATGGTTAAGCAATTTCCAGCCGAATTTGTCCAGTAGGGCGGTGGTCTGTCGAGAGACATGCGGGCGAGCGTTGTCGTGGTGCAGCCTAACGCCCTTGGTCAGCCTTCCTCTCCGGCGATTTTGGATGGCTCTTTTGAGTTTTGTCAATGTCTCGCAGTACCTGTCCGAATTGATGGTGGTCCCTTTAGGCATAAACTCGGTCAGCAAGACGCCTTTTCGGTCCCAAAACACC